>PCFQ01000023.1:39617-88703 GCA_003063905.1 Chlorella sp. A99 | reverse complement strand
GCTCAGACCCGGCCATAGAAGACAGTGTTCTCCGGCGAGCCGTGCCCCCCACCACCACACACACACACACAGGGGCCCGCCCGCCCACGGCTCGCCGGAGCCCCAACACATGTCTTCTATGGCCGGGTCTGTCTGTTCCGTGCAGCATGGTGGGCGCCCATGTGGGATCCCCCTGCGCCTGACGTGTGCGTCTGCCTCCATGAGCTTTGGAGCCAACTTGCACCCTGCCCTGCAAACATGATGTACCCAATCCCCCACGCTGAGCGCGGCTGGTTCCTGCGTGTCTGCGTGTCCAGTGCCACAGGCCAATGGACCAGGACAACAAGCCCCAGTCACGCCCTGCGGTGCCGCGGCCGCCTGCCGCACGACGCCATGGGCGACCGCACCCTAGCTGTGAGCGATTCGCCGAACGGGACCTCTCTGCACCTGCCAACTCAGGTGGCTGCAGACTTGTCAGTAATAGCGTCGCCAACCCGCTGGCGCTCGCCACTGGGCGGGAGCGTTGGCGCCCGGCGGGTCTGGGGAACTCGGGAACTGGAGTTGGCAGATCTCCTCACGCTGTGTGCGCATGACTACTGTGACAGCCGTGGGACAACAACGCTGAATTGGGTCGCTGCAGCTTTTGATCAGCACGCACGCTGATCACCCAGCATCAGCCAGCTTCTGATCGTCGCGTGGAGCTTACGATCAGACGATGGCGCTCCTCGCTCACCCGATGAGGCCTGCAGGTGACTGAGGCTGGCGCCCTAGACTGCGGTCCACCTGACGCATTCAGCAATCCTCGCTGCTGCACTGACTGCAGTGCGCATCGGCAGGCGGGGTGCGGCAACCGCGCTGCTTGTTGGAGGCGGCCCCCCGCCCGCCACCATCACCACACGCCGCCTGCAGTTCCGCAGCCTCCTTGCTTCGCCGGTGGCCACCACTGGCAGCAGCCCCCAGCCTCAATCCCCTTGCCTTCCGGGCAGCGCCGCCCGTCGACAGCAGCACTGGCGCGCCGCTGTGGCGTCGGGGAGCGCCAGCGGCAGCGACCAGCCTCTCGCAGAGGACAGCCCGCCGGCTGCAGTGGAGCGCCGGGAGGAGCGGGGGCTCGCTCTCGGCGCGCTCTTTTGGCTGCTGCTCGTCAGTGGCCTGGCCCAGGCAAGCCGTCGGGTCTGGGCGTGCTCATGTGGGCGCCTGGCTCATGTGCCGCGGCGGCACCCTTGCGCCGCACGCGCCACGCGGCTCCAAGGCTCCTCTGCGCGATGTGCAGGTGGTGGCGCCCACGCGCGTGGTGGAGCTGGCGTTTGCAGCCTCGCCCCTGCCGGTGGTGGTGGGCCTGGTGCGTCTGCTGGGCTCCTCTTTCACGGTGGCGGCGCTCGCCACATACTGCCTTCAGGTTCGGCGGCGCGCAGGGTGGACTGCAGGCTGGCTGCGGCGCGCAGCTCAGCGTGGCACAACAGTGTCATAGCCTGTGGCTGTGGGTGGCTCGGCAAGGGGCGAGCCCCATCTCGTCCTCGGAGCTGGCGCTCCCACCCCACCCGTCTCCCCCGCCTCCCCGCCCTTCAGGACGCCGCCTTCAACAGCCGTCTGGGCAGCGCCACCTACCAGCGGCTGGGGCTTGGACTGATGTGGTGGGCCATCGCGAGCCTGGTGGTGCTGTGGGCGAGCCCGGCCAAGCCCCTGCTGCGGCCTCACCTGTGAGCCCACCTGCTCCGGCGGACGACGGCGCACCCTGCAACCAGGGATGCCCCGTTTGACGGCGTCCCCCTCTTGACGCACCGGGCAGGGGGCCCGGGCGCAAGCGGCGGGTCGATGCCCAATCGCGCGGCGCGACGCCCTCGCAGCCGCTCCCAGCAGTCACCGCCTGTGGGCGCTGCCCCCTTCCACACACACGACCATGTATGCTGCGCCCCTCCTCCCGCCCCTCTCCATCCCTGTAGGGCGCTGAGCGGCGTGCTGGCACTGGTGGCGGTGGGCACGGGGGTCTTGTACAATGACACCTCAAAGCATGGACTGCACCCCCTCCACCTCGCCAAGGGCTTCCTCTCCTCCTTCGCCCAGCTGCTGGCCCCGCCCTCCAACCCCTGGGCGGCCGCCTACGGTGCCGCCTCCGTGGCGGCGGGCGCCGCCGCCACCGCGCTGTGGGCGGGCACCAGCGGCGCGGCGTGGGTGCCGGCGCCGCTCGCGCACGCCGCGCTGCTGGTCGCACCGCTGGGCACGATCGGCCGCCTGGTGGCGCAGCTGCTGGGCGCGGGCACGCTGCTGGCGGCGGTGGTGCTGTTTGTTCTAAAAGACGCAGCGGAACGGGGGCGCCTGGGGGCCAGCACGTTCAAAACACTCAACGTGGGCGTCTTCAGCGCCGCGCTGGCGCTGGGCGGGTTCGCCACACACTCGCCGCCGCTGCTGGCGGGTGCGCGGTTTGCGGCGGCGCTGGCGGGCGGTAGCGCCGTGCTGGCGGGGGCCACCGCCTTCCAATACTTCTTCGGTGAGATGGCTGCTTCCGACAGGGGTCGCAGCTGCGCAGGGTGCCGGCATGACGGCGCTGCTGTCGGGGGCTTGAATCGCAGTGCTCCTCATGCTCCTCCAATTGATCCAACTCCCATCCCATCCCACCCTGCCTTTCTTTGCAGCAAAGAAGAAGTGAGTCGAGCAGAGCCACTGGAGAGCACGGCAGAGAGTGGCAACTGAGAATGGAGTGGGTGAGCTGGCTGGAGAGGAGGCGGCAAGAGAGGAGAGCGGCAGAGCGGCGGCAGGACGGAAAGTGGCGGCGAGCGAAGATGGCGCTTGTTGTTGCACTCGCTCTGTTTTGGTGGCGTGTACCTTCAACGCATGGATCACTCTATAATGCAGCCGCACAGGTGAGGGTTGATCAGAAAGAGGAAATGGCAGAAGAACAGAGTGATGGAAAGCAGTGCCATCGCCTCCGAGTGCAGAGCTTCTTCTCCGCTCCCCTCGTGCAAGCGAGAAGCTGAAATAGCATGCTCTTGGAAGCCAATGGCGGACCACGATCCAGACCTGCCGATGGCCGTGCTGCTGTGCTGTGCCTCCAGCCTGCGCCAGCCACCCGCAGTGCGCTACTCAGCCCTCGCCCTGTTCCAGAGGGCTGCAGGGTGGCCAGGGAGCGGCACCGCAGCCTACATGGGCGGCGCAGTAGACGTCCAAGGCCATCAGCTGCTCGTGGCACTTGGCTGCGTGCTGCTGGCAGCGCAGAGCCACGCTGCGGGCTCCAAGACCGACGCGGCGGGCGCAGGACGCGTGCGGCGCGACTTGGCCGAGCAGCTGGCCCGCGCGTACAGACTTTCTCTGAGGCCGGACTACTCGGGGCCTGCCTTCACCGCTGCGGACATCGAGGTGGCCGCTGCGGAGACGGGCGGGCGGCTGGGGCGCGAGGGGCAGGCCACGGCGGAGGCGCCGCTCGTGGCACGGATACTGGAGCTCGCCGCCGCCGGCGCCTGGGGAAGCTGTGAAACAGGTGCAGCCGCTCGCGCAGCAGGTGGCGCAGCTGGTGGCGCGCTCCTGGGCACGTGCTGGCGGGTGGTAGAGCTGCTGCACAGCGCCGAGGCTCGCGGCGCCTGGCGCCAGGTGCGGCGATGCGTGGAGGGCAGGCTTGCAACTGCCAAGCGCCAACAGTGTGAAGCAGGCAGCTGAAACTCACTCGTGCTTGCGTGCAGGTCATAGACCGCGGCGGGGCCCTGGCGGCAGCGGCTGTGCTCGCCGCCGCGCTCTGCATCGCTGCGCCGCCACAGGCGCTGGCCGGCGCGCCCTCGCCCCTGTCACGGCTGGCGCAGCTGAGCGGCTTTCCAGAGGCGGTCGTGCGCAGCAATGCGGCGGCGATCCTCCACTTTGTGCTGGGGTGAATTGGTGATGCATCACAACGTCCTTTGACACTGGGCGAGAACGCATGTCCATTTCCTCACCGCTGGCTCTCGCTGACCCTTCTTCCATCGACTGTGTTCTTCTAACAGTTCTGTGTCAGTGCTGCTGAGGCTGAGAGCATGCGCACATGCAGGGTGCCACCAGCCACCTGCCAGGGCGGCGCGCTAATGGTACAGCAGAAGAGCCAGGCGCCTGCCAACAAGAGAAGAGTGCAACACGAGGAAAACACCCCGAGGCTGTTGTTATTCGTACACGGGCCTGGCCACACAGCAGCCCTGCGACCGCCAGTCGACCAAGCCCTGCCGGCCGGCGCCGCCTCGGCCGCCCTGCACCGCGGCGGCCGCAGGCGCCGGCGCCGCGCCCGCCGCGGGCTCGGGCTGCACGCCCAGCTGCGCGAGCGCCGCCTCGCCCCACCGACTGCGCAGCATGTGCCAGCACCAGCCGCGGCGGTAACCTCGCTCCTCAGCCAGACGCTCCAGGTTGGCCCTGCAGGCAGCCCGAACAGGGGCCGTCACCGAGCGCTCCTGCCGACGGCGTGAGGCACCAGGTGCCGCTCGCGGGCTTGCGAGACGCGGCGGCGCCCGCATTCCAGCGCCCGCTCACGGCGGCAGCAGCCGCGACGCAAGCGCCGCACGCGCCCCCACCTGTGCTCCAGCACGTCATCCAGCTGCGGGTCTGCCAAGAACTTGGCCACGTCCCAGGCGGAGCGCAAGTTGTAGAGCACGCGATCCCGATGCAGCACCTGCACGGCGGCCGCAGGTGGGAAGTGTGGCGAACGTGCACGTTCCGGGCCGTGGAGAGGCGCCGCGGGGCGGCGGGTGCACGCGCCGCCCGCCGCTGCCGCCCGCCGCCGCCCCCTCCCCTACACGCGCGCGCGCAGTCACGCAGCCGCACCTGGTTGGGCCACAGGATCTCATCCTCCACCACCGCCACCTCGCCCACCAGCCCCACAAAGTACGAGGACCAGGGCCCCTCCGCGTCGTCCGCCAGCTGCCCGAACGCCAGCCCCGACACCGCCGCAAACGGCGCGAGGTCGAGGCGCAAGCGGTCGACGAGCGCCGGGCGCAACGGCGCCACAGACTCGAACAGTCTGGGGTCGCAAAGGCAGGGGGCGGAGCAGAGGGCGCGTGGAGGGTTGGCGGAGCAGCGCGGAGCAGGCAGAAGGCAGTGCTCCTCGCAAGGTCGGGGGCGGAACGATGCGTCGCGGGCGCGGCGGCGGCGCGGCGGCACGCCTGCAGGGAGGCAGCACGCTGGCAGGCCAGCGCGGGGTGCGCAGCAGCAGCGCGGCGCTCACTTGGCGGTGGCGCTGCCCTCCTGCTGCAGCACGCAGATCCAGAGGGGGCGCACGCTCACGCGCTCCCACCCCACGCGCAGCTCCACCGGCGCCACAAGGTCATGCGCGGGCTGGTGGTGCGCCGCCCACGCACGCATCTGGCCGGCGGCGGCCGCCCCGACCGCCGCCTCGTGCGCCGCCTCGGGCGGCGGCGCGTCGGCCACCGCCGCCGCGCCGGGCGGGTGGCTCGCCAGCCAGGAGAGGTCGTCCAGCGCCGCGCCCGGCTGCGCTGACAGCGGGGGCAGCTCCTCTGCCGCCGGCGGCAGCTTGAGGTGCAGGCGCGCGCCGGGGGGCGGCGGCCGCGCGGCGGTGGGGTCTGCGGCCGCCACCTCGGCGCCGCATGCCAGCGCCAGCGCCGCCCCGCCGTCGCCCTCCTCGTCCCAGCTGCCCTGTGGCCCGCTCCCAAGGTGCTGGCTCTGCTGGCCGACCAGCGAGGCCACCACCAGCTGGCGCCAGCGCTGGCGGCCGCGCGTGGCGGCCTGCAGCGCCGCGCGCGCTGACGCCGCCGCCTCCACCGCGCGCCAGTGCGACAGCCAGCTGCCGCCCAGGTCTGCGCTCATCGCCTCGGCGTCCAGCAGCGGCAGGCCCTCGGGCAGCGGCCGCCGGTGGGGCGGCCGCGCCGACGGCGCCGGCGGCTCCAGCTCCAGGAGGCCCCCGCCCCCCGCAGCGCGCGGGCTGGCAGCTCTGGCCACCAGCGCTGCGACTTCGGGTGAGGACGACGTGCCGCGCTGCCGCCACGGCTGCCCATGCGGCCGCGCGGGGGCCTGGGGAGAATAGCGCGCGGCCGGCGGCAAGGGAGGGCCGCTGTGATATGCGCCTGCATGCGGGTGGGGCAGGCACACGTGGGCGTCTTAAGTACTGGGCAGGCAGCGCGCGCGCCCAGCGGCACACGCCCCGGCCTGGGCGCGCACCTCGGGCGGCGGAGGGCGAGGGGGAGCGGCAGGCTGCTCTGCAGCCGACCCACGCCACCATATCGCGCTGTAGGATCGAGCTGGCTGCTGCTTGGATGCTCGGGCGAGAAAGTGCGGCCCACACTCTCATCAGCCGTCTCCAGACGGCCTTCGCGGGTCTGCAGTCCCCAGGAGGAACCTGCCGGACCAGTTGGAGCAGTAGAGGGCGCGAAATTGGCCCGACAAACTTGTGCTTGCGCGCGATCAAGGGCTTGTGGTCGCCGGGAAGGGTCCAGCAGCGTGCGATGTGCACGTCGATGAATACGGAGAGAGGGGGGATGGGCTGCCGCAAGGCCCTGTTCCAAAGCAGCAAAAACCATTTCGGCATTGTTTCCCTGATGTTGTGATCGCGCCAAGCTCGTTGCTAGAGCGAACCGATCGCTCGGCGCCACTTTCAAAGCACATGGCGCCCTGCACGGCATCACGGCACGCTCTCCACCATCTGCTCAATGGCGGACGGAAAGGAGCCACTGCTGAGCGTCTCGGTGTCGAATGAGGCACAAGAGCCGCCCCCGCCCCTGCAGCCGCCCGCCGGCGAGCAGCCGCAGCCGCGCGTCGGCACGCCGTGGGCCTCGCTCCTCCTCTTCACCTGGGCGGCGCCCCTGCTCAAGCGTGGGGCTGAACAGGCACAGCTGCACCAGCGCGACCTGTTCCAGCTGCCGCCGCAGCTGGAGCCGGGCGCCTGCGGCACGCGGCTGTGGGGCGGCTGGCGGACGCAGCAGCGCCGTGCGGCGGCGCGGGGAGGCGCCCCTTCGCTGCTGCGCGCCATCATTGGCGCCTACGGCTTGCCATACCTCTGGGTAGGGCTGCTCAAGCTGGCCGGGGACGCGCTCAACTTTGCCGGCCCGCTGCTCCTCAACCGCCTGCTGCTCCACCTCAGCGCCAGTGGCAGCAGTCCAGGCAGCGGCGCGGCGCCTGCAAGCAGCAGCGGCGGCGGGGGTGGAGGCGCCATCCGCGTGGCCCCTGGAGCGTCGTGGCGGCCCGACCCGGGTGCGCCGGCGTTTGGCTACGCCGTCGCCGGCCTGCTGGCGCTGAGCCTGGTGGCCAAGGCGGTGGTGGGAGGGCAGTACAGCTTCCGCCAGGGGCTCATCTCCGCTCAGCTGCGGGCGGCGGTCACCACCGCCGTCTACTGCAAGGCCCTTCTCATCAGCTCAGCGACGCTGGGCGTTATCGGCACCGGCAAGTCGGAGGGGGGTGGGGTGGGGGGGGCCGCCGGCGGGGACAGTGGGTGGGGTGGGGGTGGGGGGTGGGGGGGGGCCGCCGGCCGGCAGGGGCAGGAGCGGATGGTGAGACTCAGCCCGGCTGCGCGACTTTCCGTCCCTCCCGCAGGCCGCGTGCAGACTTTGATGTCGGTCGACGCCGACCGCGTGGCCAACCTCTGCCTCTCCTTCCACGAGCTCTGGAGCCTGCCCGCCCAGATCGCTCTCGCCCTCTGGCTGCTCTATTGCCAGGCATGTTTCGTTCTTTATGCGTCTAATTTCACAGGACACAAAGCGGGTCGGGGTCAGGCTGCCGTCGCACACGTGTGCGCGCCCCTGGCCGCGTGCCCCATGCCCTCGCCCCGGCCACTGGGCGCAGGTCCAGTTTGCGTTCGTGGCGGGCGTGGGCCTGGTGGTACTGCTCATCCCAATCAACCGGCTGCTGGCGGGGGCCATCCAGCGCGCATCGGTGCGCATGATGGCTGCCAAGGACAGGTGCGCCTGCGACTTTGTTGCTGCAATCTGTCTACGTGCAGCTGTGAGGTTGTTCGCCTGTGGCATGTGGGGGTGTGGGGTGTGCTGCGCGGTCGGCGCGGCGGGCGCAATATGCCCCGGGACCGCTCGCGCGCCCTCCCGCACCTCCCACCCGCACCTCCCGGCCGCCCACGTGCCCCCCCACCCCCACCCCACCCCACCCCCAATATAACCCCCCACCACCACCACCCCTGCCACCCCACCCCACCCACCCCACCCACCCAACCGCAGGAGGGTGCGCGTGATGGTCGAACTGCTGCGGGGTGCACGTGCGGTGAAGTGCTACTGCTGGGAGGCCGCGTTCAGCGCGCGCGCGGGCGGCGCGCGCGCCGAGGAGCTGGCCGCGCTGGCGGTGCGCAAGTACCTGGACGCCCTCTGCGTCTACTTCTGGGCGGGCGAGTTTCTGCCTTCGTGAATTGTTATTTGTTGTTCATCAGTCGTTATTGAGCAATTGCGCTAAGCCGCTTCTGGCAGCGGCCCACGGCGGGGGCGCCTGCGAGCCCCGCTCGACACCCCCGCCTGCCCGCCCGCCCGCCCGCTCCCGTGCAGCCACCAACCTGCTCTTCAGCCTCACCACCTTTGGACTGTACGCGCTGATGGGGCGTCCCCTCACGCCAGGTGCGCCGCATGGATGGGATCACAACTCCCCTCGAGGCAGCGCGCCTGGCGCGGCGCTCCCTTGCTGCCAAGCTCAAGCCGAGCAGCAACTGCCAAGCAGTGAGGGCCGCACCCCCGAGGGCCGCAGCCCTGTCGCCCCCTCCTGCCCCCCTCCTGCCCCCCTCCTGCAGGCGTCGTGTTCACCTCGCTCGCGCTCTTCAACGTGCTGCTTGGGCCGCTGAACTCGTTCCCCTGGGTCATCAACGGGTGCGCCAGCTGGCGGGGGAGCCTGGTGCAGGCGCGGGCGCGGGCGCCAGCTGGCGGACGCCAGCTGGCGGGGGAGCCTGCCGCGCCACCGGGCTCGCCTGCCCGCTTCAGCTCACCGTCTGCTCAGCGCCGTAGCCTGTGGTGCTTGACACCGGTGCAGGCATGTGTGATCCCAGGGAATCATGCCAGCAGTGCCTCGCCCCCGTCCGCACGCCCCAGGGTGGTGGAGGCGGCGGTCTCGGTCAAGCGACTGGGCCTGTTCCTCCAGGCGGACGAGACGCACGCGATCTGGGCCGACGCTGGCGATGATGCCAGCACCTGCGACGGCGGCGGTGGATGCAGCGACGGCGCGCGCGGCGGCTCTCGCAAGCCCTGCAGCAGCCCAGTCGGCGACGGCGGCGACGGCGGAGAGCCGCCCCCGCCAGGAGTGGCGCTCCTCCTGGAGGATGCAAGCTTCAGCTGGAGTGGCGCGACCCCCGGCGGCGTCGCAAGCAGCAGCAGCAGCCCTGGCAGCCAGAGCAGGGACAAGGCGCCACCGGCGCCCGCCCCGCCCGTTCCCGCGTTGCAGGACGTCAGCGTGGCGGTCCCCTGCGGTGCCCTCGTGGCGGTGACGGGCGAAGTGGGCAGCGGGAAGAGCAGCCTGCTGTGCGGCGCGCTGGGCGAGATGCTTCGGCTGGCGGGGCGCGCGGTGCTGACGCGCGGCCTGCAGGTCGCCTATGTGCCGCAGGAGCCCTGGGTCATGCACGCGAGCATCAGGTTGGAACAGTTGCCTGATGGTATGGGCTGCTCCTGACGGGGCGGAAAGCATGCCCGGCGCTGGTTTGAGCTCCCCCCGGCCGCGTTCTCAACCACGCCCTGTGCACCGATCAGCTGCGCCGCCTTGCGTGCCCCCTGTGCCGTGCCACAGGGACAACATTCTTCTTTTTAATCCAGCGGACGAGCAGCGGTACCAAGCTGTCCTGTCCGCCTGTGCGCTCCACGCCGACCTCGCCGCGCTCCCCGGCGGCGACCGTGCCCCCTGCGGCGGCGGGGGCGCCCAGCTGTCAGGTGGGCCAGCGCGTCATCGAGCTGTGATACGAGTGTCGAGAGTCCACGAGCGCACGAGGCACTCCCACAGGCAGCCTCTCCCGCTCTGTCGGCTCTGCGTGCAGGCGGCCAGCGCGCGAGGGTGGCCTTGGCGCGCGCTCTCTACGCCCGTGCTGACCTGCTGCTGCTGGACGACTGCCTGTCTGCGGTGGATGCTCACGTGGCCACCTGGCTGGTGACGCAGGCGCTGCTGGGCCCGCTGCTGTGGCGGCAACCGGCCGAGGCGGCTGGCGAGTGGCCAGACGCGGCGGTGGCAGCAGCCGGTCCGCAGCCCACGGTGTGGGTGGTGACGCACTCGCCGGCACTGCTGGCGGCAGCAGACGTGGTGGTGCGGATGGAAGGTGGCAGGGTGGCAGAGGTGGAGCACCGGCCCGACCTGCCGCTGCGGCAGGCGGCTCGGGTCGCGGCGGCGGCAGAGGCTGGTGCCGGGCTGAGCGCAACAGAGCCCATTGCAGAGGAGCGCGCCGGCAGCGGGAGCACAGAGTTGAGCGCAACAGTGGGACCGGAGGGGCAACAGCAGCGCGGGGGCGCGGCTGCACCGCAGGAGGAGGGGCAGCATGAGCAGGCGGAGGAACGAGCAGTAGGTCACGTGCGGTGGCGCATCTACAGAGAGTACCTGGCGGCCACGGGGTGGGGGGGGGTGGCCCTCATTCTTTCCAGCCTGCTGCTGATGCAGGTGGGCGCGGTTTGAGCTGCTCAGCAGCGGGTTGGGCCAGCGTTGTGCAGCTGGTTTGCCAGCCGCTGGCGGCATGAGCAGTGCCGCTCCCTGTCGTGCTGCACGTGCGCCTGTTGCAGGCCACCAGAACAGATGTTGATTTTATCTGTCTTCATTCTGCAGGCCACCAAGAACGGCAATGACCTCTGGCTGAGCTACTGGGTGTCGCACGCGCCCCCTGAACCAGCAGCGCCCGGTGCCGCGACCGCCGCGTCTGCTAGCCTGCCCGCTGGTGCCGGCAGTAGTGGCGCGCAGGCGTTTGCGGCCAGCGCGGCCTGGGCTGCGGCGCTGGCGGGTGCGGGAATGGCGGGGTGGCAGCGGGGTGCGGCGGCGCGCAGCGCAACAAGTGCGGCTGCTCTTGACAACAGCAGCAATGTGGCCTCCAGCCTGGATCCCGATGGTAGGTTTTACCTGACAGTGCTGCTGTACATCGCGGCTGCTAATTCGGGTGAGCGAGGTCAAGGAGAGCAGGAATGATTGCTGTCGTGGAGGAGGATGATTTGTCTCGGTCAGGGGGTAGCATTGCTGGGCGATGTTGGAATGCCCGCGCCCCCGCCTCCCCTCCTCGTGCAGTCTTCACCCTGGCCCGCGCCTTTTCTTTTGCCAAGGGCGGCTTGGTGGCCGCACGCCGCCTGCACGCGCGCCTGCTGGCCGCCGTGCTGGCGGCGCCCCAGGGCTTCTTCGACGCCACGCCCGCCGGCCGCATCCTCAACCGCTTCTCCTCCGACACCGGTGGGCGGGGTCCCTGCTGGAGAGATGCGATGCCGGGGAGATGCCGCGAGCGAATGGCTGGCTCAAGGTTGGATCAGAAGTGAGGGTATGGTCGGCCCTTCAACCTCGGAGAGCCATGCTTGTGATGCTATGCCTTCCCCACCGCAGCCACTGTGGACGACTCGCTGCCCTTTATCGCCAACATCCTGCTGGCAAACATGTTCAGGTGTGCATGGATTAGGTGTTCAGGCGTTGGTGTGGCGTGCGGACCCGGGGTGTGGCAGCTGGAAAGAGGAGCATCGAGTTGTCAGTATTCAGTCATGGGGGCAGCAGGTCCATGGGCGTGGGCGGCTTCCTGCACCCCTGCTGGCATGCCCTCCATGCGCCGCCCCCGACCAACCGCCGCAGCCTGGCTGGAGTGGTGGTCGTGCTCTGCTTCGCGCAGCCGCTGCTGCTGCTGGCGCTCCCGGTGCTGGGAGCCGTCTACAGGCGAGCCCTGCCCCTGGGGCCTCCTCGCTGAGGGCAGCCTGCCCTGCATGCAAGTGTGCAGCGTGCGGCTGCACAGCCGCAGATCCAACTGCACCCACAAGCCCTGCGCAAGCTCGCCGCGCTCACGCTCTCTCGCCCCTCCTGCAGGTGGCTCCAACGCTACTACCGCGCCACGAGTCGGGAGCTGCGCCGCCTGGACTCGATCGCGCGCTCGCCCATCTACTCGCTCTTTGGCGAGGCGCTGGCGGGTGGGCGATTCGTTGGGAGGAAGTGCTGCATGTGTGGGTCTCAGCCCAGCTGGCGCATGCGCAGGGGGGACCACAGCAGGGGGGACCACAGCAGCAGCGTGCGAGCTGGCAGGCGGAGCTGAGCATTGGCGCACCCCTGCCCTCGCTCCGCGTCGCCCCCGCCGCGCAGGCGGCGCGAGCATCCGTGCGTTTGGAGCGCAGCGACAGTTCATGGCCAGCGCAGAGGCGGCGGTGGCGGCTCAGCAGCGCGCGGGCCTGGCCGCCCTGGCTGCGAGCTGCTGGCTGGGCCTGCGCCTGCAGCTGCTGGCGGCCACGGTCGCTGCGGCGGTGGCGGTCGCTGCCGTGGCGCAGTGTGCGGGCGCTGTGCCGGGCGGCGGCAGAGGCATGTCCGCCGGGCTGGCGGGTCTTGGCCTCAGCTATGTGCTTCCGATCACCGGCCTGCTCAACGGCCTGCTCACCTCCTCGGCAGAAACGGAGCAGGAGATGGTGGCTGCCGAACGCGTGCTCCAGTATCTGCACCTGCCTGCCGAGGGCCAGGTCAGGCAGGAGGAGGGCAGCGCGGCGCAGGAGCAGGAGCGGGAGCGGCGGCACCAGCGGTGGCGCGAGGACCCGGCCACCACGGAGGCGGGCGAGGCGGGCCCGCACACCCCACTGCTGGGCGGCGCAACCACAGCCGCTCCCAAGGCCTGCTGGCTGCAGCGCGGCAGCATGGAGTTCTCAGGCGTGTGGCTGCGCTACCGCCGGGGCGGGCCCTTTGCGCTGCGCGGCCTCACGCTCTCTGTGCCGGCCGGCGTGCGGCTTGGCGTCTGCGGCCGCACCGGCGCAGGCAAGAGCAGCGTGCTGGCCTGCCTCCTGCGGCTCGCGGAGCCGTGCGCGGGGCGGGTGGCGATCGATGGCATGGACGTGTCCCGCCTGCCGCTGTGCACGCTGCGCTCCGCCATCGGAGTGGTGCCGCAGCAGCCCTTCCTGTTTGAGGGCAGTCTGAGGGAGAACCTGGACCCCTATGGGCGGCGCTCGGATGCCGAGCTGGAAAGCGCGGTGCGCGCGGTGCACCTGTGGGCGCCGCTGGCCGCGCTCGCTGCGGGCGGCCCTCCTGCGCTGGAAGGCAGCACTGGCGGCACTGCCGCCGGCAGCGGCGGGAGCAGTGGCGAGGAGTCGCGCTCGGTGCTGGGCTGTAGGCTGGCGGGCGGCGGCGGCCTGTCGCAGGGGCAGCAGCAGCTGCTGGCGCTCGCGCGCGTGCTGCTGCGCCGGCCGGCGCTGCTGCTGCTGGACGAATGCACTGCGAGCGTGGACCCAGGCACGGCCGCGCTCATGCACACCCTCGTGCGCCAGCAGTTTGCCGGCGCGACTGTCATCGAGGTGGCGCATCGCCTGGCCGCCATCGCAGCCTGCGACGCCGGTGAGTGGCTGGGGCACGGATCCGAGTGCGGGCAAGCGTGTTGGCACGAAGGAGGGGCGGGAGGGCGGGGCGGCTCCCGCCCCACCGTGGCGGCAGCCGCCCGCCCTCCCGCCGCGGGCGGCTGCTGTGCCGGCGGGCCGCCAGCGGCTGAGCTTCGCAGCCGTCCGCCGCGCCTTCTGTGCGCAGTGGCGGTGATGGAGGGCGGCCGCGTCGTGGAGCAGGGCCCGCCGGAGGAGCTGGCCCAGCAGCCTGGCTCGGCGTACGCAGCGCTGCTGGCGACGCAGCAGCAGGGGGGCCGGCAGGCAGAGGATGCAGGCAGCGCGGGCGAGGGCAGCCGGCAGGCGGGCAGCACAGATAGCGCAGAGCCGGGATAGGCGGCGCAGTCTCTTGTATTACTACCACGAGATGTCAGCGAGGTTCAAAGGCAGGGAGCAATCTGCAGCATCTAATATCATACAGGGAAGACTTCGGTATACAGTGTCATAATTGCATAAGAAAGGGCGGTGCTGAGAGACAGAGGCAAATATGTATGCGTGTTGCGAGGAGAGGGAAATGAAAGAACAGGGACCGAGGGATCGGTCCCCCACAGCCTCCACTCAGCAAACTCAGCGCTGCCAATCTGCAACGACAACAGGCAACCATGCTGGTGAGCCAAGCCTGTGTGGTGGGCCTCACGCAGCTGGCAGCATGGCAAGCTCATTGCAAGCAACGGCACCGGCGCTCACCCCTGGCAGGCGGGCGGGCGGCGCTGCGCCACTGCAAGTGCAGGGACCCCAGATCCACCTCCTCGTTTGGGTTGTTATAGAACCAGCAGATCGTGCCTGCAGCATGATGGGATGAAGGAGTGAGGAGCAGCGGCAGTGGTGCATCTGGCCCAGCGCGGCGGGCGGGAGGCGGGCCCGCCGCTGTTTCGGGCCGCTCGCTGCTGCGTCAGGATCACGTCTCGCCTGCTGTGGCTCCGATGCACACGCATAGAAGGTGCTGTACAGCGTTGCGCAGAGCTGGCGAAGGCATCGTGCGAAAGGGCGACCGGAGAGAGCTGACCCAACGTCCGAAGAGAAGGAGAGAGAGTGGCGCTGAATGCTCGGGAGTATACGTGCCCCTTCGCTAATGGCCCTCCTCGGGGGCGAGGGAGCAGCGACTTTTTCTTCTTCTACGCACTGTCCAAACCTGCCACAGGTTGCAGTGAACTCGATCACGTGGCGATACCCAGAAGGATGTGCAAGCAAGGGTGGCCGCGACGTCTTGCTGCCTCTTTGGCTGTGGGAGTTCGCTACAAAGAATTATCAATGATAGCATGGGATTACCGTAAACCCTAGCGCTGCAGCTGCCGTCCCGCTCCCGCCCCTGCGCAGGCCTGGGGGCGGGGCACAGCCTGGGCAGACCCACAGATGCGCACAAAACCCGGTGGTCCCCGCCCCCGTCGTCAGCAGGGGCGGGCGGCTCTATGCGCCCGCCGCCGGCGCCGCCAGCGAGGCGGCGTTCTGCCGGCTGCGCGACCCGGTGACTAGCCCCTGGAGCGGCAATGCCCCTGGAGCAGCGTGCTTCCTGGCGGCGTGCTCCGCCTGTCGCTGGGCCGCCTGCGCGACCGACTGGGCAACGCCAACGTGCGCGCCATCGACATGGCGATCGGAGAGCTGTGTGCCGCGCCCGCCTGCCTCGCCGGCCGTGCGCTCGAGTGCCTGCTGCCCCGGCAGCTGCCCTCTACGCCATGCGTCTGGCGCGGCGCCTGGGACTGCGCCAGCGCTGGCGTGCGCAGCTTGCGCACCCTGGCGGAGCGGTGCCCCGGCAACGGCCGCGTGGTGCCATTTGTGGCCGCGCCGGATTTGCGCTACGGAGCAACTGTCGTTGGCACCGGGCAGGCCCCCGACTGCAACGCCAGCGCCTTCATGGTGTCCCCTGGCTGCTCACCTACTATCCTGACTGGACTCTGCGGTGCTCCATTGCTCCAAGCTGGAGCCTCCGCGGGCTGCAGGCGGCAATGCAACACTCCCGCTGCAAGTGAACTTTCAAAAGCGTGAGGTCTTGGACAGGCTGTCATGGGTGCATGCCTGACTGATCAGGTCGCTGCAGAGCATGCATTGGCTGGTCCTTTCCTGGCGGCACTGTGCAGGCCTGGCCTCATGCCCTGCCCTGGCGCAGAGACGCTGCGGTTCCTGGTCGAGGTGGTTACCGGTGCTGCCCAGTGGCCCTTGTGCAGGCGATAGCCCGAGCAGGGCTGCCCCTGCGCTCCTGTGCACTGCTGCACCGCGTCAACACCCTTGCAATGCCTGTGCAGAACCACACGTGTGCCTCTGCTGCCGATTGCACATCGGCGGCGCCAGTTTGCGGTCGCCAGTACTGCCGCCCGCCGTCCCTGGCCGAGCCTGAGGCGTTCACGCTGCCTGCCGCAGTGGGGCGCCCGCCCGTGCCGCCGCCATTCCTCGTTGTGCCAGAGCTTGGTGCAACTCGAGTGTGCACACCTCTGAGGCAAGGCCACACGAAGAGCGACACAGCCCTGCACGCGCCGCCGGCTACAGCCTGACGCCCTGCCGGCGGAGCCAGCGCTTGACCCAGGGCCAGTTGGCCTGCAGCCACTGGTAGGTGAGGAAGACGAGGTAGGACCAGACGATCTTGCGCAACAGAAAACGCTGCCACTGCCACGGTTGCCGCGCCGCGGCCTGCTGCACGGCCGGGCCCCGCGCCGCCGCGTCGGCCGGCGAGGCTGCAGCGCTGGCTTCGTCCGCGTAGACAAAGGCGTAGTAAAGCGACACGACGTCGCTGCGCTCGACCACGATGTATTTGTCTGGTACTGTTCCGCCAGCGCCGCCGTGCTGCGCGTGCTCGCCTGCAGCAGCACAGCAGGGAAGTTGGCTTGCCTGCCCTTCCTCCCTCCCAACCCTGTGCGCACTTGCAATCTCCCCCTGCCCCTCCCGTGCGCTGCTGCAAACGCTGCAGCAAGCCACACACGCGCCCGTCCGGCTCACTCTGGATGCCACACAGCAGCACGCAGCGCAGTCGGGTGCCCAGCTCGCTGCCTCGCCAGCCCACTGCCGCGGGTTGGCAGAAGGTGAAGGCCACCGTCAGCTCGGAGGTGAGATAGATGCCTGCATGCACGTGGCCCGGCGATGCAGTAGCTGCTGGCCGTTGCTGGCCGTTGTTGGCCGTTGCTGACCAGCAGCAAAGTAAGGCTTGTTTGAAATGCATGAACCAGGCAGCCAGCCTCGCTCCCACCTTTGCCGAACGCCGCGCCGGTGCGCTCCAGCCTGGTGCCCGACAGGTTCAGCAAGCCGGTGTGCAGCACAGAGTGCCTGCGGTGGGGCCAGGTGGCGAGTCCGCGCGCGGCATGCTAGCGCTGCAGTTGCACGGGCACTGCATTGCCCCACGCGCAGCCCCACACGTAGGCCTCATTGCCCAGCGGCATCTTGCAGGGAAGTGGCCTGAATAAAAGCAAAGCAGCACAGCAGCCACGCCACTCACACATTCTCCATGCTCGTCCCATGCCAGGCAAGCGTCTGGTGGGCCAGCACCTGCAGCACCAAGCACCAATCCACGATCGATGTCTTGCCCCCGGCTGCTGGCCTGGCCCTCTGCTCCCCCGTTGCAAAGAGTGTGGTGCTCCCCCTCCTGCCAAGTGCAAAGGCCGGCCCAGACCGGGCAGAAGAGCCGAGAACACCTGCGGCCCTGGGACCGGCGCCAGCTGGAGGACGGCGGTCGGGCGGAGGGAGGGGTTGTACGACAGGTCGGCAACCCAGCCCTTCAGGCCCGGCAGCGAGGTGCGCACGTCCTCCAGGGACACCCGCCGGATGGAGGACGCCGCCCGGCGTGGATGACCTGCCAGCCAGGCAAGCAGCTCCAGCGCGGGGCGGTCCAGGCGCCGCAGCGCCGCTGGCTCCGCCAGCTGCGCCATGCTGGGCAGCGAGGACAGGCACTGGGCCAGGGCGCCGTAGTCGCGCATGCCGCCGGGCTCAAACAGGGCAACTGGGAAGGGCGTGCAGACTGCGCAGGGGCAGGGGAGAACGGTGCGCGGGTGGGTGTGCAATGTGACCTGACAGAGGGGGCCCCTCAGTGCCGCTCAGAGTCAGCGGAGACAAGCGGCAGGCCAAAACACGCAGAATCCAGAGAGAACCAGGGGTGCAAAGTTGACGTTCTCATCCTGAATACCCCCCCCTCTGACAGAGCAGGGCATCAGGCTTGCAGCACCCCTCCTTCTGCACAAACCAGGCAACCGCGCACCAGACGCACGGCGGTAGTGGGAGGCGGCAGCAGAGAGTGCCGCAAGCAGCAAATCGAGACCGGCCCCCGCCTCGGTCGCCACCGCCACTGCAACCACTGCCTGCGCCTCGGCCTCCTCGTCCGACGCCATCGCGCGTGCAGCCGGTGTCAGTGGATCGCTGGAAGCTCCCCCCAGGGCAGAAGAGAGCATATCGGCCAGGGGGGGGTGGGAAGGAGAGACTCGCACGAGTGGCTCGCTGGAGCGGAGAAGCGACGGGAGTTGAGGAAGCTGCAATGGAAGGTAATGGCAGCTGACGGCTCAGCTGATCCCGCCCATTCGCTCCCGCGTCGTTGCACTGCCGCGGTGGCGGCGGCGGCGGCGGCGGCGGAATGTCAGGGCTCGCCCTGCCCTCTGCCGCCAGCACCCTGCTGATTGTAAAGTGTTTGCACAGAGGAACCAGGCAACAGGGCTGCATCCTTGCTGCCGCCACCTTCCCGCCCGCCTTGAGACTGATTCTGGGCGAGTAGGACTGAGCCTGACTCTGCCCTGTTGACCAGGCGTGAAGCCTGGTCAACGTCACTTCACCAGTGCAGACAGCAGCATGTAGGGTAGTGAACTGCATTTAGTGGGGCAAGGAAGTGGCCAGCAGCAGGCGGTCCTATGTGGTGGCACCGGCGACAGCTAAGGGCCGACGCATGATGGCCGCTCTGATGTGATCGGTGGCAGGGCGCTCCGCGCAGTGTGAGGTGCAGCTACCCCAGCTCTTGAGTTCGCTCCTGGCATGGCATGTGCAAGGGTGGGCTGAGGAAGGCGCAAGGTGCAGGGAAGGCGGGCGCTCAGAAGACGAGCGGGCGAGCAGGCGGGGGACGGTGGGCCTGATCGCCCACTCGTCTTCTGAGGGGCGCACGATCTTTTCAAGCTAACCGACGCCTCCGTGTGCTGGCCTGCAACGTCGGCAACAGCTGGCCTGCGACGTTCGGCCGGCTTATAGCTGGCTGGCGCGCGCTGTGTGCGCTGGGGCGGCAGCCCACCTAAACTTGAAGGATCCAATTCCTTCGTTCTCTCTATCGTCAGCTTTGAATCAGAGAGACCTCCCTGTTGCTGCGGGCGCCTGCTGAGCTTGCTGCTGCTGCCACTGGATCAGTTGCGCAGCTAGCGATGGCTTCAACCGGCGACGCTGACAACAAAGTGACGCCGTATGAGCTCGCGGTGCTCGTCCTCCACTTCCTTCAAACGACAGGCTGCGGCAAAGCAGCTGCGGCCTATCGCAGGTCGATGCGGCTCGTGGACAGCAGCCGAGTGACGGACGTGTGGGATCTCAATGGGAGAGGGTTCCCCCCATCACTGCCCGCCTCACCCGCCCCACCCGCCCCGCCCGCCCGCCTCAAAACACGCGCTCAAACCTGCTGCAGGGAGGCCAAGGCCCAGCTGCGCACGGCAGTGTCTGCACTGCCATCGGGCGTCAAGTGCTTGACTGAGGTGCTCAACGAATACGTAGAGATCAAGGAGCGGGAGGACAGGTGCGGCAGCGGAAGAAGGCACACGCGGCGGTGTTGAAACTTGACTTGCGCTGTTGCCGTGCGGCATTGCTGGCCAGCTGCGCGCATGCAGAAGTGGAGCCGCTGCAACAGCGGTAGGCCAGGCCTTCCTCTTGACCTCCTGTGGCCTGACGTGCGCGCCTTGCGTGCTTTGCTGCCGCCAACAGACGACGGCAGCTGCACGATGCCAACCCCCTGGCAGCCTCCCTGTATTCCATGCTGGACCACCACGCCGGCCTGCCCGTGCCCCAAACGCTGCCGCCTGCCTTTTACGGGCCGCCAGCCGCGGCGCAGCAGCACGCGCAGATGCTGGGCATGGTGCCACAGCAGCAGGCAATGCACCCTGATGCATATGCGGCAGAGGCAGCGGGCCTGGCTCGCCGCCAGGCAGCGGCGCAGCAGCAGCAGGCTGCCCTCGCTGAAGCATACCGCCAGCAACAGGAGCAGGCGGCGACGCCCGGGCGGCACGGCCCGCGCAAGGGCGCCGCGCCGCGCAAGCGGCGAAAGCTGGATGCGGGCGCTGGGGACGGCGGCGTCGCCGCCCCGGACGTCACTGCTGGCCACGGCGGTGGCGCAGCTGGCCCTAGGCCGCTCCCTCCAACGCTGGACCTCCTCAACATGCAGGCAGGTGGCTGTTGGTTGGCGGAAAGCGTGCGGCCCTGCTGGAGGCTTGCCGCTCTGAGCGCGCTGCGCAGGGGCGGCGCACCCGGCCTTGTGCAGTGTCTGATGCGCGCCGTGGCGGGGCGCAACGCTGGCGCCCTTTTTCTGATCCTCGCCTCCTCCTCCCTCCCGCCCTGCGTCTCGTACCCTTCCTCCCCCATGAAGATGAACGAGGATGCACTCGCAAACCTGCTGGAAGACAGCAGTCTGCAAGTGCAGTTTGCGGGCAGCCTGGCGCAGAGCATCAACGCGCGCATGGGCCTGCTGCATGGTCACCACCAGCCCGGGGGCGGTGGCGCCGGCGGCAGCGGGAGCCCGCCAGGTGCGTGCACACGGGGTAGAGGGCGAGGGAGAACGGTGGGCCAGCCGGTGCAGCCAGCGGCGCGGCACCCGGCGCGGCACCAGCACCCTCCCGCCTTGCGTCTCCTCTTAGCACGTGCCCACCTCCCAGTGTGCTCTCGCGAAGCTTCGCTCGCGTGTTGCCTTGCAGCTGTTGCAAGTTTCTCTTGCTGCGCCCCCTGCTCCCCCTTCCCTGCAGCACACGACAGCTCGCCCAACGATGACAGCCTGGATGGATTCATGCTTGGGGTGGATGAGCTGCTCGCTGGGCTGCCCGCAGACCCGCAGCTGGCGTCACTGCTGCAACAGGTGGTGCGCATGGACAGCAGCGTGCCACCCTCACCGCTGCAGTCGCAGCCCAGCCCAGGCTCACCCGGGGCCACGGAGCAGGAGGCGGCGGTGCCGCTGTCAGAGGGCCCGGCAGCGCCGGCAGCAACGCAGGAGCAGGAGCAGCAGGAGGGGAGGGAGCCCTCGCCCGCAGGCCGTCAGCAACCGGAGCAGCCTGGCCGCGCCCAGCGGGGGCCGGTCGAGCGGGTGGGAGCCGGGCTGCGTACGCGCGCGCAGGCGGGGGCCCAGCGGGCACCCGACAGCTTGCCTCCAGGCTCCGGCAGCAAAGAGAGCCTTGTCGACAAGGAGAACAGGCAGCAGCAGAGGCAGCAGCAGGTGGCGCCAGCAGCACGGGCGTGCGGCGGCGATGCGCACCCACCGGCCTGCAGTCCGCCTGCGGGCCGCAAGCAGAGCAACGGCTCGCAGCAGGAGCAGCGCCGTCCGCAGCAGCTGCAGCAGCCAGCGGCGCCAGAGGCGGCAGCCACAGCGGCGCCAGCGCCATCAGGCGGGAAGAAGGCGGGCGGCGGCCTGGACCTGCGCTCCGAGCTGGCATCGGTGGGGCTGGGCGACATTTCTTTGCTAAATGTGGACGACTTGATAGACGACGATCTCCTGGGGGACTGAGGGCTAGCACAACTTGTGCTGGGAACTGAGATTGGTCGCCAGCATCACCTCCCTCGACAGCTGCTGCCAGCATTCGTCATTACACTGAGTCAATCGTCATCTCTTCATGGCTGCGACCTGCATGCACACGTCACATGTCGCGGCTCCTGCGGCTGTGCAGCAACAAATGTCGGTGCTGATGCACTCCTGCTGATGTCTGACTGGCTTGCCCTCTGACCCTGGAAATCTCAACGAATGCAATCAAACCAAGTGCTGGGATGACAGCAGTTGTCACATCAAGTCTCTGGTGGACACCAAGCCGAGAGCCCCTGCTGCCCGGGTGCTGCCTCTGCCTCCTGCTGCCCTGCGCCCCCTCGCTGCACCCGCCTGCTACCGGCCGTTGTGCGCTGCCCGCCGGCTGCCGCCCGCGCCCACCCACGCCGCCGTCGGCGCGAGCGAAGGCAGCAGTGCGTGGGCATCCAGGCGGCGGAGTTGCGCCGCGGTGAGCGAGACATAGAAGAAGAGGCCTTCTGAGTAGGGGGGCTGGGCAGGGCGGATGACGACCATCGACTCCTCAAGCAGCGGGCTGGTGGCCCACTGCTGCCAGGCGGGCAGGCCAAAGCCAAAGTCGAGGGCCTGCGCGCGGGGGCAGGGGGGTGGGGGCCGGGCGGGGCTCAGCCTCCCTCCGGCGGGAGTGGGAGGCGGGCTGCAGTCACAGTGGTCCAGCGGCACCGCCGGCGGCCAGCCAGCAGGCCGCAGGCAGCGCACGACTAGCTAAGCGTGCCGGCTGCTGTGCGCTCTCGCGGCCACCACAGCCACAAAGCAAGCACCTTGTCGGCCGGCAAGTCAGGGATGTAGTTGGTGCAGGAGCTGTAGAGCGGCACGCGCTGCCCCCGGATGTACGCCAGCATGGTGAGCGACGGCATCTGGTGCGGGGCACGGGGACAGCATGTTGAGCCTCATCACAGGCAGCGCCGCACGCCGCGCGATCAAGGGTGAATGGGGGGATGCCGCAGGACCCTCCACGCATGTGCATGCACGCGTCCAGGGAAACAGCTGGCAGCCAGGTGCAGCTCTGCGCACCTTCACCAGCGCCTCCAGGTTGGCCATCGCCACCACTGCAGCCTCGGGCTCGGCGCGGAAAGCGGCTTGGGCCCGTCGGATGGCGCAGGCCGCCGCAAACAGGCTCGACTGCAAGGCACGGGCGACACGCACGCAGTGGGCAGCTCGGCAGCGTGCTCCTGGCAAGGCAGGCGGGCGCAGGGCTGCGCGATCGCGGAGCCACGCGCCTGTGGATCCTCCTCTGGCGGCAGCGGCACGCCCGCCGGCGGCGGCACGGGCAGCAGGTGGATGGCGTTGCCCAGGGTCAAGCTCTTCAGCGCCGGCGGGATCTGGACCAGCACGACCTGGGCAGCGCAGAGGAGAGGGGTGGGCGGCGAGATGGGGCGGACAGCGAGTGCTCGGCCGCCTGTGCAGCGCCAGGGCAAGCGCGGGCAGGCGCCAGGCGCACGCAGGCGCAAGAGACCGGCGACCCCACCTGGTGCTTGCCGCTGCTGGGCCGCGGGATCAGCGGCTGCCCGCTGGCTGCGTGGTACAGCATCCCGCCCAGCGCCTGGGCAACGTCGCCCTGCGTCACGCAGGAGAGGGCGGGCAGATCCTGAGTGTTGGCGAGCCAGCCTGGCTGGCCGTGCTCCCCGATCCCTCCGCATTCCCCACAGGCCTCCACTGCAGCAGCCACCCCTCTCCCTCACCATGCTGATGCGGCCGGGCGGAGCGCTGCCCGCAATGTCAGAGAATGCCTGCAGCGCGGCCTCGGCGCCCGCCTTGAGACGGGCCAGCGCCGGCCGCGGCACGTGGAGGATGACCAGATCGGCGCGGCGCCTGGCGTCGCGCAGCATGAAGCGCAGGCTGCGCCAGTGATCGCCCAAGCCGGGGCGCACGGCCAGGGGGGCGGGCCGCCACGTGCCGCCGCTCCTGCGAGCGGGGCAATGCAATTGTAATAGGATGACCAGCTTCTGAAGACCATTTGCCGTGTCGGCGCAGCGCATGCTATGAATTTTAGTGCATGCACATCACTACTGTGTCCTGCAGGCAGCCAGCTTGCCCGGGGAGTGCCTCCAGCAGCCGCGCCGCCGACAGAGCCGAGCTGCGGTCTGAGTGCATGAGCAGGCCGGGCTCGGCGACTGCCGCCGCAAACGGCGGCGGGCCGCCGCCGCCGCCGCCGCCAGCCTCGGCGGCCGCCTGCCGATAGCGCGCGGCGAGGTGGGCCAGCAGCGCGGGCAGCCGCATGCCGTCTGCCAGAACGTGAGAGAGAGTGAAGGCAAGGACGTCGCCGTTGGCCAGCCGCGTGAGCCGCACCTGCGCGGTGGTGCAGCGTTCGTGACGGCCGGCTGAGGAGCCTCAGGAGCAGCAAAGGCCGGGGCAGCACCAGCTGCAGCCTTCAACCGCCCCTGCCGGCCTGGGGGCCGCACGGCCTGGCGGCCGCACGGCGGACCCCTCCCGCCTGGCTGAACGCACCTACCCAGGCTGCCCACCTTGAGCAGGGGCTCCTTGCCACGCAGCATGCGCAGCCGTGTGTCCATTGGCTCGATGTACGGGGGCAGGGACCCGCGGTCGCCGCGCTGCACCGGCCAGCTGTCGGGTCCCAGCTGCGCGGGTCGGGAGGGAGCGGCAAGGGGGTCAGAAGGGGAGCCAGGTCTAAATAGCCGACAGGACTTGCCTGCTGCCACTCCTGCACTGCCCTGCTGCATCCTGAACATGCGCCTCAGCGCTTGTTGACACCGGCCGCAAGCACCCGCCCGCCGGCGCCCGCCCGCCGGCCTTCTGGCCTGCTCCAGGCGCAGGCCAGGCGCGTCGGCAATCACGAGCGGCACGCCCGCGTTGGTGTGCAGGATGTGGACGTCTGCCAGGCGGCCGCCCAGTGCCAGTGGCGACAGCCTGCCCGGCGCGCATGCGGCATGCGGGAAGGGGGCTCAAAGGGGAGGGATGTCATGCTCGAGGACAGCCCTTCACCCAAGCCAACCCATTCACCTCCTCCGCCCCACCTGCCGGCCAGGAAGGGCATGTCGTCCAGCGTGAGCTGGAGGGCGCGCTGCAGCACGTCGGCGTCGAAACGGCCGCCGGGCCAAAAGGTCGCGCGGCACGAAGCGGCTTGGACGCGCTGCATGGGCCGAGGCGCACGAGGCGCGCGAGGCGGGGGCGGGCGCGGGTGCGGGCGGGTCGGCTCAGGCGGCATGCAGAGCTGCGCTGCACAGTGTTATTCTCTCACTCCTCACCATCTGGTCGTTGGCGACCAGCACCGTGACAGTGGGCGCGCGCCGGGCGGCCTCGGACGCCCGCACAAGGCGCGCCATCCTGCCGCTGTTGTCTCGTCGCATTGCACGAGGACTGAGAGCAATCACCGAAAGCCGGAGCACTTGAAACGAGCGCAAGCCTGAATCCCAGCGTGCCTAGAAGTTCGGCTCGCGCTGCTTTTCCAAGACCCTAGCGTCTCTGGCCTCCCCAGAGAGCTCTCTGATCGCGCCTGAATCGTCACTGCTGTGCCGCGCACACTCTCCTGCATGTTGCCATGTGGACATGCGCAGCTGACGACCCCCCCTTTTCTAATGCTGTTTTGTGGCTTGCACCACATCAACCTGCACCCAGCAAAACAAATACAAGGGCTTAAAAAACGAGCTGCAGCGGCCCGGTGCCCTGCCCGCCCCGTGCAGCGCTCACGCCCGCAGCATTGCCAACTGCTTTTGTTCGCTAAAGCAGCATGTGAGACAGGCTGGGTTCCTCGCAGAGGCCAGGAGCGTCTTCGTCTGAGCTCGAGCGCTTGGGGCTGCTGACGGTTTTCTGCGGAGCCGCCGGTGCCGTGCCGCCCGTCGCCGCGTCCAGCGCCTGCAGCCTGGCGCGCACTCGCTCTAGCCTCTGGGCCAGCTCCTCGTAGCTGCATGCTGGGGGTCCCTGCACGGCACACTCGCCCGCGCACTGCTGCACACCACCAGCAGCCTGCTCGCGCGCTGCTGCCGCCGGCACGGGCAGCAGCTCCTGACTGCGCGCCGCTGCAACTGCGGGAGCACGCGGCCGCTGCAGGACGCGTGTCGCTGCGGGCGGGGTGCGCGCCAGTGCCGCCTGCATGCGCTGAGGCCTCGCAGCAGAGTTGCATGCGTGCTTGACAGGCCCTGACTGCACGAGGAGGTGGCTTGACATCAAGTCAAAATGCGCGAGCAGCATGGCATGGCGCCGGCGGTTGGAGGTGGTGCCGCGAGCGTACCTGCTCCCGTGGCTTTCCATCAATCGCAGGCTTGGCCGGAGACCGATTGTAGCGGCCGAGCGCCCACTTGGTAGCCGCCTCCAACTTGCTCTCAAAATCCCAGCTCGCAGTCCAGCTCCAGATGTTCTCCGATGTATGCATCGTGAAATAATGTGAAAAGAGTCGAGAGTCGAGGCAGGGGAATGTCAAAGATGTTGAACACATGTTGCCCCCGCTCCCACCTGCTGGAGGGTGCCGCGGGCGGGCGCCCACGAGTGTTTGGCGCCAAGTTGGCCCTCCCCACCCCTGCGCCCGCCCTGTGCTGCTCTTCGGGCGCCGGGCAGACGTTGGTCAGAAATTTGAGCACGGCAGTGCAGGGCCTGGAGGTCCACTGACTGGCGGCTGGGGCTGACCCTTTTTCCGCTTCTTCCAAACTTTGTTCTGTTCTGTTCACTTGCATCCACCGGCATGGAAGGGGCGGCAGTCTGCAGGGGCGGCAGCCTGAGGGTGCATTATCACCACAGGCCCAAGGGCCGGCTCGTGCAGGCGCGGCCGCCGTGTGCAGGCGCGGGCAGCGCGATGGGAGGCATGCTGCGGTCGCCTGACAGGCACGTCATTGGTCACAGGCTGGAGCATGCCGAGAACAGGGGTTCAACACGAGGAGCGCACACTTTGTCGCTGCGGTTGAGCAGGCGGGCACAGCAGCGCGGCGGGCGGGGGCAGGGGTGCCATCTGGGGGTTGCAACTGCTTTTCAGGGTTTGAGCAGCTTGTCGTCTGGTGTCCAGGACACAGCCTGCAACCCCCCGCGCTTTGCAGGCGGCGGCGCTGCAGCAGGCCTACTCTGCTATGGTAAGGATTTCTGCTTTCCCTCATCGCTTCTTCTGCCGCGGGGCGCCCGCCGTCAGCCACTGCAGCCTGCAGCAGCGCGGCAAGTGCACGCTTGGCGCGCCGGCGCAGCAGGTGGTCAGCCATTCGCCATTGCAAGCACAGCGCCACCAGAGGCTGTCGCCCGCCAGGGACGGTGCGACCCCCAGCACACCCCCCTACCATAGCAAGCAGCGGCGGCGACGCACCACTCTTCTAAATGCCGCCGCCGCGCCGCCTCGAGCTGGTTGTGGGCATACGACACCTCGCACTCCGCAGCCATCACGTGCTCCTCCAGCTCGGTCACCAGCTGCAGGAAGAGACGAATGCTAGTGGAGCGAAGCGAGTGGGCAAGCTTTCACCCAGCCTCGCTGCCAACCCTTGCCTGTGGCCACCCTGTGCTGCCGTCCCGCACCCCGCACCGCACCATGCCCCTCAAGCGCGCACCTTGTGCAGCGCCTGCGGAGTGACAAAGGCGGCGGCCGAGGCCACCGCCAGCGCCGCTGCATACTCTGGGGGCAGGTCCACGGCGGACAAGGCACGATTGGGTGGCTTGACCCCGAAAAATGGATATGCGTCGGCGCGCAGGGGCGGCAGCGGCTGGCGCGTGGGGCCCGGCCCTGCGGCGGAGTAGCAGGGCGCGCCAGGCGGGTGAGGGGAGGGGGCGACGCATGTGGTTGTCAGGCAGGCAGTTTGCGCCAGTTGGCAGGAGGGCAGACAAAGCCCACCGCCCGCCTCAACTCGGTGCGGCTGTCAACCGCCCACCTGCACTGTCCTTCGCCGCTGCCGCGTGGGCGTCCGCCGCCGGCTCGGCGAGCGCGGCGGCGGCCAGCGCCCTGTGGGCTGGGAGGTCCAGGTGCTGCTTTGTGCTGCGCCAGCCGCGGGCGGAGAGGCGGTGGGGAGGGGCCACCACCGTCATGAGATAGGCGACCAGAGCGGTAAACTCGCTGCCCGACAGCGCCAGCACCTGCATGTATGCGGAGGGCAGGGAGGGAGGCAGGAAACGAGCGTGGAAAGCGCTGCAGGCAGGGCAGCCCATGCAGGGCAGCGGGCCCTGCTGCCGGCAGGCACGCCAGAGTTGGCCCGCAGGCGTCCGGGGATGGTTGCTGCTTGCCGATCGTCCGTGCACGGCACACCCGACTCAACTCACACAGCGCACTCACCCCATCTGCGTCTGTGGGGAAGGCGGAAGACAAGCCCACTGACGGCAGCTGCGCGGCCGCCCAGGCCAGCCAGTCGGGCGGCGGCGGCAGGCCGGGCGGCGCCTCCCGGCCGCGTCCATCCAAGCCATAGCACAGCTTCACTGAACAGGGCGAGGGCAGGCGAGGGGGAGGGGTGAGATGGCAAGTGATGCCGACCACAGCCGGAGAAGGACAAACTGGGCCTCAGCCGAGCAGCGATGAGCGCTAGCGTTCCCACGGCAAGCGGCAGGCTTGGCAGACTCACGGCTGACCAGCAGCACGGCCATGAGCATTGCCCAGGGGTGCGGCTGCACGGTGATCGCCAGCGCCGGGCCAAACCGGTAGAGCCGGCAGAGCTCCAGGCTCACTGGCACCATGGCCTGCGGCCACGGTGCGCACGGCGCGAGAGCTCTGTGGAGTGAAGGACGTAAGGGCAGCGCCCAACTGGGCCCCTTCCCTCCGCGACGCACCCCCTGCAGACCTGGCACCCTGCCCCGCCCTCACGGCTGCTGCAGCCACCTGCGGCAGCGCCAGCTCCGCAGCGTATCGCTCCAGCCAGGCGGCTGCATTGAGCGGGGGCACCTCCACGCCCAGGCGGGCGGCGAGATCCTGCGCGTCGTGCAGCACCCTGCGCGGCCCCGGCACGCCTGCCGGGTGCGGCCAGGGCCCACGGGCAAGACAAAAGGGGCGCAGCACGGGCGTCAGGATGCGGCAGCGGGAGGCAGGGCGGGCAGCGCGACAGGGCAGGGGCTCGCACGATGCATCCCCGCTGCTTGCAGTCTGGCGAGTGTTGCCCCCCACCGACACCGACGCCGCTCACTCTTGGGGGTGAAGAAGGTGGGGCCGAACAGCCGGCGGTGGGGCCCCAGCAGCGCCCAGGACTGGAGGCCAAAGTGGAGGTAGGGTAGGGTGCCGCCTGCCGCCCAGCGGCTGAGGTCGGGCGGGGCCACCGCCTCGCGCAGCAGGCAGCACGCGATCTGGAGCAGCCCTAGGGTCAGCCGGTAGTGCAGGACCTGTCGGGGCGGATGGGAGCGGGGTGGGTCTGGGGTGAACGCACAAGGGCTGAGGAATGGAGGTTGGAGCGCGCCCGGGCGTGCACAGGCAAGCCCGCTGCGCCGGCGCTGGGCGGCGCACGCGTTCTGCCACCAACAGCGCTGTTGGCCCCGCCCACCCACCGGCGAGAGCACCCTTAGCATCTGGGTTGTGTACTTGGCCAGGACCTGGTGGAGATTGGTGGTGGGGATGTGTGGGTGGGTGGTGGTGGGTGGGGTGGGGGGTGGGGGTGGGGGGGCAGAAACGAGGGTTCACAGCGAGGCCAGCGATGGCCGGCTCCAGAGGGTAGGCTTGCGCAATGCAGCACGTGGGTGCCAGGCCCTGGCAGCCGGTGAGCTGTGCCCTCAAGCAGGTGCAGCGGCACGTGTGGCAAGCATGCCAGAGCAGCGTGCGCGGCAAGAGCGCCAGAGCACCCACGTCGCGCTGCTTGCCGCTGCCGGCGTCACCGCCCTCGCCGGGCGCGTCCTCGTCGCCCGCCTGCAGCGCCCGGCCTTCAAACTTCTCCTCAAACTCACTGCAAACGAATGCACCAAGGGGGTTGAAGAAGTCGCGTGGTGGCGGGCTGGGGACGGGCGGCCAGGCGCGAGGAGCGAGGCACAGGCACCTCGGGAGAGACGGCAGCGCACAGGCGCGCTGCCCAGGCCATTTACGAGGCCGCGCTGTATGAAGACACGCGTGCTCCCTCTCTGCCACAACAGCACATGTTCCTGATGTTCAGCTTAAGCTCCCGACCACTCGCTCACTCTGCAAAGGCGTCCTCCAGGATGCCGCTGTCCGCCAGCAGCGCAAACCACAGCTGTCGCGCGACGTCCCGCAGCCGCCCGTCCACGCCGCAGCGGCCGCACAGCGCCGCGACCTGCGCCTGCAGCAGCGTCTGCGCCGCCTCGGCGTACGCGCGCAGCGCCTCGCGCGTGCGCAGCGGCTCGCGCGGCGCGTGCGCTCCGCGGCCGCGACGCCCGCCCAGAGTGTGCCCGGTCGACCTGTGGGGGCGCGGGAAGGAGGGTTGGCAGCACGCCAGCTGGTGCGAGCGGACGGGCAGCACCCGCTCTCTGTGTGGGAGCTCCACAGTAACAGGGATCCCACGTTGCTACATCAGCACTCTTGCCGTGAGAGGGTGGGTCCCCACCGCACAGGCCCCTCACCCCCCACCCCCCTTGCAGCCCTTCCTGGGCACCCACTTGCGGAAGAAAGACTGGTCGTGGATGCCGGGCATGAACTCCTCATGCTCCTCCAGAAAGTCCTGCGGCGATGTCCGGCCCCAGGGGGGAAGAACAGACGCATGAACATGCAGAGCGCGGCTGCTGGCAAAGCACGATCCTGCAATAGCCACCGCAGACACGCACCTGCTGCACCTCCCCGCACGCCTCGCACGTCATCATGCCGTTTATCAACACCAGCTCCCCCGCCCAGCAGTGCTCGCAGGTCACCATGGCGCCGCAGACGCCCTGTTTCTATCTCGCCGCCGACGTGTTCAAGCGGGCGCGCGTGGGCCGCCAGGTGGCGTCGCCCCGCCTACAGCGTGCGGCCCCCTTCCCCTGCGTGTTGCTGTGTCACAGCGCTGCTGTCCGCTTATATATAGAGCAACTGGGAGCGCGGCCGCTCAAGTTTGCGCAACTGCAGCTGACGGCCTCTCTCAAGCTCCAATTGCAGTGGAGCACACTGCTGGAATTGCTGAAAGCAATGGCAGGGAAAAACTGCGCTTGTTTCACAGCGCACCTGGCCGTGAACAAAGGACTGCCTTGTTTGCTTGGCCATACAGTCTGACGTCCGCCAATCCCCCTGGACTTGATCGCCAGCGCCTGATCGCTCACCGCTGCACACTCCGACAATGCTGGCCGCTCCCGTCGCCTCGCGCACGAGTCAATTCGCGCGTGGCACGCAGCGGAGGTCGCTCAGAGGTGCGTTCGCCCCATCGCTGCGGATGGCCCGCAGAAGCCGTCCAGAAGAGCGTGCTGTGCTGCATTCTGGGCCCCCCAACGCTGTGCGTTTCCCCGCGCTCACACTGCGGTGCGATCGGGCCGCTGGCCCGCAGGCGCGCCGCTCCTCCATGCTCCCGCCCGCCCGGTGGCGCGCCGCGCCGCCGGCGTGCCGCCGGTCGAGGCCAACCTGTTCAGCCGCCTCGTTCGCGTCATCAAGTCGTATGCTTCTTCGGCGGGTGCGGTTGGGATGCAGAGGGGGCAGCAAACGTGTCCGAGTCGCCAGCAGGGTGGTCGCAGCGCGGTGCAGTGCTCGCTGGCCGCTCACCGCGCTTCCGCCGCGTGGTCGGCCCTCCGCCCACCTCATCTTGCTGCAGTGAGCAGCCTGGAGGATCCCGAAAAGATTCTGGACCAGGCGGTGGAGGACATGCAGGTGGGCGCAGGGACACTTGCTCTCGCTCGCATCGAAAGCCGTCCTGCGTTGAACTTGCTCTGCAATGCCGCGTCGCAGCGCCCACCCTATTCACCATCATCACATGTGCTCCAATCAACACGCCCGCGCGCCCCCCGGCCGCCACGGCCGCGCAGGCCGACCTCATCAAGCTTCGCCAGGGCGCTGCCGAAGTCACCGCCTCGCAGAAGCGCCTGCAGGCCAAGTACGAGGACGCGCAGCGGCTGGCGGACGACTGGTGGGCGCGGGCGGGGCGGGTGGGCGCGGGCGGGGCGATCGCCCGTGCTCTCGGAGCGGCGTCGCTCGTAGAGCATTGGCCAGCAGGGCAGCCGCCGACTGAGGAGCGCGCCTCCCGGGGCCCCGCCGCCAGCGCGCGCGGGAGCGGCCGCGGCCGGGCGGCTGGGCCGGGCGCGCTGGGCGATGGCTGCCGAGCCCCCCGCCCGCCCCTGGGTGGACCATCTATCCCATGCAGGTACCGGCGAGCTGAGCTGGCGCTGAGCAAGGGCGACGAGGAGCTGGCGCGAGAGGCGCTCACTCGGCGCAAGTCCTTCCAGGCGTGCGAGGGCGGCCACCGGCGCACTGGTGTTTGCGGGCGCTTGCCGCCGTGGTGCGAGGGAGGGATGGGGGGGGCAGGGGAAAGAGGCAGCTCCCTGCGCCGACATCCCTGGCCCGCCCACTGACGTCTCCGCCCGCCCGGCCGGCGCTGCACCCCGCCCCGCCCGCCCCGCAGGACAACGCCACCATGCTGAAGCAGCAGCTGGAGCAGCAGGCCAAGGCAGTGGACACGCTCATCGGCAACATGCGGGTGCTGGAGAACAAGCTGGCGGGTGGGTGGCGGGCTGCATGCCGCGTGCTGTCACATGGGGCGTGGAGCAGGGGCGGGCAGCAGGGGCGGGCGCGCCTCCTGGCGACGGAGCGCGCCTCGACCAGCACCGCTGGCAATCAACAGCGCCAGCAATTGACAATATCAATAATAAGCCTTCAATCTCGCAGAGGCCAAGATGAAGAAGGACACGCTCAAGGCGCGGGCGCAGTCGGCCAAGTCGGCCGCCGCCATCTCCGACATGGTGAGGGGCGCGGCCGGCCGTCTTTGAAACGACCGTCTTGGAAATGTTGTCATGGGTTTGAGATGTTGTCACGGATTTGGTTTCGAGAACAGGCGGCGCCGTAGCGTTGCGTTTGTGCTGATCATGGGAGGGAGAGCCGGGCGCTCCGGCTCCCGCCGGCTCCCGCCGACTCGCCCGCCCTCTCACGCTCGCCCGGCGCCCGCGCTGCAGGTCGCGGGTCTCAGCACCAGCAGCGCGGTGGCGGCCTTTGAGAAGATGGAGGACAAGGTGCTGGCGATGGAGAGCGCGGCAGAGGCGGCCACGATGGTTAGGCGGGCACGAGGGGCGGCTCATGCGCTTCCGCGGGAGCGGGGGGGCATGGCTCGCCGAACCCCAGCGCAGTGCGTGCGCGCCTCTCCGACGCGACCGCTCTGCGCCGCTGCCCTGCGCTCCCCGCCCGTCGACCCCTGGCCGGCGCCGCCGAGCCTGCCCTGCCACCCTGCTTTCCTCCCCGCAGCTGGTGGCCCCCGACAACCTCGAATCCAAGTTCAGGGCGCTAGAGGGCTCCGCAGTAGACGACGACCTGGAGTGAGTGGCAAGAGTAGATGTTGCATTGGGCGTCGGCCCTTCCCAAGAGTGGGCGTCTGTTGTTGGTCAGTTGGCGGCCGCGCCATGCGGAGCGTTGCGGCCGCGCCATGCGGAGAGGTGGCTGCATGGTGTCGGAGCGCCACGGCGCCGCAGGCTCGCGCCTCGTCGTCCGCAGCCGCGCCGGCTTGTGCCGCCCGCCTCGCTCCTCGGCGCGCCGACTGACCCCTGCGCCCTCCCTCCCTGCCCCCTCGCCTGTGATCCCTCTCCGCCACCCCTCCAGCCAGCTCAAGCGCAAGCTGACCGGCTCGTCAGGCCCCCGCGGCGCGCTGCCCCCCGGCCGGCCGCTGGTGGAGGCCATCCCAGAGGTGGAAAGCGAGCTGGACGCCCTCCGCCGGCGGCGCGGCAACGGCGGCGTCTGAGCGGAGGCCGCAGCGCGCGCCCGCCCCAGGGGCCGCACGCCGGGGTCTGGCGGGCGCGCTGCACAGCCCCTCGTTCGGTGTTCACGTGCGCCCTCAGTTGTGGCCCCAGGCCCCCTGCTTGTTCGCACCCCCTCAGGCAGCACCCGCACCACTCATGCTCTCCTGCTCACTGTCCCATTCACTGCTTCTGGCCCCTGCTTTGATTTGTTGCCCTGATTGATTCGACATACCTTCTCTTCCCTGCCTGCCTGCCTGCCTGCCTTGATCCCGTACCTTCTCTTCCCTGCCTGCAAGCCAGTTTGCTGCCTGCCTGCCTGAGTTGATCGCTCCGGCGCTGGGCTGTGAGAGGCCTGCGTGGTGGGCTCGACGACGCATGACGCTGCGCCACCGACACAGCCCTCCTGCACTTTGGCACCGCCGCCGTGCACAGCCCTCCCGCGCTTTGGCACCGCCGCCGTGCTGTTGGTGGGCAGCGGCACTGCGTGTTGCAGGCGTGGCTGCCAAAGCGTCCCTCGTCAGGGGTGCAGAGCCAGGCCGCCGGACCCCGCAACCGGGCCCCTCAACCACGGCCGCATGGCCTACGGCTGCTCGATCACGCCGTCAATGAGGCCCAGCTCCACCGCCGCGGCGGGCGACAGGAAGTTCTCGCGGTCGCACTCCTCCTCCACCCGCTCCACCGACAGGCCGGTCGCCTCGGCCAGGAACCTGCGCGGGGGCCAATGGCGGGCGCGAGACAAGCGGCAAGGCAGCGCGTTGTGGCGCCGCCACGGGCGGCAACGGGGCGGCGAGGGGCGAGGCGGGCGGTGGCGGGCGGCACGGCGCCAGGCGCGGTGCTCAGCCGTTCTTCCGTCCGCCTCCTCGTGCTGCACGGCTCGCCTGTAGAGGATGCGCATGTTGCGGTTGGCCTCCTTGGCCTGGATGTTGACCTCGTCCGCGCTGCCCTGCATGGTTGGGAGCGCGGCCCAAAGCAAGCGTGCGCCGGTCAGCGCGAGGAGCGGAGGCGCCAGGGCCCCGGCCAGCCCGGGCGCGCGGCGGGGCGGCGGGGGCGGGCGGGGGCGAGCGGCGGCGCAAACGCACGCGTGCACGAGCCCGGCGCGAGCCCGGCGCGAGCGCGCACCTGCAGGCCGCTCATCGGCTGCTGCAGCACGATGCGGGTGGAGGGCATGGAGAAGCGGCGGCCCTTGGCGCCGGACGCGAGGATGGTGGTGGCCGCGCCGCCGACCAGGCCGAACGCGACCGTGGACACGGGGGCGGCGACGGCGCGCATCGTGTCGAGTATCGAGACCACGGCGTAGGGCGAGCTGCGGGGGGAGGGAGGGGAGGCGAGCCGACGAGGGGCGGGGCTGAGGAGGGGCGGGCGCGAGGAGGAGCGAGAGAGGCGGCGTGGGCGGTCCGCGGCCAGCCTGTGGGGGTCCCCGTGCCGTCTCCAGCCAGAGCTGCGTCCCAGCCTCACAGCCCATAGATAGATGCTTGGCAGCGCCTCGCCCGGTCGCGCAGCTCAAACCTTCTTACTTAACGCTTAAACTCCGGCGGCGCCTCACCCGGCTGCGCAGTTGACGTAGAGCTTGATCTCCTCCTCGCTGTCCAGCGAATCGAGCGCCAGCAGGCTGGCCACCACCTGCGCGTCGCGCGGCGCGGCGCGGGCGCGTGGCGCACGCATGGGCGGCCGCCATTGCGCCATCCCCCGCGGCCCCCGCCGCGGGCGCGCTCTCGTTGCGCCGCCGCTCGCCGCTCAAGTGCGGAGCACCTCTCCCCCAGAGCACCTCCCTGGGCTCGAGACGCTCGCCGCTCCATGCGCGACGCGCACGCCCCTCGCCGCCCTCTCGCTCGCGCAACCCCGCCGCTCGCCCCCACCCCCATCCTCCCTCTCACCTGCGTCGCCACCTGGTCATTCACGCGCTGGTTCAGGAAGATGATGCGGTTGCGCAGCAGGTAGCCATAGAGGTCCACCGCCTCCTGGCCAGGCACGAAAGTGAGGCGCACAGAAGGAAGGAGGTGAGCGGCAGGCATGGGAGACGGCCCCCCCCCGAGCGGCCGCCCCGCGGGCGCGCGGACGCGCGGCGCGTCTCTAGTTCGGCCATGCGCACGCCGCAGCGGCCCTTCGCCGTGCCCGCGGCACTGCGCCTGCAGCAATGCTGTGCTGCGCTACCCAGCGCGCCCCACCTCGGCGTGCGGGCCAAGCGGAATGACAGGCGCAACGATGGGGTCCCGCTGCCGCCGCGCTTGCAGCGGCGCCACCCTGCAGTTGCACGCGGCGCATTGAGTCGGGCCCTACCTTCGGGAGAACAGGCAGGGCAAGCAGCCCGACAGAGCAAGGCCTGCAATGCAAGAGATGCAGCACAGTTCGGCTCCCGCCCGCCCGCCGGCGGGTGATCGACGCGCTGGGCCGACGCGCTGCTCCCACCTGCTGCTCCTCCCGCTGCCCTGCCTGCTGCTGCTGCTGCTCCAGCCTCGCCGCTGCTGCGGGAGCGGCTGCAGGAGGGCGGACGGGGAGCACGAGGGCCGGGAGGGGCCCGCTACCGCTGCACACATCGCCATCGAGGCGGCAGTGGCTGCCATTGCGCCCCGATTGAGCAGGGAAGGGCTAGGGAGGTGTGGGCAACCGAGAGAGTGCGATGGGCGAGCCGAGGCTGCTGATCGATTGGGCGAGGATCAGAATGCGTAAACTAAGGAAGACTGGCAAGCTTGGCAGCTTGCGACTCCATCTCATCCCTGGACCTGTGGGAGGGCCCCATCAGCTCGCGTTACCCCACCCCCACAGGGGCTTGCGACATCTCGGCTACTGTCCGTGAGACGTGCAGCGGAGCGGTCATGGCGTCTGCCAGCGTGCTCCAGCGGTGCCCCGCGCCTGTGACGGCCTTCAGGAGCGGCGCACAGAGCCTCAGCAGCGTGCGGGCCTTCCGAGCGGTGAGGGGCGGCAAGCTGCCGCTGGTGGGACGAGCGGGCCGCCGCGAGCAGGCGCATCCCGGGCGATGCCAGGCCCGCGGGGGCGAATGGAGCGGAATGGGCGGGCTGAGATGGTGGCCGCCGCGGTCACCGCCTCTCGCCTGCTCGCCCGCGCAGGTCCCGCTCCAAGCAGCGGTCCCCCGGCCAGCGGTCCGCCCGCAGCAGCTCACGTGCAGCGTGGTGGCCAAGGCAGCAGCAGCAGCAGCAGCAGAGGTGGCCGCGCCCGAGGCGGTGGCGCACCTGCGGTACGTGCGCAGCTCTCCTCTTAAGGTGGGTGCTGCAGGCCGGGGGCGCCGGGCTGTGCTCACACGCGCTCGGGCCCACCAAGGGCTGGCAGGGACAGAAATGCCGCCTGGACGCGCTGGTGGCGCGGCCGAGGCGCGAGCGGTCGGCGCCCCCGCCCGCCGCGCCTCGCGCCGCGGTGCGCGCGGCCGCCGCCCTGCCGCCCCGGCCATCGCCTCCCACCACGCCCACCCACCGCACGCGCGCAGGTGCGCCGCGTGCTGGACCAGATCCGGGGTCGCAACTATGAGGAGGCGATCATGATACTGGAGTACATGCCCTACAAGGCCTGCGAGACCGTGCTCAAGGTGGGCGCCGGGCGCGCTTCAGGCTGGCGCGGTCGCGCTGGGCGTGAGGAGGAGCTGCGCGGGGGAGGGAGAGCCCTCTGTGGCAGCCACGCGCCTCTGCGGTGGCCGGATTCGGAGCGGCATCTCTGCGCTGGCGCGCTCTGTGCTGCTGGTCTGCCTCTGCTCTCGACGGAAGTGGCGCGAAGTGGCTTGGTCTCGGGGGGGCGTCGCGTCGGGGCGGGCGCCGCGCGGTGGCGCTCGCGGGGGCAGGGAGGCGTGGGGGCGCCGCGCGGCGCGGCAACTCACGCGGCGGCCCGCCGGCTGACGCCTGCCCTCCCCCCACTCCCCCAGGTGCTGCTGTCCGCGGGTGCCAACGCCAAGAACAACCTGGGCCTGCGAAAGAAGTACCTGGTGGTGTCGGAGGCCACGGCCGACGGCGGGCCGGTGCTCAAGCGTGCGCAGCCGCGCGCCCAGGTGCGCAGGGGAGGTGGGGGAGGCGGGGGGCGGGGCGGGGGAGCGGGCCTCCCGGCAATTGGCGCGCGCGATGGGACGCCGCCCCCCGGCCGGCGCCGCGCTCGGCCCCCACCCACTGCACCGCGCCCACGCCCACGCCCACATGCCGTCCACGTGCGCCCCTCACCCCACGCAGGGCCGCGCCTACCCTATTAAGAAGCCGCTGGTCTCCATCTCCATCAAGCTGCGGGAGGACGACAAGCTCAAGGGCGGGGAGAGCGCGTGAGGGCGCCGGGCCTGCCTCGCGGCCGGCGGCGGCGCGCGGGCGCGCGCCCGGCCGCCGCGCCGCCCCTCGCCTGTTTGTGTGTTTGTCGCGGCTGGGAGTGTGACGCGCAGTCTGCAGCCGGGCAAGTGCAGGCGTGCATGGGGGGCGGTCTCGCGGCTGGACTCTGGGGGACGTGGTCGCCAGGGTGGAAGGCAGTCTCCCGGTGCGGCGTTCGCAGCGCGTGCCGCCTCCCTATCCCAGCCCTGGCTCTGACCTGACCACCTATCAGTGGGGGGCTCAGCCTCACTCTCAGACCCCCACTCATTGGTGTTGCTGTGGTCAGCATCTTGCACTGTGTATTGCTGCCGGCACACAAAGTCTGGGGGTGGGGGGGTGGGGGTGGGAGTGGGGCCGCCTGGCGCTCGGGACCACGCGGCATGCCTGCCCCCTGACTTTGTGGCCATGCGCGCAACGCAGACGGCGCCCAGCATGCAGGGATGCCGGCGCGGGGATGTGGCTGGAAGCCTTCCAGGAAGGATGGCGTCCCTGCCCAAGGCAGGGCGGGAGGACTATTCAAGGATGATCTTGGGCTCTACACCCTCATCCATACCGTTAGCCGCATCTAGTGTCTAATTGCAGGCGCCTTCAGCGCCACCTGACGACGTGCGGGCGTGCGACGTGCCCCTGCCTGCCCTCCCAGCGCGCTGCAGGCGTCTCCGCACGATGGCCAAGCTGTGGATTGGTGAGTCCGGGGCGCGGAGCGCAATCATGCACATCAGGCCAGCCCACTTCGCTGGCAAGGCGGGGCTTGTCGCGCTCCAAGGAGCACAATGCAATCGCCGGGCCGCCTCGCGAGCCGTCCAGGCCAGCCGCGCACGCGCCCGCCGCCGTCGGGGCAAGCACGCACTGGCCGTGGCACCACGCGCACACGCTGACCTCGCCTTCCCCCGCACGCAGGCAACCTGCCACCGGGCATCCCGGAACGCGATGTGGAGGTGAACTGAGTCGGCAGCCACATGCCTGCGCAGTCGGGTGCACGTCCGCGCGCCGGATACTTTTGCCTTGCTGTCTGCGCCAGATCGCCCGCCGTCGCATCTTTGCCTGCTCCCTGAGCCAAGCTGGGACCGGCCTGAAACGAGCCCAGCACGCCTGCCCCCCCCCCAAAACACAGGATGCTTTCTTGAAGTTTGGCCAGCTGCGCAAGTGAGTTGCCTGGCCTGGGGGCGCCCCGCCACTGGGCCTGCTCTGGTCGGTCGCCGGCGCATCATGCGCTCGCTCACTGGCTTCGCCCTGCCCCGCGGCCCCCGTTCGCTGCAGTGTCTGGGTGGCGAGGAAGCCTCCAGGTCGGTGGCAGCCCTTGCCTGGGTGCGAGCGCCTGCGAGCGCCAGGTGGCGCAGTGCCCCCACGCGCTGCGCGCCTGACGCCCGCACGCCACAGCCCCCTCCAGCCCCGCCCCACGCCGCCGTGCTCCGCTCGCCGCCACCGCTCCCGCATCGCCACCCCCGCCGCCTCCAATCTGCGTGCCTCACCTAGAAGCCTCACCGCCTAGAAGCCTCACCGCCGCCTCCTGCAACATCACCTCGACCCTCCACCGCCACCACCATCGCCCTCCCTCCGCCCGCCCCACCCCACGCCAACCCCGTCGGCGCCGCCTGCAACCGCCTTTCCACCTGCGCGCCGCTGCTGCGTCGCCACCACCGCCACCCGTGCCTCCCTCCCTCCCACGCCGCCTCGTGCCCCTGCTGCCGTCGCCTCCTCTCGCCCCACCCCCCCCCTCGTCGCTCCCGCCGCCTCCGTCTCGCCGCGTCCGCGCCACTCCCCCTCCTAGCCCCCCAAACGTACAGTCGCATGGCAGGAATGGGAACCCAGTCGCACAGCAACTGCCCACGGGCCTTCCACCCACGCACGCATCCCCCACCCAACCACGCTGCTACCGCCCCTCCTCCCTCCCTCCACACACTCCCCTCCCCTGCAGGCTTTGGATTTGTTGAATTTGAGGACCGCAGGGACGCAGAGGACGCAGTGAGGACGCCGCCGTGCCGCCCGCGCCCCAGCTGCCCGCGCCGCCTCCCCGCGCCCGCGCCGTCGTGCCTGCGCCGCGCGCGCGGCGCCCCCGCCGCGGCCGCCTGCCCACCCCGCTTGCCCGACCGCCCCTCTCCTCCCGCCCGCGTGGCCCCGGCCCCCCAGGTGCGCGAACTGGATGGGCACAAGGGCTGGCGCGTGGAATTCTCGCGCTCGACGGGCGGGCCCAAGATCGGAGGCGGCCCCGCCGGCGGCGGCGGCGGCGGCGGCTACCGCGAGCGCTCCCCCCCGCGGCGGCGCAGGTGCGGCGGGGCCCCTGCGGCGTGCGCTGCACGCGGGCGTGTGAGGGTTGCGAGCGGTGCGTGGACGGGGAGGCGGGGGCGGAGGTCGCGCCCGCCGCCCGTCGAGCGCGACCGACCTCAGCCTCCTCTCTCGCGTGCGCGCCCCCTCGCAGCCCCTCGCCCCGCCGCCGGCGCTCGCCCTCGTACGACCGTGGCGGCGGCCGCGACGACCGGCGCCGCAGCCGCAGCCGCAGCCGCGGCGGGCGCTCGCGCCGCTCGCCCTCGTACGACCGCGGCGGCCGCGACGAGCGCGAGCGCGACGGCCGCCGGCGCCGGCGCAGCCGCAGCCGCAGCCGCAGCGGCGGGCGCGACCGCCGACGCGACTACAGCCCGCCGCCGCGGCGCGGGCGGTCGGGGTCCCCGCGGGAGCGGAGCCCGCGCGACTGAGGGGCGCGCGCGCGCTCCTCGCGTGCGGCCGGCGCCGGCGCCGCAGGCGAGGCGGAGGGGCGCCAGAGGGGGCCCCCGCCTGGTTCGCGCCGCGGGCAAGGGCGGGTGCACAGCCGGTGGCCTGTCCTGCCTTGCTAATCGGCATTCTTACATTCTTGCAGGGTGGCGGTGCAGTATGGGTAGCGTGGAATGAAATGCGGCGCTCGAGCTCGGCGGCGGCGAACGGGAGGCGGCGCGTGGACGGCTGCCGCCTTCCGCCGCTCCGACGTCAAAATGAGCAGTTTGTGCGGAATTAAGTTGCTCAGTACAGGGCGCGCCGCTGGCGCAGCGCGAGTAGGGGGAGCGGCGGCCAACGAAATGTCAGTGAGTCAAAACTGGGAGGGAGGGGGGGGGGAGGCAAGGCATCGATCGGCGCGCGAGGGGCTGCAAGACGCCGGCGCACGCGACGGCGCGCAGAGCAGCGGCCGGCGGGGTACAAGACGGGCTGCCGGGTCATGGCGCGGTTGCGACATCAGTCGCTGCCGGGCCTTGCGCCTGGAGCTCCCGCTCCAGCTCCTCGTGGAGGTCCTCCAGGATGCTTTCCACCTGGCCCACGAAGATCTGCGGCACGGGATGGGGCGGAGGTCGGAAGGGGAGTGCATGGCAATCGCACGCCGCCGTTCCCCCTGTGCCCCTCTCCCCGGGCGCCCGCCCCTCCTTGCCCTCGGGCAGGCACACGCGCGCCCACCGCCCCGCGCTCGCTTGCCTTCTTGCTGAGCTCGCCCACGCGCTTGGGCGGGCGCAGCGCGGGCGCCACCGTCAGGCTGTAGCGCGCGGCCGAGCCGGGAGGGCCGCCGGCTGCGGGGCCCACCTCCCAGCGCCCCAGGAAGCGGCGCATGAAGGCAGAGCGCGCGTTGAAAGTCAGCCGCCGCGCTTCTGGCTCCTCCTCCACCTGGGATGGGTGTGCGGCGCGTGGGGAGAGGGCAAGAGTGAAGCAGAGGCCGTGGCGAGCATGCGGGGCACCATCTCTGCGCCGGCGGGGCCCTCCGGGGCAGCAAAGCGCTCTCGCGGAGGCGGGGGCTGCAGGCGCGTGCGCGCGCCTGCCGCCGTCGGCCACCAGCTCTGCGGTCCTCGTGGACCGCGCTCACCTCAAACACGCAGCGGAAGGTGCCGCGGAAGAGCAGGAAGTGCCAGCGGCACTCCTGCACCAGCTGCTTCTGCCCACCCTCCAGCAGGTGCACCTGCGGCGCGGCGGCGGCATGTGGCCAGCACGCACTCAACGGGGCCACCCTGTGCGCTGCCGCGCCCACGCCCAACTACCGCGCCAGGCAGCGCGCGCTGCTGCCCTGCTTGCTGGCCCTGCCGACCGTCCTCTTCTCCCCCCTGCACCGATCTGTGCATGAATGCAGCCGTTTTCTCCGTTTTCTCCCCACCTCCGAGGTGGCCACGTTGCGGAAGATGCGGGCGAGCTCCCCGTAATCGGTGAGCGCCTGGGAGCGAGGCAGGTGGATGGCGAGTCGGAGAGCGACGGAGAGAAGAGTAGAGCCGGCGGCGGACGCGCGCAAGCGCAGCGGAGCACGGCCATGCGCGCGCCCAGGGGCACCTCCGCAGCTCTGCCCTCCTGCTCAGCCCCCCTCAGCCCAGCCCACCTTGTACACGAGCTCTGGTGGCGCGGCGCTGGTCAGGATGCCGCAGCAGGAGAACTCCTCCCCATCGTATGTCACGCTCTCAATAGCAATGTTTGGGTGGCTGCCGGCGGCGCTGCTGCTGGCGAGCGCGGCACCTGCCAGCCCCGCCTCCGCCTCTGCCTCTGCCAGGCCCAGCGCGCGTTGCGGTGGCAGCGGCCGCCGCGCCGCGCGTCGGCGCTGCCGCGCGCACGGCGCGCAACCGCTGCGGTGGGGCGCGCGCTGGCCAGCCGCCGGCGCAGCCGCTTTGCACCTCTGGAGCTGGGCCTGAGCCATCAGTGGCGAGCTGCGGTGTAGGGAGCTCACACTGTGGCTCACTGAGCGAGAAGGAGGTGGTGCTACGGTAATAACGAGTCGCGGCTGGACAATCCAGGCCTCCTACGACTCTAGGCGTTCCGCAAGATCGACGAAGGGCACGGAATGCCTAAATGAAGTGGGTAGCCTGTGATCTCCAAATTCGGTGGACGGGCAGGGGGCCGGGAGGGCTTGGGCGAGAGCCCGTGATGTAGAAGAGAGCACGCAAGGCCAGCTGGTGCGATTGCGCACCACCCCATGGCCCCGCCCGCCCCGCCGCCCGCCCCGCCGCTTGTCCTGTGCTGGCTCAGTCAGGGAGCGCTGTGGAGCATGGCATGTGCCTTGTCACCACGGCCAGAGGGTCTAGCTCAGATTGTTACGTATATCGCGAGTATGTCAAAGAATTGGAAAGAAGGATTGTCGACAGCTACTCTACCGCCTCGTCCTTGGCCGCCTCTCCGCTCTCCCGCCGCTTCGAATCCTCCCTGAGCCGCCGCAGCTCCAGCGCCCGGTCGCTGCACTGCCACTCCTCGCAGTGCCGCTGGTAGGCAGCTGCGTCGAGCCGCAGCTGCTTGATGAACCGCTCGTCCGAGGTGGCAATCCAGCCCATGCGGTCAGCAGCCTCATGGCCTGTTTTCCGCAGGAAGGCCACCTGTGGTAAATTCAAAAACAGGAAAGCGTGTGATATGCACGTGCGGATGTGTGCCACGTGCGGATACGTGCTGCGTGCGGATGTGTGCCGCGGCGCACGTGGTCCAGCTCTTAACCAGCTCACTCTGCACTCGATGCGTGCCAGGTTCTGTCGTGCATAGCCAGGGTGCGCCAACATGAACTTCTTGGGTGTCTCTCCAAACAGTGCACAAAAGGAGCGAATGGTCTCCTGGCGGTAAGGAGTGGTGAGGTCACAGACAAATGCTGTTGGCTTGCTCCTGACCAGCCCTACAACAGCAGGATTGGCAGCGAGTTTCCAGCACCAGCAGGCAGGGTGTGGAAACCTGCGGGCAATCCCAATCCCACCTGCGATCTCCTCTGCTGATATGTCGAGGCCCACGCAGTACTGCCTGTTGTGCTCCAGCATGTCCTGGGACACGCTAAGGATATTAGGCGCCTGGTTGCAGACAGCGATGACGACGGAGCTGTCGCCCTGCAGCAGGCCTTCCATGTACCTCAGGCGGCGCTCGAGAGTCTCCCACCTGAAGCACATGCACATGAGCAGCGTTAAGGCGATCACGAGCACAGTGTTGTGAAACGAGCAGCGTACCCGGCAGAGAGAATGCGGACACGCGTTGGATTGGAGAACACGCGCTCGCCCAGCTGCTCGGGTGTGAAGCCTGCACGGTGCACAGTGCACAGAGAATGCTTGCAGCAGGTGGCAGCAGTGCGAGGTATAGCGCACACATCCGCACCATAGCCCTCCAGCTGGTCCAGGCGGGCTCCAATGTCGCGGCTGAGGAGTGTTTCACAGGACTGCAGGGCCTTGTCGAGCTGCTGCCATAGGTTGGGCAGCCGCTGCCGCAGCACCTCGATGGCCAAGCTTGCCGTCTCAGCTGTTGGCACAAGCACGCTTGGAAGAGAGTGTCCCTGACGCCGCGTCTTTAGCAGCGGCTCCAGCTCTGCAGCCGTCACTCCGTTGCTGTGAAGGTTGACCAGACGGCGGCAGACCTCGGGCAGCGGAACTATCGGGAATCCACCACCACCCTGCCGCACGCCATCCCGCCCCCGCTGCACCCCTGCCAGCAGCCTCGCCCTCTGGGTCGCGTTGGAGTGCCGCGTACGCCTCTGGCGCCTCTGCCTGCAGCTGCCGCACCTCCTGCTGCGTCAGATCGCCTGGTCGCAACAGCTCCCGCTCGGCTGCATCCCTTGGGCTGGAGCATGAGGCAGCCCGTGATGTCAGCGTCCGCACAGTGGGAGCCGTGGTGGAGGCCTCTTTCCGCCGCTGCTGCCGCACCCCCTGCTGCGTCAGGCCGCCGTCTGCCAGCAAACCCCTCACCCTGGCCGGCTCGCCGCTGGTGGACGAGCCAGCTAGGTGCGCCAGCGTCCGAGCGGCGGCGGACGAGGCGGGGGCGGCCGCCCACCCCTGCCGCTGCGCCTCCCACGCTGCCGCGCGCAGCCCAGCGGCTGCTGCTCGCACTAGGAACTGTGGCAAGCGCTCCATGAGCCGCAGATCGCCCGTTCCAGCTCGACGCAGTGCCGATCACGACAGAAGGCGCGCTATCGCCTCCCACGTAGCTGTCAGATCACTGCAGGTCTCGAGACAGTACAGCGCTGCTGGGGCCAGGCCTCGCTTGCTGCTGGAAGAGGGGGGCCTGGCGCGCGCTCGAACCGAAGGCGGGGAGAAACAGGACGACGGTAAAGAAGTGTGATAGGAGGACTGATGTTGGAGAGTGCCGCCGGTCCCGCTCGAGAGCACTCCGGCTCCCGCCCCCGCCCGCCCGCCCCGCATGCGCGCCCGCTCGTACGGGCAACAGGGCGACGACAGAGTCCGCGCTCCTTCTGTCGCCCCTGGTTCCGGCATCTTCCAGCCGTGCCAGCCAGACAACTGTGCATGCCTCCCATCGCGCCCACCAAGATGCGCCAGCCTTGCGCTGCTGCGGCAAAACCGGCGGCCGCACGCGTTGCGGCCGCCTCCCACTCCAATCTCTGTCGCTCTGTCCCACGTACTTCGTTGACACCCCCAACTCAAATTCTCCTGAAAACAAACTAAATGGTAAGTGCTGCTGGTGGAGCCAAAGGGCCCTTCAAAAGGCAGATTCGTTTGGGAATTGGGGTGGATGCCACAGGGAATGGAAGGCAGGGAACAGAGGCCATGCGAATGTCGATGGCTGTATCATGCATGGGGGGCGCTGCAACACAAATGGCACGCCTTTTGCACCCTTCCTCACTGCTGGAAGGGGCTGGGGAAGAGCGGCGCTTTGGCCTGCTGCGGCGGCAGCCGCTGCTGCTGAGTTTGCTGCGGCGGCGGCTGTGGCGACCGCTGCCGACTCCCCGCAGGAGTGCCGCCGCCGTCGACTGTCGCCGCCTGGCCACCGCCAGGCGGCGCGTCTGCGCCGGCGGGCCTGTCCTCTCCCTCGTAAGGATTGCCAAACAGCCCCGCCACCTCCTCAAACAGCAGCCTGTGCGAGCCGGCGGCGGCGCTGCACCCCGTCCGTGACTCGGCGCCCAGGCTGCTGCCGCTGGCCGACTGCGCGGCCCCGCCGCTGGCGCGCGCGGTGGGCGAGCCGCCCGCCGACGGCCAGCGGGCGCTGAGCGCGCGGGTCAGCAGGCCCGCCTGGCTCCCCTTGCGCGAGGCCGCCAGCGAGGCCTGGCGCGCCAGCTCATACTTGGATGGCAGGAGGGAGGAGGGGTGGTGGGTCTGCGGGGGGCGGGGGATGGTGCTGAGCGAGCGGCAGGGGCAGCCAGGTCACGCGTGTGGCGCCGAGGGCAGCCCCCACCCCCGCCGGCGCACTGCACGCGGCTCGGCCGCGCTGTGCCGGCGCGCCCCGCGCTCTCGGCCCTCCCGCCGGCCCCGCGGCCGCCCCTCCCCGGCGCGCTGGGGAAGGGCCGTGGCCCTGCCCTCGCCGCTCGCCTGCGCCGCCGCCGCCCGCGCCGCCATCGCCGCGTAGAGCGGACCCAGCTCCACCGGCGGCGCGGCGCGGCCGGCCAGGATGTCTTCCGGCGCGGCGGCCGGGCCGTAGAGCGCCGCGTGTAGTGCATCGTCCACAAAGATAAAGCCGACGCGGATAGAGAGGTCCAGCATCACGCCTGTGGCAGAGGGTGGGTGGCAGAGGATGGGTGGGTGATAGTGGGTCGGGGGGTGGGGGTGGGGGTGTGGTGGGGGAAGGGGGCCATGAGCGCGGCGCGGGGGCAGGGGGATGGGGCGGGGGAGCGACGGAGAGGGGCAGCGGGGGGGCGGGGACAACCTCTGTTGGTGACTGGAGCAGGAAGACACCCGGCAGAAACCAAACTGCAAGACGGCCAGCAGAGGAGCCGCCCCACCGTCTGCGACGGTAAACGCCCTGGGGTGCTGGTCTTGTGCCGCGCCCGCCGCGGGCGCGTGCACGCGCTGCGGCGCGTCCTGCGCGGGCGGGAGGCACGAGGGGCAGAGGTGGGAGAGGCAGGAGCGCTCCATCTTTTTGGAGTTCGAAATGAATAAAATTCGAAATGAGTGCCCTCAGGCGCTCACCTGCTCGAATGGGTCGACACCCAGGCAGAGGGCGGCGTCGCAGGCCAGCACGCCACGATGGCGCTGCGCGGGGGCAGGGGGACAGGAGACAGGGCCAGGCGCAGCCGTGCCGGCGGCGCCACGTCGGACGCCCGCCGGCCGAGCAGCCGTGCCCCGCTGCCTGCGGCGGCGGTCGACGGCGCGGCGCAAGCGACCGGCCTGCCGCTGCCGCGGCGCAGGCGGGCAAGGCCAGCACACAGCGCACCCCTGGGCGACCCGGCAGCTCCGACCCACCCCAAACACAGCCAGCTGCTCGCTCGTCTGAAGAGTGTGCAGGTAGTCCACCTGTAATTGACACACCAAGCAGCGGGTGGCAAGATTCGGGAGGCGCGCAGGCGGCTCCGCGCCAGCCGGAGTGGGCGGCGGCAAGGGGGCGCTCGGCGCGGGCGAGCCTCCTCCCCCGCCCACCCCTCTCCCGGCGCCGCCCGCCAATCGCCCCGACCGCCCGCGCCACGCCGCACCGCGCCCGCGCCCGGCCGTTCCGCCGCCCGGCGGACCATCCTCACCTTCTGGAACCCGAGCGAGGCGCCCAGGGACGCCTGGCGCAGCGAGAAGAAAGAAGGCGCGGACCAGGCGCCGCTCGGCAGCCGCGCGATCGCAAAGCCGCGGCCCCAGCAGACAGACACCCCCGCCCCCGCTTTCTTCGTCCAGCAGAAGGCCAGGCCCTGCGTCGGCGGGCGCGGGGCAGGGGGGGCGCGGGCGAGCGGGGTTTAGGGTTAAACCCTAAACCCTAGGCGCGCGGGGGAGGCGGGGAGAGCGAGCTGCAGGGGGGCGGCGGAGCGTCGACGAGCGGCGCCGGCAGGGCACGGCCCGCGGCATGACGCCCCTGCTACCCATTGATGACCTGCAGTGCGCCTCCAGTGCGCCCCCAGGCCCCCAGCCCCCGGCCTCGCCTTGCTGAATCGCAGCGCGGTCAGGGGCATCGCGGGCGCGCCGTGGCCCGGCTGGCCCAGCGCCTCTAGGGTCGCCAGCGCCTTGGCGCACGTCCGCGCGACCCGCGCGCTGATTTCCGGCGGGACCGGCGGCGGCGGCGGCGGCGCGGGCGGGCTGCTCCCCCGCCGAAGCAGCGCCTGCTGCACGGCCGGGGACGCCGCCGTCTGGGATGTGCTGGACTCCTGTGCATGCGCAGACCACAAAAGGGCCACTCAGCTGCGTTAAATCGGCCATCAGCGACAGTCGGGTACGACAGACAGCGGCGCCTGGGCAGTGGCCACGCTGGCGCGGCCGCGGCGCACCGTCGCCAGCGACGGCGGCACCTCGGTGCAACAGACCAAGCTAGGGCTCTGAGCCAAGGCTGCCTCCGCCGCGGGGGCGCTCGCCGCTCCGCCCCCCTCTACCTCCTTCATCAGCTCTCGCAGCGAGGTGAAGCTGACGCGCTGCAAGCCCTGCACGCCGCCGATGGAGCCGTGGCGCGAGGGCGTCCTGCCGCCGGTCGCGCCCGTGTCGGCGGGGCTGGTTCTGGCCACCGTGCGGAGACGCGTCGCTCCTGCATCCATGTTTGCTGCCGATGCGTGGCGTTCAGCGATGCTGAAACGGCCCCATGCGTGTGCTTCAGTCAGTGCAAAGAGGAATATGGTCGCGGGCGCTTCTGAAACTGAACAAATGCACTGAAGGGGGCCCAAATTGCGACAAGAGGGACATGCGCAGGAGCGTTTTCAGGCAAATGCTTTATACTTTCCACCTGCCGCCGCTGCCGCTGCCCCCCCCAGGAAAGGCCGACCTTGTGTAGCTTCGGTCCTCTTCTCAATCTGTGTCAATGCCAACTTGCAAGCATCGCCCGGGCACATCTGGGAGGCACGGCATGTGATACATGCGCAGTAACGGTTGCGAACACTGCGCACCGGCTGAGCAACGGTGTGCAGAGGCAGGGGGGTCTGGATGGGTGCACAACAGCAGGGGGAGCACAAACACGGCATGCGTTGGGAGCCCCCGACGCATGTGGCGCGTTGTGAGGCGTGTGCAGCACGGCCGGCGGCCGCGTGCAGCGGCGGCGCTTGCGCGACGGCGCTCAGTCCTCGCGACTGGCGGCGCTGCTGCCCTCAAACAGCATGACCAGAGCCGTCACGTTGTCGCGGCTGCCGGCCTTGATGGCCTTGCGGCACACGGCATCGGCAGCCGCTTCCGCGCTGTCGTCTGCAAGTGGGGCGGGCGTGGGGGTGCCGCAGGTGTGCAGGCAGAGTCTCAGAGTCTCAGATGCCCGGGCCCTGGGTGGGCCGAGCGGGCTCGCGCTGCTGCACTGCGCTGCGGTCGTGGGCGGCGCCAAGCCACGCCCGCCGGCGCGAGCCAAGCACATGGCCACCCGCACCACAGGCACGTGCTTCGGTGGCAGATCGCTCCAGAGCCGCGGCTCACTGGAGAGGCGGCCGCTGGCCGTGAGCCCGAGCACGATGTCGGAAGCCTCCTGGTCCGACAGCACGTCAAACACGCCGTCAGTGGCCTGGAGAAGTGTGGGGAAGCGGGGGGCCAGTGTTAGCATTGGAGCAGGGATGGAGCGGGGGAGTAGCAGGGGAGGCCTCCCCAAACCACCTTGCCGGGATGGATGGGGACCTAAACTATGCCACCTGCCCTGCCCCGCCACATTCTCGCCGGGATGGATGGGGACCTGGGCTATGCCACCTGCCCTGCCCCGCCACAGGGGGAGCTGGCGCAGGCTGGTTGGCGGCCGACTCCCAAGTCCCGGCCGCACCGTGCCTCCTTCCGCCACCCATCCGCTGCTCCCTGGCCCTCCCGCCGCCGCCGCCGCCGCCACTTCCACCCCCACCCCCACCCCCACCCCCCATGGCCGGCCCCTACCCACCAGCAGTAGGAACTGATCCGACCCTGGCCTCAGGTCCACCCGCGCCACGTCGGGCTCGGCCTCCACCAGGCGTCGCGGCACCTGCCGGGGGAGGGCGCGGGGGGCGGCAGCTCTGGTCCAGGCGGCGCCACACTGCCGCCGCTGCGGGGTCGTGGGTCGCGCCACCCTGCACACTTCCGGGCGCTCTGGTCTCTGCCCCCCGCAGCCCACATGATCTCAGCCCAGAAGCTCGCACCTTGAAGTCGGGGTCTCCCAGCGCCCTGCAATATTGGGGCGGGGGAAGCAGAGGTGTGTTAATGGACTAAATGGATCCATTAATGGATTAATAATGGAGGGGAGGGGGGGG
>PCFQ01000023.1:18099-34077 GCA_003063905.1 Chlorella sp. A99 | reverse complement strand
AAAAAAAAAAGGTGACCTCGAGCGCGCCGCCCCCGCCCTCCTCTGGCTGCCGCTTTGCTGCCTCATCTCTCACCGCCCACCGCTGCAATGGGGGGTGCGCACTCACGCAGCAAGCGCGCTCGCGCCACCGCGATCCCCTGCCCATTGCCGGCACTCCCCTGCAGCAAGCAGCCCTGCTTGCCGTGTTCTGCATGAAGCGCGAGGCGCCGCCGCAGGCTTGCGCATCTGCCGCCAGGGCGGTGTCCTCGTGGCGGAACTCGCGCAGCGTCGCACGATCCGCCTCTGGCACCTTGGCCACGAGGCTGGAGTGTGCGTCCTGGCGAGACATGTGAGGGGCTGCAGGACGGCCACCGTGGGCCCCGCTCACGCCGCTCCCGCTGCTGCTGGCCCCGGCACGGTTGACGGTAGCGCCGCCAGAGCTGCCGCCTTCGCTGGGGCCGCCGCCCTCGCCTCGGGCCACGCTGCCACTAGCGCCGCTGCTGGAGCTGCCACCTGCAAGCCGCTTGGCTGCGGGCTCCTCCTGGCTGGCGCCCCGCGAGCGCTTGCGTGTGATGGATTGCGCCATGCCCCGGCGCTGCTGCGCGGTGCACGCGCCGCGCTTGCCGGGGCCTCAGCAATCTGGTGACCGCTGCCTGCTGCCGCCTGCAGCTGGCTCGGTCTCCTCAGCCGCCGCCTTGGCCGCCGTGCGGCGCTCTTCGGCCACGCTCGCAGCCGCCTCGGCGTGCCCCTGCTCCGCCTTGGCCCGCTCCGCCTGCGCGGAGGAGAGTGCGAGCGGGGGCGGGCGGCGGCGGCTCGGGGCGGCAGGGTCCCGGGTGCCGGGCGTGGCGGCCGCGCGCGTCATGCGCGGGGGCGCGACGTGCCACAGCCGCGCGCTCCAGTGCGCCGGACACAGCAGGCGCCGGACACTGCAGGCGCCGGACACGCTCCCCCGTCTCTCACCTCGCGCTTCTGCGCCGCAGGCGCCGCCTCGGCCGCCGTGCGGCGCTCTTCGGCCGCGCTCGCAGACGCCTCGGCCGGCTGCTGCTCCTCCCTGGCCTTCTGCGCCTGCTCAGAGGAGGGGTGCGAGCGGGGTGGGCGGCGGCGGCGCCGCAGGGGCGCCAGAGTAGCGGCGATGGCAGGCGCGCGGGGGCGGCGGGTGCCAACAGCGTGCTGTGCTGCATCGCGGTATTAACATGCCCATGTAAGCTTACTATCGCGGTTCTGTGCGCATTTCGGCTCGCCTCGGTGAAACTCAAGCTCAGCTGTGCACAGCGATTGGCATGCAGAGACCAGACATGCCACCCGCCTTGATCAATCACTTTCGGCACCCCTCTTTCATCAAACGACCAATCCTGTCTTTGAGAACGCCCACAGGACGCCCATGCCGAGCTAGCACGCAAGAATGCAGCAAGAGGCGGTCCGGCGTGCTGCCGGCACCCGCCCGACCGGCACGTCAAAGGTCAAGAGGACAAAGCTGGTGGGCGCTCGGCGCTGGCGCTCGCGTCATGGCCTGACACTCGCCGCGGCCCCTTTTCCCTCGCCGCGGGCTCGATGCGGGTCGGCAGAAATGCTGACCGCCCCCGCCGAGCACTGGGGGGGATACGGAGGCCCCCTTGCTGGGTACCCCCCGCGCGCGCGGCTCACTGGTCCTGGCCTCCCTTGCCCACTTGCGCAGGGGAGGTACACCAGGGACATCACGAAGGCGAGCTGAGGCCGGATTGGTGGCTGGATTAGCGCGGGGCCGCGGCGCGATGCTGCCCCTTGCTCGCACGGGCGGCGGCCTCCACGAGCCACGCGAGTTTCGCGGTGCGCCGCGCCTCACGTGCCGGCCCTCCCTCTTCCCCCCCTTCAACAGGAGGAGATTGAGCAGTACTTCCACCTGCCGTCGGAGGAGGCCTGCCGACACCTGGGCGTCGGGCTCACCATTCTCAAGCGCCTCTGCCGCCGCTTTGGTGCGCGATTTGATACAAGCAGCGCCATGGGCTTCGCGCGCGGCGCGGCCCGCGCTCGCGGCCGCGATCCGTGGCGGCTCACACACCGCGCTCGCGCCGCGCGCGCCCTCCCTGCTGCAGGCATCGAGCGATGGCCCTACCGGCGGGCCAAGCAGGACAAGCATGAGCGGCAGCGGCAGCAGCCCAAGCAGGCGAAGAGCCCCGTGCGCACGACCAGCCCACAGGCCGACAGCAGCGGCAACAGCAGCGGCGGGCAGCCCGAGGGCGAGCGCCACAGCGGCAGCAGCGGCGGTGGCACGGGCGGCGGGAGCGGCGGCACCGCCGGCGGCAGCGCCGGCGCCGGCGGCGGGTCGAGCGGCCCGGGCAGCCACCCCTGCCGCGCCTCGGTCGACCGCAGCCGCGCCGCCAGCCTGCAGCGCCGCAACAGCGAGCGCCTGAGCACCGAGACCGACGACTTGCAGCGCGCGGGCAGCCTGAAGCGCGGGCGCAGCATGGAGGTGGCGAGTGCGGACGCGCCCGAGGGCCGCGCCGCCGCGCCGCCCGCCTGGCTGGCCCACGCCAACGCGGCGGCCGACCTGCTGGCCGACGAGCTCGCGGGCTCGCACCTCCTCTGCGCCGCCAGCCTCAAGAAGCGGCGCAGCCTGGAGCTCGCGTACGGCGCGCTCGACCAGGCGCTGCTGCTTGACCAGCAGCGCGCGGCCCTGGCTGGCGGCGGCGGCGCGCCCGCCGGCGGCGCGCCGCCCCGCGGCTTTGACGCGCTGTCGCTGCTCCGCGCCAACTCCACGCCTGCGATGCTCGCGCTGGACCGGCAGTGGACCCAGCCGCCCACGCCGGTCGCCGACGCCGCGCCCGCGCGCAAGGGCGGCGGGTCGCCCGCGTCCGCGGCGGCGGCCCCGCCTCACAAGCTGCCCGCGGTGCACGCGCCGCGCGACGCGGTGGCGCGCTGGCAGCAGCAGCAGCTGGCGGCGCAGGCGGGGTGCGCTCCCATGCCGGCGGGGGTGGCGCCGGCGGGGCTGGGCCTCAGGTGGGCACGTGATGCAGGGAGGCGCCGCCACTGGCGCGCTCGCGCCCGACCCCGCGCCGTGCCCGCCGCTGCCTTGCCCCCGCGCCCCTCTTGTGGCGGCGCGCCGCGCCGCGCGGGCCTGCCGCTCCCGCCGCTTGCTGACGCCGCCGCGCCCGCCCGCCGCTCCGCGCAGCGCGTCGGACGCACTGCTTGCGGTGCTGACCGAGGCGTCGCCGCGCTCGCCGGGGCGGGAGGCGGAGCTGTCGTGCGTGACCAACGACTCGGGCTGCCTGCTGCCCGAGGCCGACTCCGCTGGGCAGCTGGACCCGCTGGGCTGGGACCGCGGCGAGGGGTTCCTCCTCTCGCCCTTTGCCCCCGCCTCCCAGGCCGCGGCGCCCGGCGGCGCCGGCCCCGCGCTCGGCCCCGCCGCCCTGCTGCTGCTGGGCTCGCGCGACGCGTCGATGCGCGAGGCGTCGATCGCCTCGCTCTATCTGCGCGACTCGCTGCTCCTGCGCGATTCGCTGCGCAGCGCCTCGCTGCGCGACCCCCCGCTGTTCAACATGTCGCTGCGCGACGCGAGCATGGCCATCCGCGAGAGCGGCGAGCTCATCTCCCCCTTCAGCGTCGCCAGCAGGGACATGGACCGACTGGGTGAGCGCGGCGGTGAAGGGGAGGGGAGGGCCGGCCTGCGCCGCACCAGGGTGGGACGCCGACACGGGAGGGGCGCGGCGCCGCCTCGGCGGCGCGCCGCCCCGCTCGCCCGCGCGCGTCTGCCGGCGCGCGCGCCGCCGCCTGCTGCTGCCCTGGCGCGGCCCCGGCGCCGCCGACCCACCCGCCGCGCCCCCCGCGCAGAGGCCGGCGAGGACAGCCTGCTGCTCTCCAGCTTCAATGGCTCGGGCACCGAGCAGTCGGGAGAGCACCCACGCGCCGCGCTGCTGCACTCCCCCGTCCTCGGCGGCAACGGCCAAGTGGCTAGCCCTTTCGGCACGCCCAACGCCAGCGCGGGTGCGCCTGGCGGCTCGCACCCGGCACCGACTGCGACTGCTGCGCTGCAGCGTGGCCCTCCTGGCCCGCCCCTTGCCGCGGCCTAGCTGCGCCGCTGCGCCGTGCTGGCTCGCCCGCCGCCCACGCCACGCGCCAACCCCGCTCGCGCCGCCCGCCTCCGCCGCCGCGCCCGCAGGCACCGCCGGCAGCTCGCTGCCGCTGCCCGGCGCGCGCGACGCGCACGGCGTTGGCATGCCGCACGCGCAGCCGGGCACTGGCGCCGGCGCGGGCGCGGCACTCAGGCAGCCCGACTCTGCAGAGTTCTGCATCAACCCGCCCGGGCCGCCGCCGGGCGTGGCCTTCCTTGACGGCCGGCAGCAGCAGCAAGCGCAGCAGGGATGTGCTGGTCTGCAGGGCGGGCAGCGTGCCGGCCCCGCACCTGCCTCGCCGTTTGCAGAGGCGCAGCTGCCGGCGGGCGGCGCTGGCATGGCGGCCTCCCCGTTTGCCGCCGCAGGCACGGCGGAAAACAAAGAGGCGGATGCCGGCTCGTCGTTCGGCGCGCCGCAGGAACAGGTGGCAGCGGCGCCGTCGCCGTTTGGCGTGCCGCCGCAGCAGCAAGGGGCGGTGCCGTCGCCGTTTGGCGCGCCGCCGCAGCAGGGGGCGGCGCCGTCGCCGTTCGGTGCTCCACAGCACCAGGCGGCGGCGGTGTCGTCGTTTGGCACGTCGCAGCAGCAGGTCTCGGCGACCGAGCTGGCTCCGCAGTGGCAGACGTGGGGGCCGGGGCTCGGCCCGCGCCAGCAGCGCCTCCAGCAGGCGCAGGCGCAGGACCAGCAGCGGCAGCTGGCCGCCGCACAGCAGGAGCTCATGCTGCGGCAGCAGCGCGAGCTGCAGCAGCGCGAGCAGGTGCAGCAGCGGCAGCTGCAGATGCTGCGCCAGCGCCTGGTCGGCGGCGCCATGCCGGCCGCCGCGATGCAGGCGCACCAGGCGGCGGCCGCACAGCAGCAGCAGCAGCAGCAGCAGCAGCAGCAGCAGCAGATGCACATGCAGCAGCAGACGCGCATGCAGCAGCAGGGCGGCGGCGGTCTCAGCCCGCACGCGGCGGCGACGGGCAGCCCGGCGGCGGCGGCGGCGCCGGCCGACCCAGACCTGCTCGCGCTGCAGCAGCTGTGGAGCAGGGGCATGGACTTGGTGATGCATCAAGAGGACGTGGCCCAGCTGCTGCGAGAGATGCACCCATCGCGCGCGTCGGCCACCGCGCGGCTGCAGGCCCAGAGCGCCCATGGCCTCGGCGACGGCGGCGGCGCCCCGGGCCAGCACCCCATCGCCGCGGCGGCGCTGCTGTCGCCCGGCGCGCCGCCAGGGCTGGAGCCGCAGCTGGCGCGGCTGCAGGCGGCGCAGCAGCAGTACGCGGCGCAGGCGCAGCAGCACTATGCGGCCGCACAGCAGCAGGCGCAGGCGGCGGTGGCGGCGCAGCTTGCCGCGATGCTGCGGCGGCAGCAGGCGGCAGCCCCACCGCCGTCGCAGCAACAGCAGGCGGCGCGCCTGTATGCGGCGGCGGTGGCAGAGGGCTACGCGCCTCATGCGCAGGCCTATGCAGCGGAGGCGGCGCCGGCGCCCGCACACTACGTGCCAGACTGGGGCGGCGAGCCCGCGGGCCCCGTGCTGCAGCTGCAGCGCAGCTTGTCGGCGCCGTCTGCGCTGCCGGTGCCGATTATCTTTGAGCAGTTTCTTTAAGCAGTTTGGGTGACCCTCCACCAAGGTTCAGCCGACCACTTACTCTTGTCTTATCTAGAGCGCCTTGAGGGTGCCCACCCTCCCACGACGGCGCGCGTTTTTGGGCCTCCGCCGACACGTGGCCGCCCCTGGCCTCCCCGCCCCCACCCCATCGCGCACCCCATCACGGCCTTGCCCCCCCACCTCTTCAACGCGCCCTCTTGTACCGGTTCCCTCATACCCCTTGATACTGACGCCCATCTTTGATCTCTCCACACCGCCTAACTCGACGACCTCGCTCCTCTCTGGTGGCTGCCTCTTGACGTCGACGCGCGGCCTTGGTGCGTCATTGCCTTGTGACACAGCAGCCGGTCCTCCATGGCGTCACGACCGATCGCAGAACGAGGAGGCTGGGTGGGAGCTGTGCTCCCGAGACGGTCGTCCCCCATCTGGCGGTGGCTGAGGAGCAGCGCAGGAGCTGGGTGTGCCGCCGCCGCCGCCGCCGCCAGCGGGCACGGTGGCGCCAGCGGGCATAGTGTCGCGCCTCTTCCAAAACTGCAGTTGCAGCACGCCCTTCCCTCATCATCCCAACATTGAGGAGGATCGCCCATCTTCGCCCAGCATGCACACGCGCGCTCTTGTGCTGTTCATCATCGTGGTGGGAACCGCTGGCGCCGCGCGGCTCCCTGCGCAGTGCTCAGCATGCAGAGCAGTTTCTGCTGAGCTCGAGGATCGCTTGAAGAACGAGCGCCCGCGCAACCACATAGACGCAAGGTGAGGCCTGCCGCTGCCCCCCGCCCGCCACCTGCTGCCCGCCACCTGCTGCCCACCACCTGCTTCCCATGCCCAGGCACCGGCTGGACAATGACGGGAAGAGGCAAGCAGGGGGAGGGGAACCACGGGCAGCGGGGACAGCAGCGCTCCGCCGTCCACCGCCGCCCCACTGCTGCCGCCTGCACTCAAACGTCGCTATCGACAGCGCTAGTGACAGCCTAATGACAGCGCTCCTCTGCCGGCACCCCTGCAGGTACGGCAAGCTGATCGAGTGGAGGTGAGTGTCGACGCCCGCCGCGCCACGCCGCACGCGCCGCTGCACGCGAGCAGCGCCGGCGCCCGCTCGCGCCCGCAGCCCTGCGAGGCGCGCGCCGCGCGCCCGCCGCTTGTGCCGCAGGCTGAGCGAGCTGCGCGTGATAGAGCTGCTGGAGGGCCTGTGCGAGGCTGTGAGCGACAGCTATGAGCTCGCGGATCGGCGGGGGGCCAACGCCGCCGGCGGTGGCGCGAGCGCCGGCGACGCGCAGGCGTGGGTGCGGCACGACAGCCTCCCTGCCGCCGCGCGCGCCAACCCGCACCTGGCCAAGGAGCAACGCAAGCAGCTGGGCGTCTGGTGCGCGGCGCTGCTGGAGGAGGAGGAGGAGCGGCTGAGCGGCGCGCTGCAGCGGGGGGCGCTCGCGGCGGGCGGCGAGGGCGGCGGCGAGGGAGGCGATGCATTGGAGGCGTTCCTCTGCTCCGCCGCCTGCGGCGGCGGCGGCGATGGCGTGGCGCGGGAGGAGCTGTGATGGTGCCAGTAGCATTCTGTGTCCCGTGTGCTGCCGAGCGGGCGATGGCCCGCAGGGGCATGCTATGAGCCACGTAAGCTGGCAGGGGCAGGCGGCGCGGCGGCCCCCGCGCAGGCCCAGGGCTGTCCGGGAGGCGGCTGCAGCGACCTGCTTGCTCTCTGCATCTCAGCCATCTCGGGGGGTGTCAGCAGGCGGCGAAATGGCGACGCGGCGGCGCACCGGGGCGCCGAGCCGCGCGCCTGGCGTTCACCCCGCCGCCTTTCACCAACTTGGCCTTGCCCTGTACGGGCACTGGTTTCGGCGCGTTTCTTCTATTGCCAGCGTGGCATTTTTTGAAGTGGACTCGCCAGCGCCGCCACCTGCCGCCTGCGAGGTGGGGCAACGCGTGTGATCGCACCAGAGTGCTGCCCCTCTGTCGTTGAGAGAGCGTGAGGGTGCTGCTGAGCCTAGCTCTCCGACTGATCATCATGGGCGGCGCGCTCCTCGCAGAGCCAGCTCCGATGGCCAGCGTGGAGGACTGGGAGGTCGTCTCGTCGTCCTCCGGCGAGGACAGCGCTGGTGACGAGGCGGTGGCCACCCCCTTCCTGCACGCCGTCGGCCCGGCTGACAGCGTCATCCAGCCCCCGCCGCGGCCGGTGGAGCTGGGCACCGGCGCCGCCACGCCAACGCGGCGCGGCCACCAGCTGGTGGCAGCAGCCGCCGCTGGCGCCGCCGCGAGTGCCGCCGCGTCGCCCGCGGGCGTGCCACCAGCTGGCGCCACAGCGCAGGAACAGGAGGAGGCGGGCGTCGAGGTGCAGCTGAGGGTTGTGCGGGCGGACGAGCACGAGCAGCTCCAGCGAGCGGTGGAGGAGCTGGGGCAGAGGTGGGCGGGCGGGCGGCAGCCGCGGGGGCAGGGGTGCTGTCGCTTCTTCTGATCGCGACATCCCGCCAGCTGGCGCCCCCCCGCCCACCTGCCCCGGGCCCGCCGCGCGCCGCAGGGCAGAGGCCAAGGAGCGGGAGCTGGAGGCGACGCGCAAGCGGCTGGCGAGCGCGCAAGAGGCGCTGGGCGAGGAGGCGCAGGCGGCCCACCGCTTCAAGCGCATCGCCTTCATCGCCTGCTCCATGTGGTGGGTGCATGGCTGGGCGATTCGCGGTGCAGGGCTGGTGCATTTGTCTTGCGCCGGGCCCGCCCGCATGCCGCCCCGCTGACGAGCCGCCTCTCCCTCCCTCCGCTCGTGCACCTCCGCATCGCAGCGCTTTCTTCGGCCTCAAAGTCCTCATCGGCAGGCCCTGCTCCCACGCTGGCAGGCACGGCGCACCGCTGGCCGAGCGCGCGCTGCTGGCCCCGGCCGCCCCGCCGCCGCTGCCCCTGCCGGGCGCCGGCGCCGGCGGCGGCAAGCTGGCAGCGCCACCCTCGGCGGCCGCGATCAGCGTGGCCGCCTACCTCCCGACAGTCGAGGTGGAGGTGCTGGCGTGCGCCGAGTGAGGCGGCCGGGAGGTGTGGCCCCAATGCCGGCAGGGCAGCGGCGCACCCCCGCCGTGCGCGCTCGCCGCCGCAGCGCCCCCTCCACAGTTTTGCCCCGCCGCAGCTGTTTGTCGCGGCTTCCCTCTGCCCAGGATGATGTATCACACTGCATGCCCCAGATGCCCGAATGGCCTTGATCCCTCCCACCCAATACGCAACGAGCCGGCGCCAAGCCGCTGACCCACGCATGCCCTGTACCAGTGTCCTCCTCCCGTCCCTGTCTCCTGCCTGGATTGTGTCAGGACCAGCGCCGTTGATTGTTGTACACCCAGCCACGTGTGTAGTTGTCCCGTGTATAATTGCGATCGCTGTGCTGAGGTGGGGCAAGACAGAAGACCAGCAGGTGCTTCGAGGTGCTAGGTGCTTGAAAGTGAGGAGTGGTGCCGGCGGAGCGGCCTTCTGCGCCACTCGAAAAGCGCTCTGTGTCGCATCCCGACATCATGGAGTGGTTCAGGAGCCACTACCCGAGCCTGGAGGACAGGACTGTTCCCATTTCGGTGGGTGCCTTGGACCTGCCCGCCCGCCGCGGAACGGCGCACGCTCGGCCCAGAGGGCACTGCCCCCTGCAGGGAACCCGGCAAAACTGGCGAGGCCTTGATTGTGGGCTCCTCCAACCTCCACCTCTGCGAGGCGGCGGTCGGCGAGAACCTGGCCTACGAGGTGACCAAAGTGTCAATCCCCTCGCCGCAGCGGACCCGTTTGGTGCAGCGCGCGAGGTGCAGGCTGCATTTCCCCACCTCGTGCCCGAGGTCTGCAGGGCGCCCTGCCCCACCGGCGCGGGCGCGGCGGCCGCCGGCGCCACTGCACGTGCGCAGAGCGACCTCTCCTCCTTGTGTCCGCTGTCGCCCACCTCCCCGCCTCCCTCTGGCCCGCACGCTGTCGCCCATCAAGTGGGACATTGACCAGCTGGAGCGCGACTACTGGGCCGCGGCGAATGAATGGCAGGGCGCATGGCAGGGGCCGCCTGGCCTCGCCCGAGCGGCTGCAGACGCCTGGCCATGTGCCCAGCGGGGCAGGCGCCGGTGCGCAGCAGCAGCAGCAGCAGCAGCAGCAGCAGCCAGAGGTCAGCTCATGGCATCATGGGTGGGGCCTGACCGGCGGCGCCAGCCGTGGTGACGGCCAGGGCGAGGGCCAACGTGGCGGCAGCGGCAGCCAAGGTGAGGACTGGCGTGAGGGCCAGCGTGATGCCAGCCGTGGCGATGGCCGGCGTGAGTGCTGGCACGGCACCAGCGGCGGCGATGGCCAGGGCGAGGGTCGGCGCGGCGGCGGCGGCGGCGAGGGCGAGGACCGGCGCGAGCACTCGCCGACCGCACCCCCACGTCCCTAGAGGCGGAGCGAGCCACCGCTGAAGAGAGCGACGTGGTGGATCTCACTGCTGAAAGCCCGCCGGCGCGTGCCAGTGCAGCGTTCCCTCCCATCGGGCGGCGGGGGGCGGCAGAGGCGCAGGGGCAGGCGGCCAGCATGCGAGAAGTGCATCACCACCACTATTATTTCAGTGGCCAGCAGCCCCAGCAGGCGCAGGGGCCGCCAGTGGCGCCGACGGCCCCTGCGCCTGCTAGGACTGCTGGCGCTGCTGCGCCTCCCATGCCGGCACCCCTGCGCCTGCTGGGGCTGCTGGCCACTGAAATAACACTGGTGGTGATGCATGCACTTCTCGCATGCTGGCCGCCTGCCCCTGCGCCTCTGCCGCCCCCCGCCGCCCGATGGGAGGGAACGCTGCACTGGCACGCTCCGGCGGGCTTTCAGCAGTGAGATCCACCACGTCGCTCTCTTCAGCGGTTGCTCGCTCCGCCTCTAGGGACGTGGCCGTGCGGGCGCACGAGCGCTAGCGCCGGCCCTCGCCCTGGCCGCCGCCGCCGCCACGCTGACGACCCTCACCCTGGTCGTGGCCGCCGCTGGCGCCGTGCCAGCGCTCGTGCTGGCCCTCGCCACGGCTGGCGCCACGCCGGCCCTCACGCCAGCCCTCACCTTGGCTGCCACTGCCGCCATGTCGGCCCTCGCTCTGGCCGTCACCACGGCTGGCGCCGCTGGTCAGGCCCCACCCATGATGCCACGTCGGCTTTTCGAGGAGTTTTTAGGCACGGGCCTGCGGCCACCAGAGTCGAACCTGCCTCCTCTGGCCCCCAAAGCGCTCCGCCGGCCCCCTGCAACCTCTGGGAAGCTCGAGCAACGTTTTTGGAGCGTTACAGAGGTTTTCCCTATCAGGCCCTGGGCCCCAGGCCCTGCGACAACGTTGGTGTCAGCGGGGCGGCGGTGGCAGGGGTCCGCCCCGCCGCGCGCTCGGGTGAACAAGTTTCTTCCTCGCGCGATCCACCTATACTCCTCTCACATAGTAGATTCACCGGCGCATCGCTCAGAGGGGGGCGCAGGCACTTCGAGTGGGCGCGCTCTCTCTGTGTCTGGGCGCTGCGAAGCGCGAAGCCCCTGACGTCAAGACTGCACGCGGAGGCAACATCGCAGCACTGGGAGGGCGAAGGCGACTTGCTCGCGCGTGTCAGCCTCCCGCCTGCTCCCTGAGGGAGGCGCCTGCGCGCCATCAGACTCGGCGAGGGCCGGCGAGCACGGGAGCACAAAGCCGCACCGCAGCAGGTGGGCGCGGGAGCTCGCATATGAGGCACAGGGCGCGGGAGCCGCGATAGAGGAGGCCCAAGGACGCTGGGAGGGGCCGTGCGACGCCCGCGCCCGACGCCGCCCTTCCCCTAGCACAGGCGGTGCTAGCGCACGGCGGCGGCGCCCAGCAGCCGCGGCGCCAGGATGAGTGAGGACGCACGGGGGCTGGAGATCGACGCCTACACGGCGGTTGTAAAGGCGTTTGCCGCCGGCCCGCCCGACTGGGTGAGACGCAGCGCGGGCGCGACGCGAGGGCGCGGCCTTGGGGGGAGCTGTCGCGGGGCTGCTAGAACGGCGCGAGCTGCGTGCGCGCGGGCTGCCTGCTCAGGCGGGTGGCGGCCCCTGGGCGAGCGCTGGCGGCCCCTGGACGCGCGCCCCCGCCGCGCTCCCGCCCGCCCGCTGCCCACCCTGGCCCCTCTGCCTCCCTCACTCGCCCTCGCAACAAACAGGACAAGGAAGAGGTGCTGGCCAAGCTGCGCATCATCCTGCAGATAGACAACGAGTTCCACATGGTGGGTGCTGGGTGCCGCGCGGCAGCGGGGCCGCCCCGGGCGCTTGGGTCGGCGCTGTGCAGGGCGTGGCGCCGGTCCCACGCGGCACGGCTGCACCGACCGCCAGCGGGCCGCTCAGCCTCCGCCCCTGGCGCTTGCGCGGGTGCAGACGCTCATGACGAGCATACGAGAGGGGCGGCCGCTGCCCAGCCGGCGCGCGGCGGCGCGGGCCAGCGCCTCGCTGGGGGGGTGAGTGCTGGCTGGGTCGCCGGTGTTGCGGTGGTCGTCGCGTCGGGGTGGGTGCACCCCGCAGGATGCCAGCCCCAGGCGCCAAGCAGCAGCGAGCGCCCTAGGCAGGCGGCGGCGGCTCAGCGCAGCGGCGGCCAGCCAGCCGCGGCGTGCCAGCCCGGCCGGCCGACCCGGGCCGCGCCGCCTCGTCGCCCCCTGCCCGACCGCCGCGTGCGGCGCCCGCGCCCCCACCCCGCAGAGCTGCCGGGGCAGCCGGCAGGCGGCGCAGCAGCTACTCGGGCGATTCGCTGGGGTTGCCAGACTCTGACGAGGATTATTCCGACGAGCTCAGCAGGCAGCGCAGCCGGAAGGCAGCCCTGCTGAAGGGCGGCGGCGGCGGCGGCGGGGGCAGGAAGGACGGCAAGCGCTCGTGCGTCCTCTCTCTCCCTCCTGCGTGCTGACTGCCCGCCCCCGCCGCGCTCCGGCCCGAGGGCGGGCGGCGGCGCGCGTCTGCCGCACAGGCCGGCCGGGGCTGCTAGGGGGCGGGTCGCCCAGGGGCTCTCCCCGCCTCGCCCGCGCTCCCTCCGCCAAACCCGCCGACCCGCCCGGCGCGCCCCTCCCCCGCCCCCCGCGCGCGCAGGGGCGGCGGCGGCCTGGGCGGCGCCTCCTCCCTGCGGCGCCTGCCCACGGCGGCGCGCCCCGCCGGCGGCGGCGGCGGCGGCCCGCCGCGCGCGGCGCCGGGCGCGCCCAGCACGCGGCCGCGCAGCAGCCGGCCGCGCGACGGGCGCTACGTCACCGCCTTTGGCGAGGACCCCGCGGGCTTTGTGGGGCGCCGCGTCTGGCGGTTTTGGGCGAGCGAGGACCCGCCCTGGGTGGAGGGCTACGTCTCGCTCTGGGCGCCCGAGGCCGGCTGGACAATCGTGTACGACCCCAACACCAGCGTGGAGACGATGGAGGAGTGCTACAACTTTGACGCGGCGGTGGAGGTGGGGGGGCCGGGTGCAGGGCTTGAGGGGGGGGGGGGGGCGATTGCAACAGGGAGACGGGCAGGGGCGGGCTTGGAGGAGGAAGAGGGGTGGTGGGCCGCCGCACGGGAGTGCGCAGAGGGGAGGGAGCTGGACCGGCGCGCCGCCGCGGCAGCACGGAGCGGCGCCGACGCGTCACCGACAGACACCCCACCACCATCCACCACCACACACACACAACTGCAGGGCGTTGACTATGTGATGGGCGAGTACGTCGACGTCGCGGCCATGGCCGGCTCACGGCGCCAGGCCGAGAAGCCCGTCGTCTCGCCCGCCGCCTACAACGCGCCCCCGCCCTACGTCGCAGCGGTGCGGCGCCGCGCCGGGCGGGGGCGGCGGGGGCGGGCGCGCCGGGCGGGGGCCCATGCGGCCGTGGACTGGCCCTCGACAACAGGGGCCCCGCTCGCTCGCGCCCGCAGCCGCCGTCCAAGAAGCGCAAGGCGAGCGTGGCGCCGGTGCCGGTGGACGCGCCGTTCGAGGTCGGCTACTTTGCCAGCCGCGTGCCGGTGGCGAGCGAGGAGGAGCTGCAGCAGGTGGGCTGCCGGGCCGGGGGGGGGGGATCTGTGGGGAGAGGGCGCCGGCCGCTCCCGCGGGGCGGGCGCTGGTGCTGGGGGTGCTGGCGCCGGGCGCGCGCGGCGCAGCGCAGGCCCACCGCGCCTCGCGCGCCGCTCTCCGCACACAGATGCTGGCGGTGCTGGAGCGCAAGGAGAAGGCGGTGGAGGCGGAGCTGCGCGACCTCGACAACATGGAGGCAGACGGTGGGCGGCTGGGGCACTGCGAGAAGGGGCGGGGGGGAGCCTGGGGCGGCTGGGGCGGCAAAGGAGGGCGGGCCAGGGGGGGGGGGTGCACGAGCCGCGCCGCGAGCCGGCCCCTGCTCCCCCCCCCCCGCCCCTCGCCAGGCGCGCTGCTGGAGGAGCGCGCCACCCTGGAACGCAAGTTTGCAGAGCTGTGCGACAAGGAAGACGGCATTGTGGCCGAGCTGCAGCGCCTGCGCGCCACGGAGGCCTGAGGGCGGGGACCTGAGGGCAGGGACCCGCCCAGAGCGCGGCGCGCCCGCGGCCCGTGCACAGCGTTGACTCTTGACACTGACTGCTAGACTCGCATCTGCTCGTTGCTCCCACACATCTTCACTCTCTGCCTGTTGCGTCGCTGCTGTGAAGCTGGCCTCGAGCACAGCAGAAAACGGGGCACGGATGGGCGCGGCAGCCGGAGCCGGGGACTGCGACGCCTGCGCAGCCAGATGAGGGGGTCTGCCCAAGCTTCGCCCAACTTCTGGATTGGCTAGCTCCGTTCTGCTAGCTTCCGATGGCGCAGTCTGCGGCCGTCGTGGGCGCGCGGCGACCCACGCTGGGGTCTCGTGGCTCGATGGCCCCCACGAGGCTGCTGCAGGCCCCTGCGAGGGTCCGGCCCGCAAATGCTGGTCGTCGGGCGCTCGTCTGCGCAGCCAAGATAGAGGTGAGCAGGCGATGATGGCGTGCGGCTCTTGGCCGCTGCTGGAAATGCCAGCAGGGACGGGGACAAGCGAGCCAGCATCGCGAGCGCGGGTAATGAGAGGGTGGAGAGGTCGCCCGATCGCGCGCGGTGCGAGCGGGCGGGAGCGGGCGGGGCCACCGCCAGCCGCCGAGCCGCGCTCTGCGGGCTCGCCGGCTGTCGGGCCGCCGGCGCGCCCACCCGCACTGCGCCCCCTCCCCGCGCAGTCCCCCTTCAAGCACGGCCGCGAGATGGACGGTCTGCAGGCGGCGCTGGCGGGACTGCCGACCGCGGGGGTGTACGCCGCGGGCGCCGCGCTGGCGGCGGCGCTGGGCGGCGCGGGCTGGGCGGGCGCGCACGCGCTGGCGCCCGAGGGCCTGCGCGCGGCGTCGCGCGTGGCGGCCGCGGCGGCGGGCGCCGCGCTGGGCGGCCTGGTGGCCCTGAAGCTGAAGGAGCGGCGCAGCTCCGCCGCGATGATAGAGCTGGCCAACCTCCTGGTGTCGCTGGAGGACCCGTCGACGCTGACGCGGGAGCAGGCGCGCGGCGCGGGGGCGCGGGGGCGCGGGGGCGCGGGCGGCGCAGACTGGTCCCGCGAACCCGCCGCGCTTGACGCCCGCCGCCGCGCCTGCCTCTGCTGGTTCTGCCGAGCGCATTCCTCTGCTGGTTCTGCGACTCGCGCCCGACCTGCTGCCGTTGCGTCGACAGGTGGCGGCAATCGAGGCCAAGTATGGCACGCGCCTGGCGGTGTCCAGCGCCGACGAGCTCAAGGCCATCTATGGCACGTTTGTGGAGGCGGTGGTCCCGCCGGGTGAGCGGCGTGGAGTGCGGCGCGGGGGCCGGTGCGGAGGGGGAGCGGCGCGGAGGGGCGGGGAGGGGGGCTGCGCGCGGCGCAGCGCTGGTTTGGGGCGCCTTTGGAAGGGGGGGGGGGGGGGGGGGGGGGGGGGCCGGCGTGGTTGTTGGGGCAGGCGCAGCGCAGCGGGTGGCGGCACGAGGCGGCCTGCGCCGCGCCCGCAGCCCCGCGTGCCGTCAGCGCGTCCTCCAGCACGTCTGCGTGCTGCCCCAGCTTGAGCCTGCACAGGCTGCGGTTAGCGTAGAGAACCGGCTCCTGCAGCGCTGCGCAGATGCCGGCACCGTAAGCCGCGGCCGCCGTCTCGTACTGCCCTGCCCTGCGGGGTCGGGCAAGACGAGGGCGGGGGCCCGAGGCCTGCCTCACTGCAGGCGCGCGGCTTCGTGTCGCACCCACGCCCCCGTCTGGCTCGAATTCTCCATCTGGCTGGAATGATGCATGCCGCGCGCTGCGCCTCAGAAGCGCACGCTCACGCAAAGGCCTCGTTGCCCGCCTGCCGATGCACCTCCGCCTCTTTGGCGACCTTCTTCAGCTTGCGCGTGACGCGCATGGTCTCGCGCTTGACGCGCCTGCAGCAGGGTTGTGTGTGTGTGTGTGTGTGTGTGTGTGTGGTGGG
>PCFQ01000078.1:2521438-2546115 GCA_003063905.1 Chlorella sp. A99 | reverse complement strand
GGGGGGGGGGGGGGGGGGGGGGGGGGGGGGGGGGGGGGGGGGATGTTCTCATGTGGGGAATGGAGGTCGGCGGCAGCATCGCCAGGCGCTGGCGTTCTCACTTGCAGCGCAGGCTGTCGGCGTCTGACAGCGGGCACCAGGCTGCGGCGTAGACCATGGGCCCCAGCACCGGCCCCCGCCCCGCCTCATCTGCAGAGTGCCATTGTCTAGCTCAGCAATCGGAAGCCAGTTGCACCGCTCGCCATGCAGGCAGCGCCGCGCCACGCGCCAACCCGCCAACTCGCCGCCGCCTGCCGTCACCGCCCGCCCGCTGCACTCACCGATCCCCAGCATGCAAGCTTCCTTGTACCACTCAGGACTAGCAGCGCTGCTCTCTGCGGGCGCCTCCATGGCTGGAGCGCTCTAGTGCAGCGGCTGCTGTGCTGATCGTTCGCTGGGCTGCACGGCGATGTGCACAAAGATCGCAAGCGTGCAGGTTCTGTGTTAGGCTGATCGAGCAAGCTTTCAATTCGACAGGAGCTGACAACTGCTGTTGAAACTGCAGAGTTCACTAGTTCACTGGCAGGTAGGCAGGCAAGGCAGGGCAAGAGTACAGGGTGAACGTGTGCTCAGTATGTGCCGCCTCCGCACGCCTCTCAGCGTGCGCGCTCAGCGTGCCGCCTCCGTACGCCGCGTTGCCTCACGCGGTGCTGCCCTCTCGGCCGCCTGGGCCCTTGCCCTCGCCATGCTCGTGGCGGATGGGCTGCTCGGGGGCACCACGCCCCATCTCTGAGGGTGCCTGCTGGGGGTAGGCGTCGCCGCCCGCGGGTATGTCGCCTGGCGCCAGGTCGAAGCCGGCCCCGGCAGTCGCCTGCAGGCGCGTGTCGGAGCCGGCGACGCCGACCTTGGGCCCCACATCTGCAGGGCGGGGTACGGGGGCAGGCAGTGCTCCGCAACTGGCGTGGCAGTGCTCTACAACTGGCATCCAAGTGGGGGAGAGCGTTGCCGCCGGCGCACCTAGCCCAGTTGCGGGCTGGCCGGGCGCCTGTGCCTCGCCGTGCTTGCCGAAGACACCCACGGCAGGCGTGCCTGCTGGGCGAAAGAAAGAGTGTTGCGCACGACAGATGATGTTGGTGTTCAGCGCCGCCTACCACGCCCCTTCCACCCAGCGCACCCACCCCTCGGATCGTTGCCGATGGGCGCCGCCGCCTCATTGGTGGCGCCCGAGCCGGCGGCGCTGGTCGAGGAGTAGATGTGCGTGCCGTCGGTGGTCAGCACCTGCGGGGCTGGCTGGTTCCTGTTGCCCATGGTGCGTGGGGAGGTGAGGAGAGAGGGGCACGTTGCACCTTGACACCATTAATTGGCTGCACTCCCGCACTGGTTTACTGGTAATGCGTCCAGGTGGAAAGTGCGCTTCCCCGGCGACGCCACACATCCGCTTACAATACAGCTCTGCCTCGCAAAATTCGCAGGAAACAGGTACAGCAGAAGAAGCGCATCTCACTCTCTCAGTGCGCAATGAACAGCAGCACCAGCAAGTGCAGGGGAGGGGAGAACAGCCAGCGAGGCGGCAGCAGCAGCAGCAGCAAGGACTGGCGGGGCGCCAGGGAGCAACTCTCAGGTCGCCCGCAGCAGGCGCTCCACCTCCTCCTGGGCCTCGGCCTGCAACGCCCACTCCTCCTGCAGGCCCTCGATCTCGGACAGCCGCGCGATCTGCTGCTCGATGCCCAGCACCTCGGCAGCAGGGACCTCTGCAGGCACCGGCGCGCACAGCAGCCGCGGCCAAGGGGGGTTGGGGTCCTGCAGAGCCGCCCCTCGCGCCTGCCCGCTCGAGGCTCGCAAGCGCAGCGCGCCAAGCCCGCACGCAAGTCCGGGCCCGCACGCGCAGCGTGCAGGCCCGCACGCTGCCCCCCTCCCCCCTCACCGCTCTCCATCTCCACCTCGATCTCGATCATGGACAGCACGCGCGCGTACGCGTCCACCAGCTCCACCACCTTCTGCGCGGGGCGGGTGGCAGCAGGAGAAGGACAGGGATGCACATGAATGCCGGGCAATGGGACGAGCAGCTGGACAGGGGGCAATGGCACAGCACCGCAGCAGCGGCGGTGACAGCATCCCGCTCTCCCTCCCGGAGCGCAGATCCCTCCCCGCGCGCCTGCAGGCGCTGCTGCACTCCCTGCCGCGCCGCAACCACCCGCTCCAGCCGCACGTTGTAGCTGGCCGCCCCGCCCACGGCGCCCATCTTGGCCTGCGGAGGGGCGCACAGCACAGGCACGGAAATCGAGAGAGGCAGAGCCGAGCGTCGTGCCGCCACCGCCACCACTCTGTTCGCGCACCTGCAGCTGCCACAGCCTGGCCAGGATGCGCACGTCCTCCTCTGCAGCGGGAGGTGCAGAGGCAGCGTGCCCAAGACGGATGGGTAGGGAATAGGGGCAGTGCTCTGCTGCGTATGCGCGGCTATAGGCAAGCGGCCCAGCCCACCTGCGCCTTCGACTAGCTCGATCACACGGCTCTCCAGGGCCACGTGCTGCAGGCAGTAACACACCAGTGAATCATTTCAGGTTCAGCCTGCAAATGCAGGCTGCCAGGAAGCCACAGCGCAAGTGCCGCCTTGCCTGGGACAGCAGCTTTTGCCGCATGGCCTGCAGCTCCACCGACCGGGCTGGCAGCTGGCGCAGCCGTGGCAGCACCAGCGAGTTGGCCGCTACCCCTGCAGCAGCAGAGGCGGCGTGTTGTTGCGACATCCAAAGGGCCAACCTTTGAAGCACGGGGAACGCGCCTGTGCAACACACCTGCTGCAATGGTGGTGGCTGCCGCGCCAGCCACCAGGTACGGCAGCACCGGGTCGATCAGGCCACTTGCCGCGTCTGCAGCAGCAAGCGAGGAGGGATGAGGTGCCATGTGCTGGCTAGCGCAAGGCCGCCTCTGCTGCACCCACGCGCCGCACAGGCCAGCCCGCCCCACCTGAGCCAACAAGAAGGACCGTTGCAGGCAGTGCCCAGGATGGAAGGCCGCCACTGCCAGCGGCAGGTGGCCGGAGCAAGGGCACGTGCAGCCGCGTGCTGTGGTTGGACAGCGACAGTGCCTCGCCTGCGCCCATCAGGGAATGGCACAGAGATATTGCAATACACAGAGCAGCACCTGCGCGGCTGCTTTGTGCTGCGGATGCCTGTGCGCACCTGGCTTGGTCCCCGGCTGCGTGGCGCTCAGCAATCGCCACTGCGAAAGCACCGGCCGCTGCGGCACAAGCACAGGGGGCCACAGTTCAGGGCGTGTGCGTAGCTGCTGCGGCAGGACGTGCGTGGCGCGCTCTGCTGAGCAGCCCACCTGCGGGGTGCTCACCACCGTCACGCGGTCGCCAACCTTCGCTGGCACGTCCGCAGTAGCAGTGGCAAACCTGCAGGTCAGGAACGAAAGCCTCCCTCACAAACGCGCGGCACGCCCCATCATGCAACCCTCGCCAGCGGCGAGCCACACCCACCTGAACGTGCGCTGGAGCCCTGAGGGCGTTTGCACTACCAGCGTGTGCACTGCGCCCGTGGGCGGCTGCCGCACGATGCCAACGCGCCGCGCCGCCGCGAGCAGCCAGTTCTGCTCATTCACCAGCGACTCTGCGGGCGGGGCAGCAACAGACATGCGCGACATCACTGCAGGCCCCCTTTGGTAGAGACCTGCGGCGGGTGGTGCTCGGCAGGCCTGGCAGCACAGGCGCGCGAATGTCGGCTGCTCACCTGAGGAGGCAGACGTGACAGTGCCAGAGAACAGCTCATACTCGTACCTGGAAAAAGACTGATTAGGCAATGCCATGAGCGCATGGGGCATCGCGAGCATGCAGCACACACCTCTCACGCCGCGCACCTGCTGATGCTGTCCGCCACAGCCTTGCAGCCCTCCTGTGGCTGCACCACAGCCAGCGGCCGTCCCTGCTGCACGGTGGCCACGGCATCGGGCCCCAACAGCAGCTGGGTCTGCCACTGCTGCTGCGCATCATCCAGTCGCTGCGCAGGCGCCTGGCGGGGCGGCGGACATGCCACCACAAACCCAAACCCGACGTCCTCGCTGGTGGGCAGCCCCCTGGGGAGGTCAGGCACAAAGGTCGCAAGAATGAGAAGGCAGCGCGCAATTGACATGTCCAACAGCGGCCAGCAACTGCAAGCGCAGCCGGCATGCCTGCGCCCTGAGCCCGCGCCCACCTGTTGCGGATGCTGGCGATGACCTGGGTCGCCTCGCGCGTGCAGAGCGCCTGACTGAGCCCCACCACCAGCGCCGCAGCGGTCTGCACGCTGGCGGGCGGCCAGCGCACGGCCGCCCTGCCGCCGGAGCCCGCCTCGTCCACGGATGTGAGCAGGCTGCTGCCGTTGCTGCCGGGCGCCGCGCCCGCGCCACTCATTGCGCGGAAGATGGACATGGCCAGCGCAGCGTTGCCGCGCTCCAGGCAGGCCGTCAGCAGGTCGCGGCACGCCCCCTCGGTCAGCAGCGCCGCCGCGCCGGCCTCGGCCCCCAGGCCCTCTGCCAGGAAGTCGAGCGCCTCGTTGGCATCGGCGGCGGCTGAGGCCTTGCGGACCAGCACCACCGGCAGCAGGGGCTGGGCTGGAGGCGGCGGCGTGGCCGGCACTGCCGACGGCAGCGGCACCTCAGTCGCTGCTGCTCCAGCGTCAGTCGTAGTGGCAGCCTCGCGCTCTGCCGCGCTCATGCTAGCAGAAACATCATCGACAGCCGCAGGCTCAACAGCAAGGGGCGCAGAGTTGGCAGCAACAGGCTCAGGTGAGGTGCCCGCATCAGTGGCGCCACCCTCCGCCTCCTGCGCCGATCGCACTGCAAGGCTGCCCGCCGCCCTCCTTCGAGCCGCGATTGGCCGCCTGGCCCAGGCCCGGCGCGTATGGAGTGTCGGCCAGCCTCCCAGGCGCTCATCAGCTGGGGCTAGGACAGCTGCGGCTGGCCTGGAGGCCAGCATCGCTCGGAGGTCGCTGTATGCCGCCCAGGCAGAGGAGAGCAGGGAGATCACGGAGATGGGTGGGGTGCGATATCAGCCTGCCGATGCAGCCAATTCGGGCGTGCACGTGGATGGCAGGGATGTTAGGAATGCAATGACGAGGCTGGGCGCCCATCCTGCATTCCCACCCGCTGCCCGCCCAACTGGCGGGAGCGCGGAGCGGGACGGGAGGACGGCTGTCCTCTTCTGTCCTACAATTGGGGCATCCTCCCTCTCAAAACTCAATGTCGGAACACACGCACCAGCATTCACGATGAAACGTGCTCGCGCTGCAGCGTGGAGTTGCCAAGAATGTTCTGCGTAGTCGGTGGGAAAGGCCGTGTGAGCCTGTGTGAACAGTCACCACCCTGCAACCAAGCACCCACCTGCATTACGGCAGAGCATTCATTGCAGCAGGCTGCCAAAGGACCGTGCGCTCGCCACATGGCATGCCGCCGCCTTGCTGACCACCCCCCTCCCTTGCACCGGTTCGGCATGGCATGACTGATATACAGCTTGAGGCACCTCTAAAGTTGGAGATCAGCGCCCAAGGACGCCAGGGCGCACTTGAACAACGTGAAGGGGCACCCCCCCTCGCATTGCCATCGCCTTTGACTTGCCTTATCGACTCCTCGAGTCTCCCGTGCAGGCGCTCTTGGCCCATCAGTGAGAGGTGGGAGAAACTGTGCGAGGGGGCGTGACCGGTGGCCCTGTCCTCCTGCTGCCCGGGCTTGCCTCTGGATTGCTGCTACGCGGTCTCAGGGGCCGCGATGTGGGGACGCGCCCCTCCAAAACGCTGAAGAGCGGCTGGGGCACGAGGAGTCGCAGGGGGACTGCTGCGGGGCCGTTCCTGCGGCTCCAGGGTGCACCGTGTGCGGGCACCTCATGGGCGTCAGCGGCCGCTGCACTCATACAGGCGGCAACGGCTGCCGCCCGCCTGAGTCGCAGTCGCGCGTTCCCACCATACGCAGGCTTCCCGCACCGGCGGCGCATGTGTTTTTGCCTGCCCTGCGTGGGAGCGACCGGCGTGGGCGCATACAAGGTGCGGCGCTGCGCCTCTCTATGCTGTGCCAGGCGGTGGCGCCGTTTGCGCTGCGCCTCGGGCAATGCCCCTGCGGCGCCAATGCAACCCTGTGATGCACCGATGCTCCGCTGATGCCCCACAGATCAGCAAGGCAGCTGACAAGCTCACAGGGGGCAAGTCCAACGAGCCGGCAGTAGAGCCGGCGTTCGTGACCGAGGCCAAGCTTAAGTGGAATGTGAGGGCCGCGTGCTGTTTGCTGGTTGGCTGCAGCGGCCGCAACGTGGCCTGTCGGCTCGGCCCACACTGGCGCTCCCCACCCCCACCGCAGCTGCACAAGGCCGGCAAGCCCCGAAGTGGCGAGTTGCCCGCCACCTCGTTTGCCGGCGACGCCTCTTCCTCGGCCGACCGCAAGCGCTGGGTGCGCGGCTCCACCCGGAAAGCCAACAAGCAGGCAGCGCAGAGCAAGGCGCGGCTGAGAGAGCTGGCCGAGCAGCAGCGGCAGGCTAGCGACAGGCGGGACAGCACGGACAAGAAGCGCAGCGGCAGGTGGTTTGGCTGAGGCGCCATGACCACTGAGCTCCCTGCAGCGCTGGGCGCCTCAGAGCAGCTGCAGGGTAAGGAGGGAGCAGGCGGCATGCACGTGTTTGTGGCGACCGATGCGCCGGCGGTGGACGCTGGCGGCGCCGCCCCTGCAGCGCAGCAGCAGGAGCAGCAGCCGGGTGGGTTGCTGCTGCCCTCCCACTTTCCCGCGCTCTTGCCCTGACCATGCAACCAGCATGCGCTGCCTGCAATTCCCCGAGCTGCATCTTACTCTGCCGCGCGGGTCTGCTCTGCAGCTGAGGATGCGATGGAGGAGGACGAGGACTCGCCAGAGGAGGCCTCAAGAGGTGGGCCACTGCGCCTGGGGTTGCCAGAGACGCCACGTCTGGGCGTGAACGCTCCCCCTCTGGCGCCGGGCGCGAGCGCCTCCCCTCTGGCGCCGCCCCCTCCTTGCCCCTGCGCAGGCCAGGCCGACTCCGACTTTGTGCCCAGTGAGGAGGAGGAGGAGGAGGCGGCGGAGGAGGAGGAGGAGAAGCCAGAGAGCGACCCCGAGTTCCGGCTCAGCGACGAGAGCGACGACTGGGACGACGACAGGCGCGGCGCGCCGCCGGCAGCAGCAGCGCCCGTGCCTCAGCAGCGCTCGTCACTGCTCTGACTTGGGCCACCCCGTCGCGCGCGCGTGCAGGCCGCGCCGCCGGCGCCGCAGCACGCCGGCAGAGGGCACGCGCCGCAGCAAGCGGCTGCGCGACGCTGCGCCTGTGGCCGCCCCCGCCGCGTGGGAGCACCTGGAGGAGGAGGAGGAGGAGGAGGAGGAGGAGGAGCCGGTCGAGCGGCGGGCGCCGCGGCCCATGCGCGGCGCCGCGCTGCGCAGCGGGCTGGCCATCGTGCCGCCTGGGACGGAGATCCCAAGCCTGGGCACGTCTGCAGGCGCGTTGGGCGGGCGGGGCGGGGGGCGTGCGCAGCCGCTGCGCGCCGCGCCTTGTGCTGCCCTGCCTGACGCGGCCACGCGATGATTTGCACTTCACGCATAGTTCATCTGCAGCGCTGCGTCGCACTGATGAATGACGCAACTCCAACGTCTTTCGCTCCTATCTGATGGCCGCCGCTGGCCTGCCATGCCGCGCTTCGTCCCACCGCGCTGCGTGGCCTCAACGCGAGCGCACCTTTCCTGCCCCACCCTGCCCTGCAGCGCCAAGCAAGGCAGGCAGCCCCCTGCCCAACGGCGCGGCTGGGGGCAGCGCGCCGAAGGCGGCGCCCAAGCCCGAGGGCATCATGAGTCCAGGCGCGCTGCTGGCAGCCCTGGCAGCTGGAACGCGGGTCCGCGCGTGCCTGGCAGCCCGACAGCCAGGCCCCCAGGGCTTGTGGCTGACCGAGCCTCTCCCTCCTGCCCTCTGCCTCGCAGTGGGGGTATTGGTGCAGCGCATCAAGAGCGGGGAGGAGGTGGCGGCGGAGAAGAAGGAGATTCAGGTGCGCCGGCAGGCTGGCAGCACGACGTGGGCGCTTGCTGCGGGCGGCGCAAGTGCCTGCCAGCTGGGCGGCCCGCTCTCCCTTGCGACGCCGTGCGCGCGGCATGCCCTCCCCGCTGCACCCCTGCGCGCGGGCCGCCCGCAGTCGATGTGGGAGCTGGCGGCCATCTACGACTTCCTGCAGCTGTTCAAGCCCCAGCTCCGGATCCGGGGAAGCTTTGGCCCCGACGAGCTGGGTGGGCACGCGCAGGCGGTCGCAGCGCCCCACCTCGCCGCCAGCGCGCCGCTCTGGGACCCCCGCTGGGCCGTCCTCCCACGCGCCGGCCCGGCCCCCCCGCCGCCGCGCGCAGAGCACTGCCTGGTGACCTCGCTCGGCGACAGCGGCCTGCTGGCGGACCTCCACGTCGACATCATGAAGGGCATCTCGCCCAAGTCGGGTGGGGCAGGGCAGCGCCGGCGCGGCCGGCGACGGCGCGGCGCTCGTCAAGCGAGGCCGCGTTTGCAGAGCGGGGGCGTGGCGGGGGCGGCGGCTCGGTTCGACCCGTCCCTGTCGCCCGCTTCGCGCCACGCAGACGTGGCCCCCCACAACTGGCAGATCCACCTTGGCAACAAGATGAAGTACCACTGGAAGACGCCGCTGGGTGGGTGGGGGCGGCGGTGGGGGGGGGGGGCGCGCGGATGCGGGGGGCGCCAGGCCTACCAGTGGGCGGCGCACAGCTCACAGCGGGCGTGCCGCAACTCCCTCCCCCGACCACAGAGGGTGCCGACTGCCCCTTCAAGCCTGACAAGTACTTCGAAGCCACTTCCTACGCGGGTGGGTGGGGCAGGGGGGCGGGCGCAGCTGGGATGAAGCCGCGGCGGCACCGTGGCCGCGACGTTGGCCGCGACGTTAAATAATGAGCTGGACTGACCGCCCAAGTGATAGGGGTTCGAATCTCAGCCGGGACACTAGCTGCAAACCTGGGGCTCGGCTGTTCCAGCGCCAGGCGTCTGGTAACGGTTCAGTGATTGACCACTAAACCAGACGTAAAACCCCCGATTTACTTACTATTTACGTGGGCCTGGCGAGCGCCGCCGCCTGACGCCGCGCTCCTCTGCCCGCCCCGCAGTGCTGCCCTCGCGCGACCGCGTGCGCGCGCTGCACTACATCCTCTGCGTCCGCGCCGACAGGGAGGACGTTGCGGTGAGGGTGCCGTGCCGTGCAGAGAGAAGGCGCGCCCCGGCGATCTTCCAGGGCCGAGGGTGCAGGGGGCCGGTCGGCTCGTCGCCCTGCCCACCGCGCGCCTCCACCTCCCGCACGGTTCGCGCGCATCCAGCTCCCGCGCGCTTTCCTCTCGTCGCCCCCTTCCCTGCAGGCCCGGCTGTTCCACGCGCAGGCGGAGCGCAGCCCCGAGGAGGTGGCGCGCCTGCGCGAGGAGCAGGTGCGTTCGCGTGCTGCCTGCCGTCTGGCCGGCCTGCTGGCCCGCCCGCCCCAGCCTGCCTGCGGGCAGCGGCCAAAGCTCCAGGGCCTGACGTCGAGCGCTCACTCGGCGCCTGGTGCAGGAGCGCCTGGCGCGCAGCCGCCGGCCGCAGGACGGGCCGCAGCTGCCGCTGGTGGAGACTCTCGAGGACTTCAGGTGGGCTGGGAGCGTGATTGCACCGCTGCAGCCCTCGTCTGCGCGGCAGGCGATGTTGCGAGCCGAGCACCCTCGCCTGCGCTGCAGGCGCCAGCCCACCGGCGTGGACAGCCAGGGGCGGCTCTACTATTACCTCGTGCTCGGCGACGGCCAGGGTGCGCTGGTGGCCAGCAGCAAGCGCGCAGCAGTTGCGGGCGCCCGCGCTCCGGCCCCTCGCGCACTGCGCCGCTCCTCCCCACTGCCCCCTGCCGGCCTGCCCCGCCTGCGCAGATTTGCGACTGCTCCGCGAGACGCCGGCGCCCGGCGCTGACGAGCCGGCGCAGGAGAGCGAGGAGGCGGCGGCGGCGGCGGCGGCGCGCGAGCACCCGGCGGTGGTGCAGGCCTCAAAGACCACCAACGAGCCGACCTGGCTGCAGCAGGAGCGCGTGGCCAAGCGGCTGGGGCCGCCGCCCCCCAAGGGCGCCTGGGAGCTGGTGGCCTCCAGCGTGGGCGAGCTGGAGGTGCTGGGCGCCGCCTTTGCCAGCAGCGAGCACGAGGGCGAGCGCAGCCTGGCCGCCGTCGTCCAGCAGCAGCTGCTGCCCCGCCTGCAAGCGCAACTGGAGGAGGAGGAGAAGCGGCTGCGGTGAGCGCGCGGGCCGCAGAGGCAGAGGGCGAATGCCCTGGGTGGGGCGCGTACGCTGTGCAGGCTAGCACGCGGTGCTGGATGGGCGCCCGTGGCTGATGCAGGCTTGCGCTGGGCTGGCGCTGCGCTGCGCAGTGCCGCGGAGCGCGTGCAGAAAAAGCTGGGCGCAGAGGCAGTGCAGCTTGCAACGGCAGGTGAGCGCCCACACCCTGTGGGCGTGTGGCATGCGCGCACTGCTTCCCAGGCCGCCATTGCAGTTTGCATCGCTTTAGCTCTGCGGCGGCCCTCCCTGCAGCTGTGCAACCTGGAGGGTTGGACGAGTTTGGGCGCCCGCGCCGCGAGCGCAAGCAGATCAACTACGCGTTCAATGGTGGGAAGAGGGCGGGGGAGGTCTTTGCGAGGGAAGGGCAGCGCGCCTCTGCCCCTGCCCCCTTGCCCTGCCCGCGCACCGCTCGCGCCGTCACCTGCGGTCGCTCGTGCACGCTGACGGCTCTCCGCGCCCCCGCCCCTCGCACAGACTACGACGACATGCTCAAGTCGGCGATCCGAAACAGCCGCGAGTCGGACGGCGACGCTGAGGGGCAGCGCCGCCGGCGCAGGGTGAGCGGCCGGCAGGCTTTGCGGGTGTGTGCGCGCAACGAGGAGGCTGCAGGCTGCGGCGTGCGCCAAGGCCCTGCTCGACGGAGCTGCCGTGCGCGCGTGCCCCCTGCCGCAGACCTCCCCGCCGCAGCGCTTTGACGCGGTGACCGAGGCGCAGATGGGCATGCGGCGCGGGCGCTCCGCCGCGGCGCTCAAGGAGTGAGGCTGGGTTGGGGGCGCGGCTGCGCAGATCCGCGCCACGCACTGAGCGACGGGAATGCCGCGTTGGTCTGAGCGTTGCTCGCCTGTCCCCCCCCCCCCCAGCGATGTCAGCCTGGCCGAAGAGCGCTCGCTGAGGCAGCAGATGGGGGCATCGCGCACGGCCAGCCGGGCCGGCAGTCGCCGCGCCAGCCGCAGCGCCAGCGCCGCCGACCTGCAGCAGCAGCAGGCGGCAGCGGCGGCAGCTGCTGCGGCCGCACAGGCAGCCTCGCACGCGGCAGCGGCGGCAGCAGGAGCGTCTGCAGAGCCTGCGGCAGCTGTGGCTACCGAGGACGCCGCGGGCGTGCCCACACGGCAGCAGGACCAGCCAGCGACGGAGGCGATCGAGGCCAAGTTGCCGCGCGGCAAGCGCAAGCAGCAGGTGCAGTATCTGGATGATGACGGGAATGATTCGGACGCTGGCGGCAGCGAGGGCGAGGCCGTGAGCGAGGAGTGGAAGCCAGGCCACGACGGGCGGTGAAGCAGCTGCGCGCCGGCGGCCCTCTCCCTCTGCCTGCTCGCGCACTAGTCTTTGTTGTCTGTTGTGGCTGGATTGGTCGCAGGACTGTTGCTCTGAATCCCCGCAATCCCAGAGGCGCGGCAGGGTTCAAGGCCGGTATTCTGGACCCTCGCCTGCCATGTCTTCCAGGACCGCCACCGCCTCGCGCCTGCATGTCAACCGGGGCTGAAGGCAATGAGCTGGCGACACTGCAGGGCGGGGGGGCCACGCCCGCGACTGAGTGGGCGCCCACCTGATGCTCTCGACGCGCTCCAGCATTGCCGAGCTGACTGGCTCTCCACTCCCCGCCACTGCATCCAGCATCTCCGCCTGCAGCGCAGCCAAGCCCTGCGAGGAGGGACATGCGGGAGCAGAGCGGTGCTGAGGCCTGCAAAGGCCTGCAGTGGCGGCAGGGAGCACGGCGTCGACGCCAGCCCCGCGGCGGCTGGCCGCGCCCCGTCGACCGACCAACCTGCATGAAGCGCCCTGGTCGCACCGCCTCGCCGGGATCGCGAGCGCCCTGCTGCCCCTGCCCCGCCGCCACGCTGCCGCCGGCGTGCTCCGAGGCCGCGCCCTCGAGGCCGTCGTCGCGCTCCTCTGCCGAGGCGGCTCCAAGGATCCAATCCTCGCCGAACGCCTTGCGCAGCAGCGCGCGCCTGGGGCAGCAAGGAGGGGCACCGCCACACGCCCTCGCGCCCTCGCCACCGGGCCTGCTGCCCTGGGCAGTGGCAGTCCTCGGCGGCGGCCCCGCAGGCGCACGCGCTCCTCACCTCCTCTCCTCCGAGCCCACCCGCACCAGCTCCTTGACAAACGTTGCCACGGCGCGCGGCACTGCACCCAGCTCGCGGTAGCCGCCGCCGGGGACGAGGTGGGAGGGCACGGCGCCGCCGCCCTCGCCGCCGCCGCCCGCCAGGAACTGCGCCTGCAGCTGGCGCTGCTGCAGCCCGTCTTGCAGCAGCACCACCCGGGCCAGAAGCCTCCTGCGTGGCAGGGGGCGTGAGCGGTGGGCGGAGAGAGGAGAGACAAGGCAGCTGCAGTGCGGCGCGGGGGGAGGCGCCCCGACACCAGCTTGCGCAGCTGCTCCCAGCGCTAACCCCTGCAGGTCGGCCCACCTGTCTATGATCTCCAGCGATCCCTCCATGTCGTCGAGCACCTGCGCAGGCCCAGCGCGCGGCCGTCGGCAGGTGCTGGACCGGGCCCCACACCCTCGACCCACTCAGCTGACAGCGCCGCGCCGGCGCAGGCACCCACCTGCGTCACCGCGCGCTGCAGGTCCTCCATCGAGCAGTAGGGCAGCTGTGCTGTGGTGCCGGCGCCGCTCTGCTCCGTGGCCACATCCAGCACCTGGTCCTGCAAAGCAGGTGTCGACACGGTCCGCGGCGCCGCTCCACCCGCCCGGTCGCCCAACCCTTTGCTTTCCAGCCCACTCCAGGCAGGCTCCGCCCCCCCACCCCACCCCACCCTACCCACCCACCCACCCACCCAGACACACACCTTGACGGCGCCCTTCATGAACCCCCCCCCCCCCCCCCCCCCCCCCCCCCCCCCCCTCCCGGGCGCCCCCAGCCCGGCAGGCCCNCCCCCCCCACCCCCCCCACACCTTGACGGCACCCTCCATGAGGGCGTGCTGGCGCACCACGGCCAGCCGCGCCTCCTGGTCGGGGGCTTGCAAAGCTGCAAGGGCAGCAGGGCGGCCGGGCACATGGATGGCGCACGGGCAGGCCGCTGGGCGGCTCCCACGGGCGACCGCGTGCATGCACAGAGCGGCGCCACTCGCCTGCGTTCAAGACCTGCAGCTCCGGCGCCAGGCGCCCCGCAATCTGCCGCAGCACCTCCTCCTTGATCAGGTGCAGCAGGTCTGAGGGGGCAGAGGCAGGGAGCGGGAGGCCGAGTAAACTCGAGTCAGGGCCAGTGACGACCAGGGCGCGTCGAGTGCCGGGCAGCCACGGCCCCTCTTCCAGGCAGGCATGTCCTGCGTGCGCACCTGCGATGGTCTGCTGCCCTTTTTGCTGTGCCCCGGCAATGTAGACATTGAGCGTCGCTGCAGGTGCGGGACATGGCAGCGTCAGCCCTCCGGAGGCAGGGGCAGCAGCAGCGTGAGCAGCGATCAGCCTCCACGCAGCGACAGGCTCGTCCCGCCCGCAGGCGTTGCCCCGGGTTGGCATGCGCAACCTCCCCACACTCGCGACTCACCCAGGAACGTGTCGTCCAGGCCATCGATGCGGGCGGCCACCACGCGGCGCAGGATGGCGTCGGGGTCGTCCGCACTGCCCTCGCTCTCCGCCTCCTGCTGCGGCTGCTGGCCCTGGGCCTGCTGCGCCGCCCGCTGCGCGGCTGCGTGGGAACGAGAGCACAAGAGCTGGGGGAGGTGAGCGGGCAGCAGTGGCGCTCGCAGCGCCATCAGCGTGGGCTGTCTACATCCTCGCTCACCCATCGCCTCCTCGACCGCAGCCGACAGGAAGAGCTCCTGCGTGACCTCGCGAACCATTTCATCAATGGCAGCCATGCTGGCCTCCAGCCGCGGCTCCACTGCATGCGAGTGTGGCGGGCAGGCGGGTGACAGGGCCACAACAACAGGTGGCGCGTAGCAGTGCCGCGGCGCGATACAGTAGCGCGGGCACCCAGAGGCAGCATGGCTGGCCTTGCACACACAAACCAGCGGCGCTGGCGGCGCCGGCGGCAACGGCAGCAGCAGCCGGGTGGGGCGACCGGGCGGCGGCGGCGCACTGCTCACATGTTCCCTCCGATCCCTCGGCGCTAGCAGCTCTCGTCTGTAGCGTGTTGAGTTGTCTGCCATGCTGTCGCGGCACGGTCACGGTGGCAGAAGCAGCACGAGCACGCTGCGGCCAGGGCGCGGCGCCTGCCCGGCTGCATGCTACAGCCCTCATCTTTGATCGGTTTGCAAGAACAGCATATGCATGTTGCAATGTTCATTGCAAGAGGGTGTGCCGTCCCGGGAGGAGGCCGTTTGCCGTTGCCTGCCTCTTGCTCACTCTACGGGTGCTCGCGTACAGCTGCTCTTGGCGGTTCAGAGGCGGTCGTGACTCTGCATGCCAACCGCATGGCACCGCCGGTTTACAGCGTCTGACCGTGCAAATACCAGCTCAGGCGGTGAAAGCTTCCATTAACAATGAACGAGGAGGTTGTGGAGGAGCGGCGCTACCACCGGCGCCGGCTGCCGCGCCTCGACACTGGCGCCGTTGCGCCGCCACCCCACACGTTCATGACCGACGCCCTCCAGCAGCTCCTGGAGACGCTGGCTCACCCGCAACTCCGCGTGCATCGGCACCAGCAGCAGCAGCAGGCAGACAGCGGCGGAGGCAGGGCAGGGTTGCAGCACGGGCATGCGCCCGGCGGAATGGCGAGGGGGCCTATGGCGGGATGGGACGCCTCCGAATACAGCAGCGCGCAGCGGTGGTGCATCAGATCGCTGGCGGGCGAGCTGATGGCGCTAGCGCTGGAGGACGAAAAGTCGGCAGAGGTGCTGGTGGAGCACGCGGCTGCCCTAGCCGACGGCCGCCTGCAGCGCCTGCTGGTAAGCTGCCGCTGTGCTGCCGGTGCCCGCCCTCGCACCGGCACCTGTGTTGACATGCTCCTATACAGCGTGCTCTGCTTCAGGCGCCAGCGCCCCGCGCGCGTTGTGCACGCACAGGCCGCGCTGGAGGCAGCGGACGGCCAGCTCCTGGCTGACTTCCTGCGCGTGTCGGTCGGCAACGTGCGCTTTGCGGCCAGCATGTCGGGAGCCGAGGCGCAGCAGCCGGAGGCCGCCGCTCATGCTGACGCTGCCGACACTGCTGCCACCGCATTTCACACCGCGATGGAGCTGGGGCGCAGCCTGAGGGAGGCCGAGGCCGACCCCAAGTGCGACAGCAGCACCCTGCGCGAGCGGCGACGCGCGGCGGTGTACAAGGCAGCGGCAAGCGACGACTGGCCGTCCACCGCCATGCCGCTTGTGTTCCGCACGCGGGTGCTGTGGACGAAGAAGCTGCCAAAGCAGCACCCCGCCAGGCAGCTGGGCCAGGCATGGCAGGGCATGACCGAGGGCGCCGTGCAGCAGCGCGCGCTGGAGGCCGCGGGTGGGGGTGCGGCGCGTCGGCTGTCGCTGCCGCAGCAGGCGCTGCTCCACGCGCTGCAGGGGCAGCAGTTCCGCCGCACGCTTGCGATGGCGCGCCTCAGCCAGCAGCACGCGCAGGAGGGCAGTGAACAGCAGGAGGAGCAGCCGACCGAGGCAGGAAGGTATGCAGAGCTGGTGGCGGGGCTGGGGCCCCTGCGGCCCGCGCCGCCGAGCGGCTCTGCACACGAGCCACATGTCGCCGGCAGTGAGGAGGCGCCACCCGAGTCGCCGGGGGTGGGGCGGTCAGTTGCGCCGCAACATGCAGAGTGCCGCCCCGCTCAAGCGCAGGACATGGCGGTGGCACTGTCTCCGCCCGCCATGCTCTTGGGCTCGGTGCTGCTGTTGGGTTCTTTGGTGGGTAGGGAGGAGGATTGAATCTGCAAGCTGCTAGACACGGCAAGACAGTGAATTCACTTCACAAGGTGCCAGCAGCCTGAGGCGGAGGGCACAGCTGGTACACTAGCTAATGGCGGCCCTGCCTGAGGGAGACGTGAGAAAGGCATGGCGGGCTCCCTGGCGCCCCTGAGGACGAGGCGCAGATGTCGAGAGGATGCGATCGCCACCCGAAGGCGACGGATGTTACACACTAGCGCCAGTACACCTGGCGGGGGCAGATGCCCCGGGTGCAGAGCTGACCAACTGGTGATCGCAGCGGTAGGAGGCCGGGTGCTGCATGCATGGAGCCCCATCGTTAGCCGCCCCCTTTAAACCACCCACCAAAGGAGAGGAGCGCGGGAGAGGAACAGAAGGATAAGACAAAGACACAGGAAGGCAGAGCGTCCTCAACGCCAGCCCGCAGGCGGCGAGAGCCAGCAACAGCATCAGCAAGCCCCGCCCGTGAAAGAATCCAAAGGGATACAGGCAAGGCAGGCGAACGACGCCGGCACAGGCAGGCCGCCACGGCAGCGGCGAGGCAGGAGGAGGCAAGACGGAGGGAGGGCGGGGACAGGAGGAGTGGGAGGGGAAGAGAGAAGGGACAGGAGAGCAGGCGAGCCAGCGGCCCGCGACGGCGCAGCGCGTCGGCACCAGCAGCTGCCGGTTTCCTTCACCACACCCGCGCCCGCCCCATCGGCACATGACGGGGAGTGCTGGTGGGCGGCCAGCGGCCCGGGCGGCTCGGGCCGCCACCCGAAGGCAGCCATGTGTGCCCCTCATTTGAAATTGAGAGACGGTCAGACACTGCGTTATTTGCAGCGCACGTCACCCCTGCGTACTCTAGATTTTCTGCAAAGTTCTTTGATCATTGCCGGAGGTGCCCAAGCGTGCTCGGCCCCGAGATGCCAGCAGAGGAGAGAGGCCCTCCGTGCCTGCACGGCGACGCCACCGTGCTGCGGGAGCTGAACGGGAGGTGAGCGCAGCGACAGCGATCGGGGAGGAGGCAGGAGGTGTCCGGCACGGGCGTGCGGGGCTGAGGTCGCGCGGTGGGAGGCAGGCACTCTGCAGCGTCCCCCAACCTCCAGTCCAGAAACCTGTGTGCACGCTGGGACCGCCTCCATGCAGGCCGGTGTACGTGTGCAGCCGCTTCCCTCACCACCACTGCACTACCTGGTGCCCGGCGGAGCCGCTTCTGGTGCATCACACAGCATCGCCCGCACCCGGTCCCACATCGCAGCCGGCCCCCCAGCCAGCGCCTCGCTGCCAGGTCCAGGACTCGGCTGCAGAGCTGCTTGGGGATGCGGCCAAGCAGCCACTGGCAGCAGAAGCCGACAGCCCGATGCGGGCGGCAGGTGCGGGAGGTACACTACGTGGGGCGAGTGCACTGCCCTCGCCTGTGCGTGGCCTCTCATTGCTGAGATGACTGCATGCTTTGCTGGGTCCGCAGGCCCAGCAGACGCAGATGACGGCGACGGAGCCGGGCAGACGCCCAGCCAGCCCGTGTGCTCGCCTCACCTGCCAGGCAAGAGCACTGCGGCGCCAGCCGTGCCGGCGTGATGGTGCCCTAGTGAGTCCACATTGCTATTTGCTCACCTACGGCTCCTGCCACTCCTCATCCGTCCCCTGCTGCAGCCGCCCCCAGCAAGAGCAACAGCCTGAGCAAGCGCGCCCAGGCCAGCAGCGGCGCCGTTCGCTCCCTGGTCCCTCTCTTCAGTAGCTTCACCCCCGCAGCCATCCGCGCCAGCCAGCTGGGGGCGCGCTACATGACGCTCCGGCCCGGGGCACGCGCCATCGCAAGCATGCAGGGCAGGATGGCAGGTGCGGCTGAGAACACCTCGTGGCTGAATAGGCCCGCCCGTGTGCACTGGCAGCGCTGCCACGCATCGTCCCCAGCTGCAATAACGCTTGGCCCACTGTGGCCCTGCAGGCTCGCCCGCCTCGGGCCTGCCTACCGCCGGCAGCAGCACCAACGCCAGCCCCGCCGACAGCGCAACCACTGCCGCGGGTGCCACGCCCGCCACCGCCACTCCGGCCGGGCGCAAGCGTGCCCGGCCCAAGGACACGCCTCAGTCGTGGGCCACGCACTCGGCGCGCCGTGCGCTCAACGTGGATGCCACGGCGTCCGGGCGCCCGGCGATGCAGGAGCGGCAGGCTCCGGCCCAGCAGGCGGTGCAGCCGCAACCGCAGCTGGTGGCGCGCATGCGCAGCGCTGCGAGTGTACGCTTCTACCGCTAGGGGGAAGCAGCTGAACTCTGCGGCGCTTGGGCTTCGCCCCTAACTTGGCGCTGCACCAGAAGCATAGCAGCCCCAACTTCAACACACACAGCATGGCAGCTCCATAGCAGGATGACCCTAGCAGAATCAATTCGACCGCGATGGCCAAGCAGGTGTGTGGCTCAATGCCACGTGCCACATATTTTCATGTGACGCACTTTTCCCTTTGCAGTGACCCCTTCTGACGCCCGAGCCTAACCGGGCATGACTGCACTCTGATTTGCGCACGCTTCTACTATCACCCGGCTCCTCGGTACTGAGCATCCAGCCCTTGCTTACGTCCTAACTCCTTCGTCTTTGTGCAAGCGCCCGGCCACACGGCAATGACACAGTGCTTTGATCGGCACCAGATGCACAGCCCGATTTGTCAGTACCAGACCTGTGATTTCGTTGTGCATTTTATGCCGATCTGCCCCCGTGTGGTGTGTGTTGCGAGAGCATGCACCGCTCATGTTGTGCCGTACCCCTCGGACTCATGCGCCCTCCCAGGTGGGCAACTGACTGCATCTTCACAGCTGGATGCAACACGCAATACTGGAGCAGGCGGCGCTGCACAGCTAGAAGGGCGGCCCCGTCAGTGGGCGGACCGGCGCATCCAGCTTTGCCAGCTCGCTCTTCACCCAGGCGGGGGTGGTGCGCCCCTCGATCCACAGCGCCGGCTGGTCGCCTGCAGGGGGCGGGCCCGGTTTGCGTGCGAGCGCAAGGCGCACCGACGCCCCCTCCCCGAGCAGCCTGCTGCCGCGAGCCCCACGTCCGGCCGCCCCCGCGCCCCCGCCCGCCCACCTGCGCCCTTGCGCTTGAAGTCCGGGGCGTTGGACTTGATCTGGCCAGACTGCTTGCGGGTACGGTTGTCGAACCAGCCTGGCGCACAGGATGTTGGGAGTGGGGGCCGCGCGGTTGGCCTGCGCTCGACCAGCAGGCGCAAGCCTGCCGCGTGGCCCGGCCCCAATGCGCGCTGGAGGCCCGCGCCGGCGAGCGGCCTTGCCGGCGGTGCGCCTGCCCCCCGCTGCCGTCACCCACCGGCCGGGTCCTCAAAGTAGCTCATCCACAGCTCCTCAGTGGTTGTCAGCGGCACGTCCGGCGCCGCAGGCTCAGCCGCTGGCGGCGGAGGCGCGGCCGCAGCTGGGAAGGGCTCCCACTGCTGCTGCTGCTGCTGCTGCTGTGGGGGCTGCTGCGGGGGAGGCGGCGGCGCCTGCTGCTGCGCCCACTCCTGCTGCTGCACGGGCTGCTGCCAGGAGCGCACGCGCTTGAGGCTGTTGGCGACGACCTGCACTGGGGGGCACTGCCATCATTGAAAGGTGTCCTGGAAAGGCGCGCGCGCAGGGTGCAGCTGCAACCCTGGGCAGCAGGCAGGCGGGCCACCTGCCCCGTTGGCTTGGCTGGCTGCGCACCCTGTAGGCCTTGCGCGTCTGCCCCGTCGCCTTGTCCTGCCAGTTGTCCACCTTGATGCGCCCCTGCGCCCGGGCCCGCGGCGCACAGGCGTGCGAAGCGTCAGCGCGCGCCGGCACAGCGCCCCACACGTCCGCCTGCGCCCGCGCGCGCGTGCGGTGTCCCCAGTGTCCAGAGCTCTGTGCTGCGCAGCGCGCCGGCCTCGCACGCCTTGCGGCCCCTCCCTCGCGCGCCCGACGAGCGCCACACCTGCACCGCCACCTGGCTGCCCTTCTTCACCGTCTCGGCCGCGCGCTCGGCCAGCGGGCCCCACATCTCCACCTCAAACCTGCACCCGCGTCGGGGCAGGGTCGGCGCGGTGGCGGCAGCGGGGCGGCGTGGGGGTGTGCCGGCCGCCAGCGCACGCCCCGGCCCATGCGCAGCAACAAACCCACCACTCGGTCTCCTTGTTCTTGCCCGGCCGCACAGCCAGGCCCACACTGGCGACCTTGTGGCCGGTGGCCAGATGTTTGAGTTCAATGTCGCGGCCTGCGTGCGCCGTGACCGGATCTCAGGGAGGGAGAGCAAGGATGTCGGCCACGATGCGGAGCGGGCGGCGGCGGCCGCGCGCACCCACCGGTAATGCCAATGAGGCTGATGCTGTTAACCAGCTTCGGGTCAAACTCGATCTCCTCGATCACTGCAGCGGCAGTGGGAGCAGGGCTGTAGAGACGAGGCGGTCCTGCTCTGGCGGCCGGGCAGCGCCACCGGCAAACGCACCCGCCTCGCCGCCTGCGTAGTCCAGCGCCGGCTCATACTGATAGGTGACGCTCGCCGACACTGCCGGGTCCCGCGTGAGGGCTCGGAGGCTGCCAAACAGAGCGTGAGCACCGAAAGGAACGCAAGGAGGCGCCCTCGCAGTCCGAGCGGCCCCCTGTCCCGCACTGATCGCCCGCGCGGTGCACAGCGTGGCAGCGCGCATGGCCAGGCGCCACATATGCCTGCAGGTGTTTGAGGCAGAGCTATCACTCGTTCTAAGCGCTGCGAGAGCACCTTGAGGGGAGATGGAGCTTGCAGGACAGTGGAAATGGAGGGAGGTGCACGAGAGGTTTGATTCAGGCGGGCGGGCGGCAGCGGGCGGAATGCCCGTCGACGTGAGCCCTAGTGCTTTCGTGAGGTTGGCAGAACATCTGTCCATGCCCTGTGAACCACGGACCATGTAGTTGCATTGCATCACCACCGGGCAGTAACGACGGCAGTGGGGCACACAACGACATGAGCGGGGCGGAGCCCCAATAGTTGCACATCAGATCCGAAGCCTGTGCTGCAATTGATTTAATCCAAACGACCACTCACGTCGTTCTGCGGCGCCCCAGGCCTTCAACTGTGCTGGGCGTGCCGTGTCAGACCTTTTCGCGCGTTGCTCAGAGAACCACCCCAGGTTGATCCGAAGACTTTCGTGCGATCCAGCATGCCGCTGCAGCTGCGGGCGCTGCCCCCAGCGGCAGAGGTACAAGCGGCAGCTCCGCCGTACTCCTTCCCCTGGCTTTCTGCGCCAGTCCTCAAAGGCGAGCTGCTTGCGAGTCGAGTTCATGCGCCTGGGCCACTTGCCGCCACGCCGCCCACGCGGTGCGCGCCGGTGGGTATTATGTCGCGCCGCGTGCTGCGTGATCGCCCATGGCGCTACCTCTCGCCCCCCCGCAGGCTGGCCACTGCGCCTGGTCCTGTCGGTGCTGGAGGGACCGATGGCGGGGCCCATCATCAGGACGCTGCAGCGGCAGAACGGCTTCCCGCAGGCGCGCCGGCAGGGCGGCTGCGGCGGCGCCGCGGTCGTGCTGTGCCCGACCAGCGGGGGCGCTCAGCGGGGCGCCTGCTTGCCCCCCCCGGTGCCCCCCCCCCCTGCGCAGGCGCTGGATGAGGTGTTCATTCCGGAGCCGCCCACCTTCTGGCCCAACACCGCCGGCTGGGAGGACGCCGGCGCGCAGCTGGGCAGCGCCAGCCTGCTCACCCTCCCGGCAGGCGCCGCCCCCACCGACGCGGTCGCCGCGGTCGCCGCCGCCCTGCCGGCGTTTGCGCCGAAGAACGACGTCACGGAGCACGGCGGCAGCAGTAAGATCGCCGAGCTGCATGCCGCATATCGTAGCGGGCGCACGACGCCGCGACAGGTGGCAGAGCGCGTCATTGCGGCCGTCGCGGCGTCGGAGGCGCAGGTCTGCGCATGGGCGCATGGGGCCGGGGCAGGGTCAAGGCCCACGCATGCTTCTGTGCGCGGGGGTCCGGGCGGCCTCTTTCCCGCAGCGTCGCTCTGCAGCCCCTGCGGTGCGCCCCTGGGCCACAGGACCCACCCATGCGCTTTCTCGTGGCCCACGACCCCGCCCACCTGCGCCAGCAGGCGGCCGCCAGCTCCGAGCGCTGGGCGGCGGGTGGGCGAGCGAGCGAGCGAGCTCGCGCCAGCCAAGGGCGCTGCTGGGCATGGCACTGACCTGCACGCTGCTGCCCCCGCCCCGCCGGTCTGTCGATCGCCGCGCCGCGCGCCCCGCCCCTGCAGGCCGCCCCCTGTCAGTGCTGGACGGCGTCCCCTTTGCAGCCAAGGACATCCCCGACGCGCCTCCCTACCCCACCACCGCCGGCACGGCGTTCATGGCGGGCTGGTGCGGTGCTGCCTGCGCGGCGCGGCACCGCCTCCCGCGACGAGGCTCCGCCTGGGTGGCTGGGGAGCAGGCGGGTTTAGTGTTTAGAAACCCTAAACCCTAGACGGCGCCGCCCGCGCTCCGCTCCCTGCTGCAGGCGCCCGCCCTCGGGGACCAACCCGGCGGTGCGGGCGCTGCTGGACGCGGGGGCGCTGCTGGTGGGCAAGGCCAACACCCACGAGATTGGTGGGCGGGCAGGAGGGGGGCTGGGGCGCGCATGCCAAACGCAGGGACCCTCGTTGCCACAAGCTGCCACCGCGCCCATGTCGCGTTCGCTCCACTCCACTCCGCCTCCACTCCGCGCGCGCCGCGCACAGGCATCGGCACCACGGGCCTCAACACGGTGACCGGCACGCCACGCAACCCGCACAACACCGCGCACCACACCGGCGGCAGCAGCAGCGGCAGCGGCGGCATCGTGGCCGCCGGCATCTGCCCGATTGCGCTGGGTGCGGCACGCGCCAGGGCCCGCGCCTGCCTGCCGCTCGCCGCGCTCCGCCCCTGGCTTGCAGTGCTGCGTCCTGTCCCCGCAGCATGCCGGGTCGCGCCCCGCGCCTCTGCCGACCCCTGCGCACCCTGGCCGCCGCTCAGGGTCGGACGGCGGCGGCAGCGTCCGCATCCCCTCCTCGCTGTGCGGCGTCGTCGGCCTGATGCCCACGAGCGGGCGCATCTGCGGCAAGGCGAGCCCGCCGACCCCGCCTCGCGGCCGAGGCGGCACCGCGCCAATGGACCCTGCAGCCAGCGCCTCGGCAATTCTCGCTAGCGCCGAGCCGAGCCCGGCCGGCCCCGCCCCCCCCCCCGTTCCCCACCCACCCACCCACCCACCCCACCCCCACCACCCCCACCACACACACACACACCACCACCACCACCCCACTCCTCGTGCCCCCCGGCCGCAGCACGCTGCGCCCATCGACTTCACGGTGTGCAGCCTGGGCCCGATGGCGGCGACCGTGCAGGTGCGGCGCGGCGGCGGCGCGCCCTGCCCGGCCTGCGCCCTCGCTTCGGCCGCCCGGGGCGCGCGCGAGCGTTTCCGGAAGAGCCTCCGCGGCCCACGCGCCCTCTGCGCTCCCCCGACCCCCAGGACTGCCTGCTCATGTACGCGGCCATGGCCAACCAGGGCCACGACCCCGCCCCCAGGAGGCCGCCGCCGCTGGCGCTGCCGCGGCTGCCGGCGGCCGGTGGCGACGCCGCGCCGCTGCGCGGCCTGCGCGTGGGCGTGTATCGCGAGTGGTTCGAGGACGCGGCGCCGGCGGTGGTGGCCGCCTGCAGGGCGGCGCTCGCGGCGCTGGAGCGCGCGGGCGCAGCGGTGGTGCCGGTGCGGCTGCAGGAGCTGGACATGCTGCGCGCCGCCCACGCCTGCACCATCGTCTCCGAGATGCGCTGCTGCATGACGGGTGGGTGTGGGTGGGTGTGGGGGAGTGCGCGGGACGCGGCGGTGGGCGTGTGGGGGCAGGGGAGCGGCCGGGATGCAGCGCGGGCGGGTGGGTGGTGGGCCGCAGTGCAGAGGCGCCGAGACGCGCAGAGGGAGCGGGGCGTGTGGCGGATGAGTCGACGCGCGCCCCGCGTTTCTCGCGCGCCCCCGGCGGCGCCCCGTGCCGCAGCCGCGCTGCAGGCGCCTGCGGCTCGCGGCATGTTCAACTTGGAGACCCGCGCCACGCTGGCGGTGGGGGCGGGATTCCTTGCGGGGCACTACGTGCAGGCGCGCGCGGGGGGCGGCAGAGTGCGCGGACGCGGGCCGGGATGGCCGGGAACGCAGGGCGGCGAGCGCGGAGCGCCCTTGCCCGGCAGGCTTTGCGCAGCTCAGTCGTGCCGGCGCGCCTGCCCTGCTGCCGCTCGCGCCGGCTCGTCCCCCGGCACTCTGCGCACCTGCCTGACAGCCCCCTCGCTGCGCCCCGCGCCCGCGGCAGGCTCAGAAGATCCGCACGCGCGTGGAGTCCCACTTCCGCGCCGCCTTCCGCGCCTGCGACCTCATCGCCAGCCCCACCACGCCCATCGTCGCGCCGCGCATCAAGCCCGCCGCCCTCGCCGGCGGCGAGTCGGGTGAGCGCGGGCGGGCGGCGCGCACGGCGGCCAGGGAAGGCACGCCGCTGCGCTCGGCGCCGCTGCGCTCCCCATCGCCGCCAGCTGCGCCGCCGCCCCCGCTGCCGCAGACCTGGGCACCACCTCTGCGCTGATGCGCTTTGTGTTGGGGCCCAACTTCATTGGCGTGCCTGCCATCTCCGGTGAGGGGGCGCGCTCCGTCCTTGGCCCCGCCCGTACCTGGCCGGCCCCCCCCCCCTCCCCCCCCCCCCCCCCCCC
>PCFQ01000078.1:2501825-2519920 GCA_003063905.1 Chlorella sp. A99 | reverse complement strand
GCGCCCCCGTCAAGCGCGAAAAGGCGCGCCACCAGCGCGCGCGCCTCCCGCGCGCCGCCGGGCTCCAGCAGTGCGCGGCGCAGCCGCTCGCCCGCGGCGCGGCCCAGCGGGTCGGCCGCCAGGTGGCGCTGCCACAGCTGCGCGGCCAGGGCTTGGGCGTAGAGGTAGCTGCCCAGAACAGAGGAGGGTGGGGGTGGGGGGAGGGGGTGGGGGGGCAGGCGATGGGCGAGCAGGCGAGGGGGAGGGTCGAGCACGGGGGTGCGGATGGGGGACGGGGTGGCACAGTTGCTTCTCCTCTGTGCCGCTCGGCGGCACGCCGCTGCGGCGCGCCGCCCCGTCTGCCCCTCCCAGCCCCTCGCGGCCCCCGCTAGGGAGCCGGTGCCCACCTCCAGCTCGCCCGCGGCCTCGCGCTGCTGCAGCCGCCGCTCCCTGTTGGCGTACGTCTCCGGCGGCGCGTCGGGGGGCGGCATTGGCGCTGGCAACATCCCCGCGGCACCACCGCCGTCGGATGCGGGCTGGCCGCGGCTGTCCGTTTGCTGCTGCTGCTGCCGCTGCTGCTGCTGAGCGCCGCCTGCCTGGACGGCTGCTGCAGGCGCCGGGTCGCTGCCCTCGTCCGCTTGCGCATCCGCCGGCGCCTGGGCAACAGGTGCCGCCTGCGAGGAGAGGCGCACCCGCCCGCGGCAGTCAGTGCCAGGCGGCCCCGCACACTGCGTGTTCGACTATGCGGCGATTCCTGCGGCGATCCCTGCGGTGCCCGTTGCGCCAGCAGGCGAGTTGAGTGCCTCACCCCGCCACCCTCCAACTTGATGCGCTTGGCTTCGCGCTCGTCCTCCATGTCCTCTAGCCAGTATCCAGCAGTCGGCGATGGCACCAGGATGCAGCACTGAAAAAGTTGAGCTCCAGCGTGTGGTGGCGCGCGATCAAGCTGCCCAGATGCCTGCAGAGATGTCCAAACTCGTCTGCACTCGGCGATGGAGCCACAATGAGCCACAATCTAGCTCGTCGTGAATTATAGGACCACCTGCACAGCCGAGCCTCTCCCCCTGCCCTTTATACGATCACTCTCGTGCTTCACAAAGCTCGAGATTCTGATCTCGTGCTGACCAGGCGCCTGCACGCTCTGGCTCGCACACAGAGGGAACAGGAGTTAACGCTCACGCCTGGCTCTGGCGGGCCTCGGGCAGCCCGGTGGCATGGGGAGGGCGGGCGTGGAGCTGGGAGCCGGCGTGCTGGCGGCGCTGCGCCCGTGCCCGCACCAGGTGTGCGCCTCCGCCGCTTCCGGCGGCGGTGTGCCCAGCCCGCCCCGCCTGCTGCCGCCGGTGCCTGTCCCCCGTCCCACTGCGCTGACTGCCCGGTGCCCTGCACCTCGACCCGCAGGTGGCCGGCCACCTGTTTGAGAGTAAGTGCAGCGCCGTCGTGGCCGGGCAAGAGGCGCAGTGGCCATGCACTGCAGCCAAACAGGCTCGCCTGCAACCGCTCTCGAAACCACTGTTGGCCTGCCAGTGGTCACGCCCGCCGCTGCGCCGCATCCTCAGCGCGGCCCCTTCCCCGTGCTCCCCCTCCGCCGCAGACGGCAAGGCCGGCTCCCTTGTCGACGACCGGGGCCACTTTTACAAGCCCCTGCAGCAGGGGCCCCGCGGCGACCGGGAGCGCGAGTTTTACGAGTCGCTGGCGGCGCAGCTGGCGGAGGAGGAGGGGCTGGCCGGCGCGGCGCCCGCCGCGCCGGGCGAGGGGCCGGCGCACGCGGACGCGCGCGCCCCGCTCAACGGCCTGTCAGCGCGGCTGCCGCAGCCGCCCGGCTGGCCCTCCCCGTTCGTGTGGGACGGGGGGCAGCAGGAGCAGCAGGAGGCGGCAGCGAAGCAGCAGCAACAGCAGGAGCAGGCCGTGCCCTGGGCCAAGCGCGACCTGCGGCAGCTCTTCCCCTCGTTTGCCGCCAGCTCTGCCCGCATCGGCGCGCTGGCGGCCGCGGCGGTGACTCAGCAGGACGAGCTGGGGCTGCTGCACCTGCAGCCGGAGGGAGTCACAGAGGGCGGCGCACAGGGGGAGGCGAGCAGCGAGCTGCGCGGCGTGGGCGCCGGCGCTGGACCGCAGCGGGCGCAGGGGCCGGCCGCGCCAGAGGCTGCCGGGGCGACAGAGGCGGCGGGGGCGGCAGAGGAGGCGGGGCAGCGACAGTCGGCGCCTCGTGCGGCGGACGCAGCGGCCGGGGCACCCCAGCCGGAGCCGGAGCCGGAGCCGGAGCTTCCTGCGGGGCAGCCCCCAGGCCCGGCCGCAGAGGCGGGACGGGTCCTCGCCCCGGCCGCGGACGCGGCGCGCAAGGACGCGCTGCGGCGGCAGTGGCAGGCGCTGGCGCGGCGGAGGCAGGAGGCGCGGCGGCGGGGGGGCGACGCGACCGCGGCGCTGATGTACGGCCGCTCGCCCGACAGCGACGAGGGCGCCGAGGCGACGGCCGACCACCTTATGGGCTTGTTCGTCCGGCCCTGCCCGGTGGACGGCGTGGGCGAGGGCGAGGGCGCGGGGGCGGCTGCGGCCACGGCGGAGGAGCCCTCCGGCAGCTGGCACAAGCGCCGCAGCAGCACCGACCTGGCCGCAGAGCCGCAGCCGCAACGCGAGGACGAGGCGGCGGCAGCGGCGGCGGTGCAGGGGCGGCAGCCGGAGCAGGCGTGGCTGCCGGACGACCGGCAGCAGCCGGCGCAGCAGCCAGACGGGGCGGTGGCGGCTCCGGCGTCGCCGCGGCAGCAGCAGCAGCAGCAGCGGTCGCAGCACGCGCCGCACGGCGCGGCGGCGTACGCCGACCCCGCCCAGGCGCAGGCGGCTGCGCTGCTGGGGCAGCCGGCGTTCGACGCCCATTCGCCGCTCGTTGTCTCCCTCGCCCACAGCAGCAGCGCGCCCTCCCCCGGCGCCGGCATCCACAGGCCCGGCAGCCCCGCGGCGTCGCCGGAGGCAGCAGAGCCGTCGTCGCCGCAGCCGGAGCGCGCGCCGAGGCGGGAGGGCGGCGCGCCGCCGCTGCCGGCCTCGCCGCCGCCGCTAACGGGGGAGCGGGAGGCCTCATGGGTGGGCTCCGCCGCCAGCATGGGCGGCAGCAGCGAGGGCGGCAGCGAGGGGGAGGGGGAGGCTGACGGCGCCTCGGGCGCCAGCGTGTACCACCTCCTCCCCTTCTCCGTGCGAAACGCGCCCCTGCTGCGCGTAGTGCCCCGCTTCTGTGAGCGGCGCGCGTGGCGCGGCCTTCACCCCACGCCCGTTGCGCCGAGCCGCGCCGCCTGGCCGCTGCTGCCGCCGCGCCGAGCCTCCCCCGCCGGGTCTTTGCCTTTGCTGCCTCCGCCGCCGCTCGCCCTCGCCGCCTGCCGGCCGCGCTGCCCTCACCCCCCTCCCGCCCCGCCTCCACAGACGGCGTGCACGAGGTGGGGGGGCGCGTGCTTCTGGAGCTGGAGGACCTGGCGCGCCACTACCGCCACCCCTGCATCATGGACGTTAAGGCGCGGGGGCGGGGCTGCAGGGGGGGGGGAGAGGGGGGGGGGGGGCGCGGGCACCGAGGCGGTCGGCCTGCGGAGCGCTGGGAGACGCTGCCCGTGACCTGACCTCCTGCCCCCACCTCCACCCCGCCACACGGGCACCCAGCCGCCGCTCCTGCCCGCCCCGCAGGTCGGTTTCCGCACCTGGTACCACGCGGCCGACCCGGCGTACATCCAGCGCTGCAGGTGACGCGCGCCGCTGCCGGCGGCGGCCGAGTGGCGGCGGGGGCAAGGGGCGCGTGGGCGCGGGCCCCGTGGGGGCCCAGGGCGCGCCCCGCCCCCCCTCTCCGCCCCCCTGCCCCCCGCTTGCGCGCCGCCCCGCCCGCGCCCGACGCCCCCGTCCGCGCCCGCAGGGAGAAGGATGCCGCCACCACGCAGGCGCAGCTCGGCTTCAAGATCTGCGGCATGCAGGTGGGCGCGGCGGCGGGCCGGTGGGTGCCTGGCGGGTGGGTCCCGCGCCTGCCAGCGCCGACCGCACGCCCCCTCACGCCCCCGTGGCAGGTCTACCGCCACACGCACGGCGGGTACTGGCGCGCCTCCAAGCGCTGGTGCAAGACGCTGCCCGAGGCGCTGGTGGACAAGGCGCTGCTGTCGTTTGCACACAACGGTGCGCGCGGCGCGGGGGGCCGGGAGGGGCGATGGGGGCCGCGGGAGCTGCGGCCGCGACGGTGCGCCGTCGGCGGCGCTGCTGAGAGCGCGCGGGGCGCGCCGCCCGGCCCTCCCCTCCCCGCTCCCCGACGCCGCCCACGCGCGCCCCCGCCCCCGCCCCCGCCGGCGCAGAGCGCGGCCTGCGCCCGCGCGACGTTTACGGCGGGCCGCGCGGCGCGGCTGCGCAGCTACAGGGGCTGGAGGCCTGGTTCGCCTGGCAGCGCGGCTTCGCCTTCTACTCCTCCTCCCTCCTCATAATGTACGAGGGCGACGCCGCGGGTGAGCCGCACGTCGGTGCATTGCCAGTTTGGGCGGCACTTGAACGCTCGGCACGTGTGAGGGCGACGCCGCGAGCGCGCGCCGCGGCCCAGCCCAGCGTCCCCGGTCGTTGCTTGCTGCATGCTGTCGCACGCTACCCCCGCGATGCCGTGCGGCGCCGCGCCCACGTGGCGACACGCCCGCCTCGCCCACCCCCGTGCTCTCCACGCACCCTGCCGTGCCCTCCACGCGCCCTCGCCCCCCGCCGCAGGCCAGGAGGACGCACACGTCAAGGTGCGCATGGTGGACTTTGCGCACACTTTCCAGCGGCGGCTGCCCCCCGGCGGCGCGCCGCGCGGCCACCCCCCCGGCCGCCGCGACGCCAACTTCCTGCGCGGCCTGCGCGCCATCATCGCGCGCCTCACGGCCGTGTCGCGCCTGGAGGCCGCGGAGCAGCTGCCCATGGTGTGAGCGCGCGGGCGGCGCGCTCCGTGCACCGCGCGCCCGCTGGCGGCCCCGCCGGCCTCGCCGGCCCCGCCGCGTCCTGCAGGCTTAGGGTCTCTGCGTCCACACCTTTGGCCGACCCTGCTGTTTTCCTCTCCCCTGCGCTTCCCTGCTCTTTGCCTGCCTGCTCTATTCTGGCTCTGTGCACCCCCCGGAATCCAACACTTGCAGCCTGCCTGCCTCCCGCTTTCTTTGCCCAGCGCCCGTGCGGAGCAGCCCATTGCAGCCCGCCCATCCTGTTCCGCCCGTCGCGGCTGTCTTGTCTCGTGCTCGCTTTTGCGCATGTGCATCTGAAAGGATGCTGCACAGAGCAGGCAGTTCCCTCGGGCGGCGCGGGCTGAGCAGGCGGGCACAGCAGTGCGCCGGCAATGTCTGGGAGGGGAGAGTGGCAGGCAGTGGGCAGTGGGCAGTGGGCAGAACAGTTTTCGTGGGAGAGAGGTGTGCAGGGAGGGCAGCAGTGGGCCGGGAGAGCCAGGCGGAACAGCCCGTCGGCCCTGTTAAGGCGCCCAATGTAGGCGGTTCACCCCGTCCACTGCGCCAGCCCAGCCGCCAGGTGCCAGATCAGCAGATCGGGGCGGGGCCGTGCAGCAGGCCAAGACTGAGACCCGTGGCGAGCTGCGCCACGGCAGCGGGGTCGGTGCGGGTGCCCCCCGGCCCAGCTGCTGGATGCGCTGCTGCCGCATGCGCCACTCCACGAGCCGAGTGAACGCCACGGGGCACAGCACCCTGGAAGGAGGACGGGGGGGGGAGGCACGGCATGGGGTGAGGGGGAGCAGGACCGCCCCCCTCGCGTGGTCGTCGGGTCGTCGGCCCCCGTCGGCCCCTTGGTGTAATCCACCTGGCCAAACGGCGACCCGGTGCGCCGCTGCTCCGCCCGTGACAGCTGTAGGTGGTTCTAAATGCTGGGCGTGATGCAGCGGTGATGCAGACCGTGTAAACGAGCCAGTGCAGAGACATGCTGTGGAGTGCTGCGGGCTGCTGATGGATGAGCAGGCAGCACCTGTGCCAATTTGCGAGATGCGCGGGTTGTCGCCACGCAATCCCTTGACTGCCTAGTGATGCTGAGAAAGGGGTGGGCTGAACCCCAGTGGACGTGAGAGCGGGCGCCGTGCAGGCGGGCAGGTGGGCGGCGCACCAGGCGGGCGAGCTGATGGTCGGCTCATTGTTGTCCAGTCCCCGAGCTCCGACGAGCTGTCCTGATCACTTTTTCGACCTCTGGGATTCAGCAGCGGGCTGCATAGAGGCAGGGAGACAAGGGGAGATGGCGCTCCCCAGTTTCGTGGGCGTGGAGGATGGGGGGCTCGTGATCGGTGAGGCGCAGCGCTTCCAGGTCGCTGGGGCGAAATGGTGCGAGGTGGTTGAGCGTGTGCGGTTCCACTTCCCCACAGCGTTTGCGACCTGCTTCCCGCTCGTCAGGCTGGCCCTCAATGCCCTTGTCCTCAAGGTGAGCCGTCACGGGCCGCTGCCTGCCTTCCGCCGCCCCACCGCCCGAACCACACTCCGCCGCCTCTGCAGCCTCTGGCACGCCGGCTGGTGCGCGCGCCGGGCGGCGGGCGCGGCAAGGCCGATGCGCTGCGCGTGCGGGAGGAGCGCTTTGCAGAGAGCGGGTGGAAGCTGCTGGTGTACACGGCCTTCACCGCACACGGCGGCCACCTGCTGCTGGCCGAGGGCTGGGCGGCGCGCAGCGCCGACTGGTGGCGCGGCTGGCCGGCGCAGCCCACCAGTGCCGCGCTGCGCCGGCAGTATGCCGCGCAGCTGGGCTTCTACCTCGCCAGCGTGTGGATGCTGGCCGCCTGGGAGACGCGGCGCAAGGACCACGCCATCATGATGACCCACCACATCGCAACCATTGCGCTCATCGGCCTCTCCTCGGCGCTCAGGTGCTGCGTCGCGCGGGGCAGCGCGCGGTGGCGCGCGCCGCGGGGCGCGCGGCTTGTGGCCGCCGAGGCGCCGCGGGCGCAGCGCCCCACCGCCCGCCCGCCGCCCGCCCGCCGCGCCCACCGGCCGCGCACCCCCGCAGGTTCATGCGCGTGGGCGCGGTCATCATGGCCCTGCACGACGTCAACGACGTCTTCCTCGAGGCCGCCAAGCTCTGCCGCTACGCCGAGGCCGAGGGTGGCGCCACAGCGCTGCTCGCCACGTTTGTGCTCTCCTGGGCCGCCACCCGCCTCGGCTACTTTCCGCTCGTCGTCATCCGCAGCGTGCTGTGAGCGCGCGCGCGCGCGTGGGGCCGCCGGCCCGGCCCTTCTGTGGCAGCTGGCCGCCCCACGCCTGCTGGCCTGCCCGGTGCCTTGCATGCTGGTTTTCCCCCGCGCACGCGTGGCTGCCACCCGCGTACACCGCGCTGCCCTCCCGTCCCCCCGACAGGTTCGAGGGCCCCGAGGTCATGGGCGCGCCCCCGCCCCTCCACCGCCTCTTCGCCGGCCTGCTCCTGCTGCTGCTCGCCATGCACGTCTACTGGTTCGGCCTCATCCTCCGCATCGCGGCGCGCAAGGCCACGAGCGGCATGGTGCAGGACGTGCGCGAAGACGGCGGCGGCGAGGAAGACGACGGGTAGCGCCAGCCACGGAGGCGCCCAACCCGCGCCCTCATCTCCCGGGCGCGGTTGTGCCGCCCCGGTGCTGTGATGAAGCAATGAAGCCCCGACGGGCCCCGGAAGAGAGCGCAGTTACACAGCCAGTGCTGGGAGCACAGAGGGCAGGCAGGCGGCGGGCAGGCTCGCGCGTACTGCGGCACCAAGGCGCAGCGGGGGGGCGGGCAGACGCCAGCCCCAGAGGGCTCTGGAGCGCACAGGCTGCCACACCTACGCGACTCGCTGCGCGCCAACGGGCGAGAGCGTCAGGTCAGGCAGAGCCACCAACAAGGGAGGGAGCAGGGCGCCAGAGGGGGTGGGTGTGGAGGGCAGGGCGCGCGCGGCACGCGGGCAGCGTCGCACCCAGCCCGGGGCATGGGGCACGGGGCCGGGAGGCAGTGGAGAGCAGAGGGGCAGAGCGGCAGACAGCGGCAGGGACGAGCGAGCAAAGGACGGTCGAGCACGGAGCCTCAGAGCTGCTCACGCCACGGGGGGCGGCGGCATCACCGGGCCGCCAGCAGGCGGCCCCGGCCGGAAGCTGCGGCCGCCGCCGCCGCCGCGGCTGCCCTCGTAGCCGCCGCCGCGGCCGCCGGGCCCGCCCCGCCCGCGGCCGCCGTCGAATCGCGCGCCGCCAGCGATCGGCATGCCGCCTGGCGGCGGCCCGCCCAGCGGCACGGGCGCGGGCATGGCGCGGGCGGCGTACGCCGCGGGCGCGACGCCGGGGTGCACCACCGGCGCGCCGGGGGACACCACTGGAACGCGGCCATCGGCGGGTCCGGCCGGGTAGGGCGGGCGCTCGCCGCCGGCGCCACGCTCGCGGCCGCGGCCGCCGCGGTAGCCCCGCTCGGGGCGCGGGCCATATGGGCCGCCGTTGGCGCCGCCGGGGCCGCCGGGCAGGGCGCGGCCCCCGTTGGCGGCGGGGCGGAAGATGTAGGGCCGCTTGGCAACGACGGGGAGGTGGATGCCGCCGACCTCCAGGCCCGTCGCCATCACCGCCTGCAGTTGTTGAGGGCCGGGGCGGGAGGCGGGGCGCGGGGGCACGCGTGGGGCGCTGTCCGGACCACAGCACCACCAGCCTCGCACGCGCGCCGCCTCGCGCCGCCGCCTGCGCCGCCTCCCCGTCCCTGCTTGCGCCGGCGCTTGCCCCTCGTCCCCGCCCCCACCTGCGCGGCCTCCGGCCCCTCAAAGTAGACGAACGCGTACGACTCCTTGCCGCGCTGGATCTTCAGGTCGGTCTTGCGGACCTGGGGGGGTGGGCGGTGGGGTGGGGTGGGTGGGTGGGGTGGGGGGTGGGGTGGAGGGGAGGATCACGATGCGCGAGTCCGTGGCTGCCGCAGCCGCGGCCGACGAGGCGCGCCCCCTCCTCCTCGCGCCGCGCCGCGCCCCGCCGCCCGCCCCGCCGCCCAGCACCCACCGGCCCGAAGCGGCCCAGCGCCGTGTGCAGCTCCTGCTGGGTGATGGCGCCGGGGATGTTGCGGATAAACACGTTGTTCTCGGGGTGCTCGTCCAGTGCGGCGCGCGCCTCGGACCCGCCTCCGCGCCCCTCCCCGCGCCCGCCCTCGCTGCTGCTGCCGCCGCGCTCGCCGGCGCCGGCGCCTGCCGCCGCGCCGGGGCCGGCTGCGGGCGCGGGCGCCGCCGGCAGCGGGCCCGCCGCGCCCGCCGCCTGCTGCTGCTGCTCCGGGGTGGACGTGCGCTGCACCTCGGCCGCGCGCTTTTGGGGGCTGCCGGGGGTGCTGCGCCCCTGCCGCAGCCGCTCTGCATAAGACAGCGGCTCTGCAGGCGGGGCCGGGGCCGGGGCCGGGGCCGGGGCCGGGGCCGGGGCCGGGGCCGGGGCTGGCGCCTCGGCCTTGGCTGCTGGCTGCGTCTGGGCAGACTGCTGCGGCGGCGGCTGTTCCTGCTGCTGCTCCTGCTCCTGCGATGCAGTCGGTGCAGTCGGGGCCTGGGGCTGCTGCGCCTGCGCCGGCGGCGCACCGGCACCCACTGGTGTCGGCTGTGATTGCTGCTGCTGCGGTGGTGGCTGCGGCTGCTGTGGGGGCGGCGTCGGCTGCACCGGCGCGGGAGTCTGCACAGCGACGGCAGGAGGCACGGCTGCTGCTGCCGGCGGCGCTGCGGCTGGCGGCGGCACAGGCACCGGCACCACCGGCACGGCCGGCGGCGCCGCGCCCGCCGCTATGGGCGGCGGCAGCGGCACCGCCGCCCCCGGCAGCGGCGGCGCGCCTGGGAACGGCTGCGGCGGGGGAGGCGGGCCTGCCGCGCGAGGCAGCGGGGCGGCCACGCCGTTGGCCGCCGGCGGCGGAGGCATGGGAGGCACCGCTGCTGCCGCCGCGGCCACGGGATACGGGGGCTCCACCCCAAAGCTGATCGGCGGCAGGTATCTGCAGGGAGGGGGGCGGAGGAGCTGGGGCGCAGCCCGGGCGGTCAGAGTGCGCGGCGCACTCTGGCAGCGCCTCCCTCTCTGGCGCTTGCGCTTGCCCCCCGCCGCCGCCTGTGGTTCGAACTGGCAGAGCTGCCGCCCGGCTGCCTGGCCCGCCTGAATATGTCGTTCAGCACGTAGTAGCCCTTCTCCTGGGTCGCAAGGAAGAAGGTCTGCACAAATGGGCGCTTGGGCCGACCGCGCAGCTGCAGCGCGCCGGTGACCTGGGGGGGGGGGGGGGGGGGGGAAGGGAGGCGGCTTCCTTCAAACCAGCCGCCAGCCGGACTGGCGCACCGCGGCTCCGCCAAGGCGGCTCGGGGGCACAGGGCGGTGCCCAGGGGCAGGGGCACGCGAGCGGCAGCGGCGGCGCGGGCAGCAGGGGGCCGCGCAGCGCCGCGCCCCTCGCCCCGCACCTGCACCACCACGCCGCCGCCGCTGCTGAACTGGCTGTCCACGGTGTACACCTCGGTGCCGGTCTCCTCATAGCCCAGGCTGCTCACCAGGTCGCTGATCGCCTGCGCAGGCGCCCGGAGCGGGGCGGGCGCTCGGCCCCCTGGCCGCCACACGGCGGGGCGCCCCCGCCCGCGGCGGCCACGGCTCCCGCGCGGCGGCAAGGCCGAGCAGAGTCGCAGGGCGGCGCCGCGTCCCGGCGCCCCGTGCCCCCCGGCCCGCGCGCCCGCCGCGCCCGCCGCGCCGCGCACCTTTTGGCCCGACGCGTGCCGCACTTGCACGCCGGCGGGGCCGACGTCGGCGTGGGTGAGGCACGAGTTGTCCGAATAGAAGCGGTGCAGGTGCTTGGGGTTGGCGTGCAGCACCGTGAAGTACTGCTGCACAAACTGGCTGCCCACCTGCAGCAGCGCGCGCGCCCGGCAGGGCTCAGCGACGCGCTCGCAGCGGCGGCGGCTGCCCCACCGGCAGCGGCGGCGGGCGGCGCACCGTGTGCGCCGTCGTCTGCTGCACGTCCACCGGCGGCTGCGCGGGCTGCGGCCCGGCAGTGGGGGCTGGGCTGGCCATCGGCGCCTGCGCAGCACGGTCAACACAAGGCAGACATCATCGGGCGTGTGGTGCCGAGCGCCGGGGCGGCCGCCACCGATCGTACGGAGAGGGCCCGACTCTCCCACTCGCAGATCGTGGGCGCGGCGGCCGGGCGCCTGCAACTCTCCCACTTGCCTCGCTGCGCTGCTGCCTCCCCTTGCCACCGTCTCGGTCTGCTGCTGAGGGAGTCTAGATGCTGCAGCGGGTTGGGTGAGCGCAGAGTGATGGGGGCAGGGCCTGGCTGGCGACTTGGGGCAGCGCCGGCTTTCTCGGCGAGGCTGTCTTCAATTGCATTGCCCGCATCTCCGCGGCACAGCCATTTTGGTTGAATTTGCTCGCGACAGGCGAGTTGGGCCGAAAGTCGGCAGCAGGCGCCAATGCTCTCACGCTGCGCTGGGAACCGCATGATGGGTTGCGGTCGCACGTGCTGTGCAGGGCTGCTGCAGGCGCCATGCGCCTCGCCGCCGAAGGCGGGCCGGGCCGTGTGGGGGCGGGAGAGGGACGCAGTGCAGCGGCGGCATTACACACGCCATGCTCGTATCCTGCGCTGCCCTGCAGGTTTGACCATCCACCATGTTCAAGCGCCGCGACTGGCTCCTCACGCGGGGCGCAGACGGCGGCGGCAGCGACGACTCGAGCAGCGACGGTGAGTGGGCGCAGCCCATGGCTTCCAGCAGCCATCCTGCTGACGCGCTCGGATCGTGGGGCCGCAGATGACGAGAGCACCTCCCAGGGCAGTGAGGAACGCAGTGAGGAGCGCACCTCCCAGGGTGAGCAAGTCTGGCTGGGGGGCGCGGCAGCAGCAGGGCGGCCGGCTGTCGCCTGGCACCTCCTGACGCGGTGCCAAGCACCCCCTCTTTCCACCCGCATCCCCCTCCCATTGCAGACGGCGAGGAAAGCAGCAGCAGCGGAGGCAGCGAGGCGGAACCGGGGGGCAGCGAGGGCGGCGCGCGTGACAGCGACAGCGATGCCGGCGGCAGCGACGGCCTTGCGCCAAAGGCGCGGCTGGAGGACCTGTCGGAGGACGACTTTGAGGAGGGGCGGGAGCGGGAGGCGGCGGAGCGGGCGGCCGAACTGGAGGCGCTGCTGAGGTGGGGACGGGCGCCCGCGGGCCGCGGGCCGCGCCGCGCGCCTTCGGGCCACCACGCAGAAGCCCCTGCTTCTCCCCCGCCTCGTGCGGGCGTGCGACCCCCGCCCCCACCGACCCCAGGCCGCACCCCACCCGACCCCCGTTTGCCGCCTGCCACAGCAACTGGGGCGCGGACGCGCCGCGGGGGCAGCAGGCCAAGGGACGCGCGGTCAGGTGCCGGCTGTGCGGCGGCGCGCTCGTTCTGAATGGACTGGCGTTCAGGCAGCACCTCCAGGTGAGGGCGGCGGCAGAAGGGCAGGCCCCGTTTCGGGAGGGGCGCATGCATGTCCCAGCTGGGGGCGGCGTGCGCCCCCTGGCCCTGCGCTGCCACGACCCTCCTAATCCCCCCTTCTCCACTCCCCGGGTCCCCACCAGTCGAAGAAGCACGCCAAGCGGCTGGCTGCGGCAGAGGCGGCGGGCGGCGCCGGCGGCCTGGCCTTTTGCTTCGCCGAGGACTACAGCAGCGGGGAAGAGGACGGGGAGACGCACCAGGAGCGCCTCCAGCGCGTGACCGCCGCGGCTGAGGCGGCCAAGCAGCAGGCGGCAGTAGCAGCCGCCGCCGAGGCCAAGCGCGTGCGGCGGCAGGCCAAGCGCCGCAGCACAGGCAGCGGGGCGGCGGAAGAGGCCGCCGCTGCGGCAGAGCCAGAGCTAGGCGCGGGGCACGGCGGTGCACAGGGTGGTGGCGCTGAGGAGGGCGGCGGCTCGGGCAATAAACGGCGGCGGGGCCAGCGCAAGGGCGAGCAGCCGCCGCGCAAGCGGCCGGGCAAGCGGCAGCGGCAGGAGCTAAAGCAGGCGGGGCTGTGGAAGGATAAGGGCGGCAGCGGCGCGGGGACGAAGCCGAAGAGGGGAGAGGCCAGGGGTCGGGGCGGGGTGGAGTGAGGCGGGGTGCAGTTTGGAAGTGCTTCACGACACGTTCCAACTCTGTGCTGGCTCTGCCGTTGGTTCCTCTGAAACTAATCCGCACCAGAGCAGTTGCGGCACGCTTAGGGCCGCGAGGACACGCTCAGGGCACGCTCAGGGCCGCGAGCAGGGGCCGGCCCGGGAGCTGTGTTTTTGCGCGATTGTCGCGCTAGAATCATCCCCATCGCCTGAGTACCGCATCAGCTAGCCCGCCTGCTGTCAGGTCGCTTCCGTGCACGCCTATGAACTGAGCGGCGCAAGCAGCAACACTATCGCCGAGTTCCGACAGGTGGGCAGCGCTTCACCCACTCCAAGCTCAGCACCTCCATGCCCGCCCGGTACTGCTCGCCCCCCCGCGACCTCCTCCCGCCGACTGCCCGCCTCCTGCCGCACAGGCGCGATGGCCGACGAGATACACGAGTTTCGAGAGGAGGCGGTGTTTGGTTACCCGCAGACGGTGCTGTCGCCAGCGTTCTGGCGGCAGTCCATCTCCACTCTGGCCAGCCGCACCGCGTCGCTGACCGCGGATGAGGCGGAGCTGGTCGAGGCGGTGAAGGCGCTGCGGCGGGAGCACGAGGCACAGAAAGTCAAGAAGATGAGCAGGTGGGTGCAGTGGGGCTGCGACTCGGAGTCGTTCGTGGGTGCAGGGGAGCAGGTGGGTGCAGGGCACGCGGCTGCACTCACCGGGGGCGCTGGAGGGTGCAGGGCACGCGGCTGCACTCACCGGGGGCGCTGGAGGGCGCAGCGGCAAGTGCTCGATGCGCAGACGCCGGCAGCCCGCCACAGCTCACCACCTGTCTGCTCGCGGCCCCCGCATCAGCCACTGCGCCGTCGGGTCCCCCGCCGCCGCTGCAGCAAGGCCAAGCAGGAGCTGGTTGCGGAGCTGTTTGGCAAGTCGGAGGACGTGCCCATCGCGGCCAAGCTGAACCAGCTCTTCCGGTGGGCGGACTGCACTGCTGCTCGCCCGCTTAGCCGCGCACGCCTATCCCCGGTCCCCGTGGCCACGCCCGCCCGACCCTGCCTCCCGATACCCCGCCTCCCAATCCCCCACTCCTTCCGCAGCGCCCTGGAGAACGACGAGCGCTGGCTGCCGGAGCTGACGATCGAATATCGCGACCTGACGGTGGAGGCGGACGCGCTGGTGGGCGCCGCCTCGGTGCCCTCGGTGCTCAACTCGGCCAAGCTGGCGCTCAAGAAGCTGACGCTGCAGGTGGGAGCGTGCAGTGGGCGTGAGTGGAGTTGGGGCCTGGTTGGGGGCGACCGGGCGGGCTGCAGTCGAGGCGGCCATCGCCACACTCCAGCCCCTCCCCCAACAACCCTTCCACCCACCCACCCGCTCCCCTCCGTCGCCCCGCCGCAGGGCGGCCTCTCCACCAAGCGCGTTACTGTGCTGGACGGCATCAACGGGGTGCTGCGACCCTCGTCGCTGACGCTGCTGCTGGGCCCGCCAGGCGCGGGCAAGAGCGTGCTGCTGCAGGCGCTGGCAGGGCGGCTGCAGCCCAGCCACCGCCTGCGCATCAGCGGCAGCGTCAAGTACAACGGCGTGGAGATCCGCGACATCGTGGCGCGGCGCACGGCGGGGCTGGTCGACCAGTGTGAGTTGCTGTGAGGGGGGAAGGGGACCTCCCTGCCTGCCGGCCCCCGATCGCCCCTCTGTGTCCGCGGCCCCTCCTCGCGACCTGCATCTCGCCGCTGGCCCGTGCACGTTCCCACATCCACCCAACCACCCACACCCACCCACACATGCCGCATCTCCCCTCACACCGCAGACGACTACCACATCCCCGAGCTCTCGGTGCTGGAGACAGTGTCGTTTGCGGCCGACTGCATGATCAAGCCCGCGCGCCTCAAGGCGTTTGTCGAGGCCATGCGCGAGGCCAGCGCGCGGCTCGAGGCGGAGAAGGCGGCGCACGACGCGGCGGCAGCAAGGGCTCACGCGGTTGAGGCCGGCGGGGCGGCGGGGGGCGGCAAGCACGAGGGGGAGGGCAAGGAGGGCAGCGACGACGAGCTGCAGCACACCTCATCGGGTCCGCTCAAGATCGAGCAGGTGGGTGCTGTGTGGGTGGCGGGGGGGCAGGTTGAAGGGCCTTGGGAGGGGACGGCAGAGCGCGCTCGTGTCGGCACGGGGCGCGGATGGCTGTAGCGGCAGCGGGGCGGCACGGCGGTGGGATGACGTACCACAGCTCCTCTCAACCCCGCGCCTCTGCTGCCGCCGCCACGCCACGCCTCTCCGCCGCCCACCACACCGCTGCTGCCGCCACCGCCCCACTGCCGCCGCAGTTTGATGTCGAGTTTGCCAGGCTGCTCAGGTGAGCTAACGCCGCCCGTGTGCTGAAGCTAGACTCCTCCAGCCGGCCGGCCCCGGGCGCACCCTGCAGCTGCTGTCTGGGGTCACAAAGGTGGTCACAACCCTGAAACACTGGCGCCACCTTGGGGAGTGCGCTCGAACCGGATGGTTCGGGGCCACCTCGGGCAGCACTGCAACGTTCGATAGAGCGCTCTCAAGAGGAGGCAGTGGTTTCTGGTTGTTTCCAGTTTTGACGCCAGGCGGCCAGCTGACGGCGCCATGGGTTGCATGGTGGTTTGGTTTGAGCAGTTCCATGCGCTCGCCCCGGCTGATCAGCGTTGCACCTGCCCCGACTCGCTCTGCCGTGCGCCCGGCGACTCGACCTCGCCCCCTGCCGCGGCCTCTGCGCGCCCTCCTCTGCGCAGCCAGGGCGCGCCACACGGCCTACGGCCCTACGTCACGCTGCAGCTGCTGGGCCTGCAGGATGTCGCACACACCAACGGTGGGCAGTGAGGGACGCCATGCCTGCCTCGGTCCCGCTGCGTGCATGCAGCTGCAGCTGCGCGCAGCGGCTGGTCACGTCCCCTGTGGCCCTGCCGTGTCCTCTCCCTCCCGTGCAGTGGGCGATGCCATGAAGCGCGGAGTGAGCGGGGGCCAGCGCAAGCGCGTGACCTGCGCGGAGATCATCGCGGGGCCTCAGGTCGCGGTGCTGATGGACGAGATCAGCACGGGTGAGGCACGGGCGGGGAGGGGGGGGTGGGGTGGAGGAGGGAGGGCGGAGTGGGGTGGAGGCGGAGAGGCAGGGCGCGATTGGCTCGCTGCGCAAAGCACGCCACCGCGGCACCCCACCCCTGCCCAAACCCGCAGGTCTCGACTCGGCCACCACCTACTCTGTCATCCACTCCTTTCGCGCCTCTGCGCACGCCCTGCGCAAGACGTTCCTCATCTCCCTGCTGCAGCCGCCGCCAGAGGTGTGCTCGAGCGCCACCGCCGCCGCGCGCGCCCTCGCTGCTGCGCGCCCCAGCGCCCGCGCCATGCCAGACCACCGCTGGAGACCGTGCCGCCGTGCTGCACTGCCCTGGCCTCCCTGCCCATCTGCTGGTCTGGTATGGTCTGGTCTTACAGCTTGGCACCATGAGGCATGCACCGGCATGCACCTGCCCATCTGCGCCAGGTGCTCTACCTCTTTGACGACCTGCTGCTGCTGACCGACGGCCGCGTGCTCTTCCATGGCCCCGTGACCGAGGTTCTGGGCCACTTTGCGGGCCTGGGCTACGCCTGCCCCGTGCGCAAGGACCCCGGATCCTTCTTGCAGGTGCGGGGTGGCGTGCGGGGATGGGCAGGTGGCATGACACAGGGCGTGGCCGGCGGACGACTGGGCGACCGTGGGGCGGGGCCCCATGGGCGTGCGCATGTCCCAGTGCTGCGCCGGGTCGATGCGCGCCCCCACCTCTTCCCCCCCCTGCAGGAGGTGTCGACGCCGGCGGGGCAGCTCGCCTATGCGACGCCGGCGCAGCTGGCGGCCAAGGGCCTGACCGAGGCCGACCGCGCGCCGGCGGTGCTGCTGGAGCGCCCGCCCACGGCGCTGCTGACGAGCATGGAGGAGCTGAGCCAGGCCTTCTGGACGCGGTCGAAGTGGGGCCAGGAGATGCGGGCCCAGCTGGACGACGCGCCCTTTGACCCCGCCAGGGGCTCGCCCCACGCGCTGGCGCGCGACCGCTTTGCCAGCGGCTGGGGCCGGCTCATGGGCCTGGTGCTCGAGCGCGGGGTGAGTCAACTTTTTTTGGGGGGGGGGGGACCGGCGTTGGGTGCCTACTGCGCACCTGCTTTCATGTTGGGGCGTGGAGCGTGTGCGCGCCTGCCTGGTTGTGTTCTCGATCGCCTGCCTGCCGGGCTCTGCCACGTCCAACCTGGTCCTGTGCGCCGTGCCCTGCCCAACCGACGAGAGCAGATTCGCCTCAACATCCGCATGAAACCCTTCCACATTGCCAGGTGGGCCGGCCCGTGCGCTCCCCTCCAGTGTCCCCCACCCCATGCCACCCCCTCCCCTCCAGTGCCCCCCACCCCATGCCCCCACCCGCGCTCCCTGCCCCCTGTCTGTTGCCCAGCACGCCAATGCCATGCCGTTCACCCCCTCCTTCGCAGGACGATCCAGACGATTGTGATGTCGCTGATCACGGCCTCTCTGTTTGCCACGATCACCCCCTCCCCCTCCGAGGGGCGCAACGTCCTCTCCTACTCCATGCTCAACGTGAGGGGCCGGGGGTGGGGGCGGGGAGCCGGGTGGCGAGGCTGGGCTCTGGGAGCTTCAAGGGAGCTAGGCACGCTCAGGGATGCAGCGCCGCACCTCCCCGCCACCGGACGGCGGCGCCCTGCTCTCCTCCCGCGCGTGCAGGTGGCCTTTGTCGCGACCATGGCCATGCCCCAGGTGCGCGCGAGAGGGTGTGGTGGACACGTGGTTGCGACGACGCGTGGGCGGGGCGGGGCGGGGCTTGAATGGGTGGGGCGTACACAGCTCCGTATGCCCCGCCGAGGTGGGGTGCGCGCTGCTCCCTCTCGCCGCCCGTCCAGCGACGCCCACTCCCCTTCCCTGTCTCCCAGATTGCCATGGTCTTTGCCACCAAGCGCGTGTTCTACAAGGCGAGAGCGCCAGCAGGGGGGGTGCGCTGGCGGCTGCGACTTTGGAACCACCCCAGCGTCGACCTCGCGAGTTTGATGTGTGCCAGCCCCTCTAGTGGCGTTAGGGTTTAGGGTTTAGGGTTAGAGGGACCTCCCTCCTTGCCGCCTGCACCTCCCGTGCTGCACACTTCACCCCCCCCACCCCCCCCCCCCCCCCCCCC
>PCFQ01000078.1:2482861-2495727 GCA_003063905.1 Chlorella sp. A99 | reverse complement strand
CCCTCCCGCCCTCACTTGGGACGCTCCTCCCCACCACACCTCGTCCTCTCACCACGCACCTCGCCCGCTCGCCCCCTGCCCCCCCTCCCCCCAGCTCTGGACCTTCTTCAACGGCTTCCTCCAGCCCTACTTCACCATGCCCGCCGGTGCGCGTTGGCGCGGGGCGTCGACAGGGGGCCCCGGCACGCCCGCGTGCGCTCGCGCGCCGGCTCACAGAACCCCCCGCTCCTTCACCCCCCGCCCGCCCCGCCCCCACCCTCACCCCCACTCCCCACCCTCCCCTCTCCCAGGCTGGAAGTGGATGAACCGCATCAGCCCCACCACATGGATCCTGGAGGGCCTGGCCTGCAGCCAGCTGTGCGACCAGGAGATACCCATGCAGGCGGGCGGGGCGGGTGGGCAGTCGCGCGGGCGCCTCCCCGGCCGCGCCGCGCGCGCCCGCGCCCGCGCATCCTCCAGCGCACCCTCCTCGCGCTTGTTGACCCCCTTCGTCCGCGCCCCCCACCCCACTCCCTCCGGGCTGCCCACCCCTCCGCCGTCGCAGGACTTCAGCGGCCAGACCACCACCGTGTCTGCATTTGTGTCAGACTACTTCACCTGGGAGTTCAGCATGATCTGGTGGTGCACGCTCATCGTGTTTGCCTTCATGGCGAGTTCCATCAGTCCATGGGGGCGGGGCTGGTTTTGGGTGCTGGGGGCGCAAAGGTGTGGCATGGCCGCCGGCAAACCACTCGCCCGCCCCCGCCGCCGCGCGCAGATCACCTTCCGCGTGCTGGCCACGCTGGCGGTGTCCTACATCAACTTCCAGAAGCGCTAGACGTGGGAGGGAGGGGAGATTATGTTGCTTTGTGGTTGCTCGGCGCACCAGGCAGTGCGATTGCCGCGAGCGGCCCTCAAGCGCCGTTTGGCTTTTTGTGTCGCGCTGCTCGATTATCCATCATTCCAATTATTCGTCCATTGATGTACATTGAACATTTTTGTGAGCGTCTGCGGTGCCCGAGCCGGCACAGCGCCGGCGACACCACGTGCCCCTGCTCATCCACCCTCGCCCGAACGCTCCAGCGCCTATACAGGCGGCAGCTCCTCTCCGCCACTGGCCGCGCCGCCGCCGTCGCGCGCTGCTGCTGCCCCGCCGTGGCGCCGGCCCGTCGCCGCTCGTGGAACTGCCTGCGTGCCGGAACGGCAGGGGCTGCCGGCCTGTGCTCGCAGCCGGCGCTTCATGCGGGCGGCGGCGACTGCGCCGCACTGCACTGCGCATCCCGCCCCTCCCGCCAGGCCACCCCCGGCGTGCCGCCCACCTCACACATCAGCTCGGCGATGGCCATGCCATACAGGTCCAGCTCCTGCAGCGCGCCCAGGCCGTCCAGGCAGCCCGGCCTCGACAGGCGCTGGCGATGTTCAGCGCGCAGAGGCGGGTGATGGCTGCCAGTTCGGCGGGGAGCTCCTCGACGCCCCGGAGGTGGGGAGGACCGCCTCACCGCGCCAGAAGCGGAACACCACGTCGAGGCGCAGCACGCGCACGGCCGGGCCCCGCCACAAACACGGCCCGAGACGCGGCGCGGGCGGTGGTGACCTCCAACGCGATGGCGGGCCACCCGGCCGCGCTGTGCACGCGGCTGGCGCTCAGCGCGGCGCAGCACGTGGCCGCCAACGCTGGCCGGTGGCTGCTTTCCTCCAGCTGCGCGCCACGTGTGCCAGGGCCCCGGCGGGGAGGTTGAGGAGGGCGGGCGCCTGTGCTGTGCTCAGATCGTTTCACCAGTCCCGTTCTCGTGCGAGAGAGCCAATGCCGGCACAACGCGGCTGACACGAACGCCCTCCCTGCAGGGGCTTCGACCGATGCTGACGCTGGCATGGGCAGGGCAACCGGAACAGACGAGATTGCAGATGCCCGGGCATGCCCGGGCATGGCTGGGGCTGGGGCTGGGGCTGGGGCCGACCAGGGTAGATGCCTGCTGGAGGTCTCGCTCTAGGACCTGGAGCCTCCAGAAATGGGGGATGCCCGAGCACTTGCACACCAGCTGCGCCCAGCATGCTCACATCTGCTGGGTTACACGCGAACCCACCGCACCAGCCAAGAGACCGTGGCTGCCGGCGAGGCGCGCCGCGCCCATCCAAGCCTCCCCACCCACTGCGGGCGCGCCGACTGCGCCCGCCCAACCTCCCGCGCAGGGCCGCGCCGCCCAAGGCCGACGCCGAGAGAAGGCCGCGCCGCGCCCCGCGCTCCCATCCGGACATCCATCCAAGCACCGCGGCCTGGCCGCCGCGCCGAGGGCCCCTCGCAATGGGAGGGCCCACGCGCGGCGGCCCACAGCGGCTGCGTGCGCTCCAAGGGCCCCAGGCTGCTGGCTGCTGGCGCCAGCCGGCTGCCTCAGTCAATGTTCTCCAGCGCCTGGTGGGTTGGGGGCGGTTTGGGCAGGGGGCGGGCGTGAGGAGCAGGGCAGGGGCGCGCACGGCAGCGCCCCTCGCGCTCGCTGCACCGCCGCCACGCAGCCGCGCCGCATCGACAGCACCACTGCGCGCTGCTCCGCGCCGCCCCTGCCCACCCAGCCTCCCGCACCATCCCCGCCCCCTGCCGGCGCCGCGCTCCCTCGCGCCGCGCTCTTTCGCCCCCCTCTGCCTCCATCCACACGCCGCGCTCCGCGCCTCTGCGCGCCTTCCTGCTCGCCCCTGCCCCCGCTGTGGCGCAGCGGGGCGCGCCGTCCCCCCCCCGCGCACCTGCACCTCGTCCGCGCTGAACTTGCCCTTGTCGGCGGCGCCGGCGCCGCGCTTGCGCTCGAGCAGCGCCTTGCGGTCGGCGTCGAGCTTGAGCTTGGTGACCTGGACCTTGGAGGGGTCGACGCCAACGTTGACGGTGGCGCCTGCGCAGGGGGGGGGGGCGCGCTGTCGAGGTGACGGTGGTGCGGTGGTGTGGGGGGGGGGGGGGGGGGTGGGGGGGGGGGGGGGGCCGACAGAGCAGCTCTGTCGCCGCGCCGCCCCTGCTGTGCGCGCCCCCACGGCCGCCGCAGCCGCCGCCGGCCACGCCTCCTCCACGCCCTCTGCCCTGCGCACGCCCGCCGCGCCTCTTCCCGTCCCTCACCGTTGACCTTCTCGCGGGTGATGCGCTCGATGTGGATGACCCACTTCTTGCGGTACACCTGCGCATGTGCGGCGCCCAGACCGTGAAGCAGCCGCATACACACGGCGCACGGTCGCGCGCCGACGTGTCGCGCGGCTCCGAGGCCGCGTCGTCCCGCTGCCCGCCTCGCGCGGCGCGGCCACCTGCCAGGCAGCTCCGCCGCCGCTCTTCTCCTCCGCACCGCGCCGCCCGCATCTGCCGCACCCTGCCGCCGCGGGCCTCGCCGCTTGCGCGCGCGCGCTCCAGGCGCGCACCTGCACGACCTTGCCCTCGCGACCCTTGTACGTGCCGCGCACCACCGTCACCTCGTCGTCCTTGCGGATGGGGATAGAGCGGACCTGCGGGCGTGCGGGGGGCAGGGGCGGAGACGGGGCAGCGGTAGGCGCATGGGCGTGCGCGACGCCGCCCGCCCGCCAGCGCCGCCAGCGCCGCTCGCGCAGGTCCACCGAGCGCCTCCTCCTCCGCGCCGCGCTCCTCACATTGTACTTGCTGCGGAGCTCCTTGGACAGGCTGGCGCTCCTGCAGCGCGAGGCGGCGCCGCGGAGGCAGAGCAATCACATGCATGCACGAGCGACAGCGGCAACCTGGCGTGAACGCAGCCGTTACGCGTCCAAACCGTCCCGCAGCGCCCATCCAACACCAGCACAGCGCCACCACTCACATCAGCTTCCTCCGCACGCTGGAGGGAGCCGTGAAGTGCGCCTGCAGTGGCGAGCGAGCAGGCGAGCAGGCGGCGGGCGGTCGGCACCGCCCCTCCCAACGGTGCTCGTCCACTCCTGAACGGCTGACGACCGGGCCGGCCAACCCTCTGGCGGCAGAGCACCAGTCCTCCGCGACAGCGCTGTGGCCATGCCTGGCACCTCCCGGGCTGCAGCGCTGCCGCTACACGCCAGTCCGCCGCATGCTCCATCGGATCGACCACAGCCAGAGCTCCAGCCGGCCACATGATGGCTGGTGCGCGGCAGCCGCCGCCCAGGCCAGCGACGCTTCGCCCTAGCCTCCCGCAGTCCAGAAAGCGGCCTCACCTTGCGGCTCTTGCGCCGGCTTGACGTCACAGCGCTGTTGAACTTCATCGCGCCGCCTGTAGCCCCAGCTTTCACCAGCAGGCGGGAAGAGGCCGAGGGGGGCGTGGCAACCCAGTTTGGCAGGGGCGCCTGGGGGCAGGGAGACCCCGGCACCGACGGCGGGTTCTCTTGAAACAGCCGTTTCAGAGCGCTCCCGCACTGCGATCTAGCAGCGCATGCTCTGTGCAGCGATTCGAGGTACTGGCAGTCGACATTTGGGGGGGGGGCGCCGCCTGCAGCCCGCCCGCCCTCCAACCTGCCCGCCCACACCGTGCACAACACAAGTGTCAAGAAACGGAAATTTGGGCCTGTCTGATCGCTCTCTGAGAGAGGCAGCAGGGGGTAGGATGGCACGTGGGGCCACCAGAAGCGCGTCAATGCGTAGCGACACATGCCACCCGTGCCAGCTGCCCCGCCCTCCAGCTGGAACCCCCGCCTGCAAGAGCTTGCGGCAGACTGCACTGCACGGCTTCGTTCTCTGCTGCTGCCACAAAGCACGCAGGTCACAATGCATCAGCACACTGCACATCCACAAACTCTCGTCTTGTCGATCATGCCACATGCTCATCCGCTGCCACGGCCGCCGTCACTGGGCCGACCCACTCCTGTTCTCACTGCGTGGGGCTCAGATCCAGTTCTCGTCATCGCTGTCGATGTCCACACTTGGGCCAGGTACCAACGGGTGCAGCTGGGTGGGCATGTGCTGCCGCGAGGAACTGTCCACTACAAGGTTCTGCAGGTGCGGCAGCACCGTCAGGTACTGCCAGCCGGCCGTTGGTGCGTCCTCCATGATGTGCAGCTTGCGCAGCTCGCGCAGGCACGACACCGCGGACGGCAGCTCGTCCGGTATCACCCAGTTCAGCGTCAGGCTGGTGAGGCGCTGGAGGGGCCGCAGGAGGTCCCACCCTCCGACGAGCGCCTCCTCGAGGCCGACGCAAAGGCGGCGCAGCGACGTCAGCATGGACAGCCCCTCGGGCAGCTCCGCCGCCTCGGTATGCGCATGGTACATGAGGGCGGTCAGCCCGCTGAGCCGTGCCAGGTGCTCAAATCCGGCTGGCTGCTCGGCAAACGCCACGTAGAACACTGCTAAGGACGTCAGCGTGCTGAACGCTGGCGGCAGCGCCGGCACATGCGAATCGTACAGATTGAGGTTGGTGAGCTGCGACAGGCCGCGCAGGTGCTCCATGCCGCCAGCCAGCTGGCTGTAGATCGCACGCAGTTTGCGCAGCGTGGTCAGGTGCGAGAATCCTGGTGGCAGCGCTGTGGTGGTGCACCTGCCGATATCAAGGCTGGTCAGTTGGCACAGCTGCGCCAGGTGCTGCAAGCCACCGGAGACCTGGGTGTCAATTACGAGCGTGTGCAGGTCAGTGAGCCAGCTGATGCAGGCTGGAATGGGGCTTAGCGGACCGATTCGCTGTGGCAGGCGGAGGCTGCACAGCTGCGTGTGTGCCAGCGCATCAGCCAGCTGCTCTGCACGCATTCCACACACACTCAGCACCAGCAGGCCTGGCCCTGCAGTTGCAGGCACACGAGGGGAGGAGCGAGGTCGGGCGGGAGGGGACCAGCTAGCCGGCCGGCAGCCAGCGGCGCCTGAGCTCACCCTGCGGCTTGGGCAGGATCGGTGCAGTCACGCCAGCGTCCACGAGAAGGTGAACCGCCCGCACGCCATTCTGCCGCGCCATCCAGTTGCGGAAGCCAGCAACGGCCTGGTTGCTCCTCAAGCGCGTGCGCAGCTCGGCCCACCAGGGGCCGCCGGGCCCGCGCGCGGCTGCGTGGAGCGCTCGGCAGCACGCTGACAGGCTCAGGCAGTCGCGCATGTGGCCGCCATCCCAGAGTAGGGCGGGTCTTGACTTCATCAGCTCCACGATCCTGGCCAGAAGCTCAGGAGGCAGCGACTCCAGCAGGCTGGGCTGTCGCCGCGCCATGCGTCGGTGTGGTGCGCCCAGCAGGGCGCCCGACAGGAGCAGACGGTTGCGGGTGCGTGGGCGGTTGCGGTGGCCGGCGGCTCGCCTCAGGCTGTCTCCTGTGGCGTAAGGTTCCCCTGTGTGCCCTCGCGCTCCCGGGGCTCAGCGCAGTGGCTACCGCGAGCAACGAAGCGACGATCATATGGTGGCGCGCTCAGAGGGCGCCCTGGGCGCACAGAGTAGGCGCAAAACCTTCGGAACAGTGAACGAAGCTGAGGTGAGACACAAGCAGTCCTCCCACGGCCGCCCCCGTGCCAACACTTGGCGGCCGCCTGACGCTGCGCCTGCTGCCATGCAGAGTCGTCGGCCTCCACGCTCGTTCAATAGACCAGCTGGCGCCGGAGCTGGCGCCGCGCTCCTGCAGCCGCAGCCGCTGCGCCAGCCGGTGGCAGCACCCAGCACATCGCGGCGCTGGGTCGGGCCACTCGCCTGCCTCCATCCCCAGTTGTCGCAGCGCCCGCCTTCACCTTGTCACTCTCGGCACTGAGTGTCCATGCCGCGGCGCCAGCGTGAGTGGCGAAGCGGCAGGCCGCTGCCGTCCCAGCGCGCGACGCGATCGCTCTGTCGCGGGCGCCACCTGCTCCTCCCGCTCGGCACTGGCGCTGCCGGCGCTGGCAGGCGGCTGGGTGGGAGCACGCGGCTGCACGGCGGCCGCTGCTGGCCAACCGTCACCCTGACTGAATCGATCAATTGGCAATACACCGCCAGAGTCCAGTCGTCTCCCATGCTGTCCCCATCGTGCTGTGCCAGCTCACTGGCCACAGGGCGCCTCACCCATCCTCGCTGCATCGCGCATCCGTCAGCCCTGCTCCAGCCTGTCGGCGCATCCTGCCCAGGTCACTGCCGGAGACTGTGCTCCATGCGCAACTGGCGCATGAGGCCCACAACAGGCCTCGTGGTCAAGTGTGTGGCACTGGATCCGGTGTGTGGCAATGGTCTCAGGACAGGGCTGGCACTGTGCCGTGCGACAGTGCAATGTGCTTCACCGCCACCCACAGCACCCGGCGCGGAATCACAATCCGGAACGAGCCGCGGGCGTTGCGGCAGGGCAACGCTCGTCGGGGTCGGAGTGGAGTCGGGGCGGGCGGCGCGGGCGGCTCCAGGCACCCAATTGCCCATATTATTCTGTGCCATCGACTGTTCTGGATCCCTCCAGCCCCATCAGACCGCCTGCGGGAGCAGATTAGCGGCCAGCCACTACTTACCAGTGCTGCTGCTTGGGGCGTTCGCGCATTGGCAATCGCCCTTCATCTCTAAGCTGCGAGGCGCTGTAGAGTTGCCACAGTAGCTAGGCGAGCTCCTCCTTGCATGCCGACCTCTCCAGCCAAGCTCTAGCAGCAGGCGAGAGACCTCGGCCCCTGCTTGTCATGCCTCTGATGCCCCATCTGAGAGGTCCGATGGCCGAAACTCGCTGCTCGCTCCGCCCGCTCCCGCCGACTGCAGGATGGTGCAAGACGCGCTTGGCAATGCGGCCCGCACGGCCGAGTTCTGGGCTCGCGTCTCCAGCATCTACCTCTCCTACAAGCTCTGCCAGCTGCAGGTGCGGCAGGGGCAGCGCCAGACAGTGCTTGCGGCGCGCTGCACCGCACCTGCCTCCCTGCCCGTCGCATGAACGACGATCACGCGCTGACCGGCCGTGCCACAGGACCTGGCGCTGCGCGCGGCGGGGTGGCCGGACGAGCGTCGGGAGGCGCGGTGGGCGGCGCAGCACACGCGGGCGGGCGAGCGCATGTACCAGCTGGCGGTTGACATGCGCGGCTTCTACCTCAAGGTGGGTTGGGCTGGGTTGGGCTGGGTTGGCTGAAGGCTGGGCGGCTGGCTGGTGTTGGGCGGCTGGGATGGCGCAATCCCTACGTCGCAGACAGGGCAGGGGGGCGGCATGCTCTGCTGCAGCCGTCGACACGAGCGAACGCCCTCTCTCTCTCTCTCCGTCAACACACGCGGACGTCGGCTCTCTGTCGCTGCTAATGTCATCGCCGCGCCTTTCCGCTACCCAGCCCGCCTGCACGGCGCCTCCAGCCCTCGTCAGCCGACGCCTCTGCATGCCGCAGCCCCGTCGCACCCCTCCACGCCACGCCCCTCCCTCGCCCGCCGCAGGCCGGCCAGTTCCTGGGCGCCCGCAGCGACTTTGTGCCCGAGCAGATCTGCCGCCGCCTGTCGCGGCTGCACGACCAGGTCCGCACGGCGCCGGGGCTGCGTGCGCCGGGGCCGCGTGCGGGAGCGCAGAGCAGCGGGCCGCGGGGGGCGGGGCAGCGGCTCAAGGCAGGCAGCCGGCCGCACCCAGGCGGACGCTCCCCCCGCCATGCGGTAGCCCTGCCGCCCCTGCGTGCCCCTCCTCCATACGACGTCCCGACCAGCCTCGAGCCCCCTCTCCCCCCCTCCCCCGCCCCCCGCCGCCCCAGGTGCCGCCCATGTCCGCGGCCCAGGCGCGGCGCATCATAGAGGCGGAGCTGGGCGGCGCGCCCCTGGAGCTGCTCTTCGAGTGGATTGACCTCGAGACGCCCCTGGGCTCCGCCTCCATTTCACAGGTCTGGGGGGTGGAGCTGAGGGGCGCGCGGTGCGCGCAATGGGGGCCGCGCGGAGAGGCGCGGGGAGCGGCCCGAGGCGGTCGCCGGCGGGCGGGCGGCGGCCGCGCGCGCTCGCCCGCGCGCAGCGATCCAGGGAAGGGCCGGTCCCTGCCCCCCCACGCGCTCTCCCCGCCCCCGCCGCAGGTGCACAAGGGCAAGCTGCGCTGCCCGAGCCGGCGCGCGCGGCGCCGCCCCTTCCTCTCGCCCGTGTGGGACTTTCTGCGCGGCGGCTATGCCCCGCGGGTGGCCATCGCGCCGGCGGGGCGGCCTCCGGTGGACATGGAGGCGGCGTGCGAGGGTGGCCCACGCGACGGGCTGGTGGCCATCAAGGTGGGGTTGGGAGGGTGGGGGTGAAGTGGGGTGGGGCCGGGGCACGCGGGGCGTCGGGGACTTGGGGTGCGGTGCTGGCGCGCAAGGGCGGGGCAGGGGAGCGCGGGCCCGCCGCCCGCCGCCGACAGGGCGCCGAGCGGGGCGGGGCCTGCAGGCCCGTCCCCCACCTTTTGCACCCCCTCGCGCCCCCCTCGCATCCCCCCTCGCATCCCCCCTGCGCCAGGTACAGTACCCCGACGCGCTGCCCACCATGGCGCTGGACCTCTCCAACCTGCGCCTGGTGGCGGCCTTCCTGTCCAAGACGGAGCTGAAGTTTGACATGGTCTCCGCCGTGGACGAGCTGGCGGCTCAGATACGGTGCGGCCGGAGCGGGGGTGGGGGGGGCGCGAGCGGGGGCGGGGGGGGGCGCGAGCGGCGGCGGCGGGGGGGCCGCGAGCGGCGGCGGCGGGCAGGGTGCGAGGGGCGGTGGCTCAGATCCGGTGCGAGCAGCGGCGGCGGAGGGGGTGCGAGGGGCGGTGGCGGAGGGGGCGAGAGCGGCGGCGGCGGTGGGGGGAGGCCGCGTCGGCCGGCGCAGGGCGGGAGGGCTGGGGGCCGGGGCCGCGGCTGGGCACGCTGCGGGCGCGGGCGCGCAGCTGCCGCGCGTGCAGCGCTGCACCTGCGCCGTCGCTGGCGCCGGCACGCATTTCCCTCCCTCACCGCCTCGCCCTCGCCCCTCCCCCCGCCTCGCCCGCGCGCAGCCTGGAGTTTGACTTTCGGCGGGAGGCGCGCATCATGGACGCAGTGGCGCGGCAGTTCCAGGTGTGTGGGGGGGAGGGGTGCCAGGTGACCGGGCTGGGCGCGGGCGCTTGGGTTGGGGCGCGGGAGAGGGGCGGGGCGGGCGGTGCGGTGCTCCACCCTGCCCCCTCCCACCGCCCCCCCCTCCCCCCCGCAGAAGCTAAACCACCGCATCGAGGTGCCGCGCTCCGTCCCCGGCATGGTCACCGACCGCCTCCTGGTGATGAACTTCCTGGAGGGCGTGCCCATCACCCGCCTCGAGCGCCACACCCAAAAGTGCGGCGCGCCGCCGGGGGCCGGGAGGCGGCGCTGGGGGCGGGGGGGCGCTTGGGCGGGGGGCCGGCGTAGCGCTGCCGCGGCCCGCCGCCGCAGCCGCGGCGCTGCGCCGCTCCCCGTCCCCGCCCCAGCTCAGCGCGCCCCGCCCCCGCTCCGCTGCGGCGCAGCCTGTCCGAGGCGACGCGGCGCCTGGCCGCGCGCCGCATCCTGTCGCGGGTGTCGGAGGCATACGGGCGCATGCTGCTGCTGGACGGGCTCTTCCAAGCGGATGGCCACCCCGGCAACATCCTGGTCATGCGGCGCGGCAAGGTGGGGCCAACAGCGTTCTCTGGGCGCGCACGGGGGCCGGGGGGGGGGCCAGGGTGGGCGACCCCCCCCCCCTCCGCGCCCGCCCGCGCCCCGCAGATCGGGCTGATAGACTACGGGCAGTCAAAGCAGCTGCCCGAGGCGTACCGCGCCGGCTTTGCGCGCCTCGTGCTCGCGATGAACGACGGGCGCGAGGAGGAGGCGCGCGGGGCCCCGGCCCTGCCCCGCTGCGCGCCGCTGCTTCGGCTTGCAACGGCGGGGGCGACGGCGTGGGCGGCGGGGAGGGGAGCCGCGCGGCGCAGAGGCGGAGGAGGGAGCAGAGGTGGGCAGGCGGCGAGGCGCTCCCCCTGCGACGCGCGCCTCTGCGCCCGCGCCGCGCCGCAGATCAGCGCCGCGCTGGGCGCGCTGGGCGTCGTAACTGACCGCCAGGACGCCGGGCTGCGGTCCAAGCTGGCGGTGGGCATGTTTGACACGCGGGGCAAGTGAGCGCTCACCTTCTGGGGGGCGCACGCGGGGTGCAACGGAGCGGGGCGCGCGCCAGCGGTGGAAGCGCTCGGGCCCGCGGCGCCGCCGCTGTCGGCTGTGCCACCGCGTCCAGGCCTCCCTCCCTCCACCTCCCCTCCGCGCTCTTTCCTCCCTTCCCTAGGGTGGACCCCTTTGACCCCGAATCCCCTATCAAGAGCTGCGGCATCCAAAAGTTCCCACCAGACATGTTCTTCGTGCTCCGCGTGGTCCAGGCGCGCCGCAGCGTTTTGGCAATGTGATGGGAGGCTGCGTCGGAGGGCGGCCGCCGCAGGCGACGGCACTTCGCTGGGGAGCCGGCCGACCCAGCTTTCCTCCCGCCCTCACCCACCTCCCCCGCAGCTGCTGCGCGGCCTGTCCACGGGCATGAAGGTAACCAACTTCTCATCGGCCCACCAGTGGGCGCCGTTTGCAAGGGCGGCGCTCAAGCAGCTGGGCAACACGCCCTCGCCCGCCTCGCTCTCCGTCGCCGCGTTTGCGCGGCCCCTGCGGTAGCTCCGCCGCCGCCGCACGCCGCTCTGTGGCGTGCAACCAACTGCGCCTCAAGCATGCTGATTGTTTCATTCGTTGGGCACGCCGCGTGCTGGGCGCCTGTGCTCGCGGTGCCCGCCCGCCTTCCTGCACGTCTTTCTCCTTTCACGCTTCGCTCTCTGGTTCACCGCACTGTAATATCGATTATACAACTCTCACAGCTGCACTCAGGCAGCAGGCGCCGTTGCAATACGCTGCAAGTATGCGGTGCCTGAGCTAGACCCACCTACGAAACCGCTTTGCCGCGATGCTGCAGCATCCAGACACCCCTGGATCGTTCCTTAGGTGCGCAGAGAGAAGGGAGCGCAGAGGACACCCCCAGGCCTGCTTGAGCGATCGGCGGGCTCCGGTGCACGTGTCGTATGAGCGCTGGGGCCCTGCTGACCCCGCGCAAGCGGCTGTCAGCGCCGACGCCCGCCCGCCCGCCCGCCCGCCACCTTCGCCCGCCTCCGCCCGCCCGTCGCAACTCGCCCCTCCCTCGCCTGCCTCCCGCCAACAGGTACCACCAGTTCAAGGTGTCGGGCGTGCTGTTTGAGTGCCCCAACACGTATGCTCTGATCAAGGCCATCGGCAAGGGAGGTGGGTGCTGCGAGGGAGGGCGCCAAACAACGCGCGCCGTCGGCCGCACTGACCGGAGCGCCAGCGGCCTGGCCGGCGCTGCTGGCGCGGCCTCGGGCGCCGCGCTCAGGCGCGCCGCCCTCCCCGCCGTGCAGCCTACGGGCTCGTGTGTAGCGCCAACGACACGCGGACGGGGGAGAAGGTGGCGATCAAGAAGATCGGCGGGTGGGTGGGCGGCGGCGTGCCGTAGAGGGTCCAAGGGCCGGCGGAGGGTGCAACGTGGTTCAAGGGGACGATGGAGGGTCAGGGCAGCAGGGGCTGCGCACGCTCGCTGCGCGGCAGGGCAACGGGCGCCGGGCCGTGGTCGGCTCGCTGCCGTCCGCTGGCTGGATCGGCCGCCCGGCGCTTCTCCACTTGGCCCTTCTCCCCCTCCCCTCCCTCTCCCTCTCTGACCCTCTCGCGCAGCGTGTTTGACAACCCGCTCGATGCGAAGCGCACGCTGCGGGAGGTGGCCATCCTGCGGCATGTGGGTCCCCCTGCTGGGGGGAGGGCAACCTTTGTTTTTGAGAGGGCTGAGAACGGGCGGGCAGCGGCACGGCCGTGTGCTCCTCGAGCCGCTCCGCAACGGCCGCGGCGCGCAGCGCAGCGCCCCGCCCCCGCCCCCAGCCGTGCGCGCCGCCCGCGCCCTCCCCCTGCCCTCTCGCTCCGCAGGTGGGCCAGCACGCAAACATCATGGGCCTGCGCGACCTGTTCCCCCCGCCCACCACGCGGGAGGCGTACCGCGACGTGTACATGGTGGGATGAGAGGGGTGTGTGTGGGGTGGTGTGTGTGGGTGTGTGGGTGGAGGGGTTGGGGTGG
>PCFQ01000078.1:2471717-2482855 GCA_003063905.1 Chlorella sp. A99 | reverse complement strand
GGGGGGGGGGGGGGGTGGTGGGGGGGGGGGGGGGGGGGGGGGGAGTAGAGGCAAAGTGGGGTACGCGGAATTAGAGGGGCTGGGGAAGGTGGGCAGAGCGCGAGGGGGAGGGGGCCGGGCCCAGCCGCCCAGCCGCGCCCAGCCGCCCGCCCTGCCCCGCTCTTTCTCCCTCCTCCTACGAAGGTCTCGGAGCTCATGGACACCGACCTCCACCAGATCATCCGCTCGCCACAGGCGCGCCCGCCTCGCTGCCATGCACGGATATCGCACGGACGGGCCCCAGTGCCGCAGCCAGCCCGCGCCGGCGGGCGAGGCGCCCGCCCGCCGGCGCGCGGCGCCATGCGAGGCGCGGCGGCGCGGCGGCTGCCAGCGAGCTGGCTGCGGCGAACGCAGGCCGGCCGGCCCGCGACCGCGCCCCTGTCACCGAGGCAGCGCCCACTCCTTGCGCCCGCCCGTGTGCAGCCCCTGAGCGACGAGCACATCCAGTTCTTTGTGTACCAGCTGCTGCGAGGGCTCAAGTACCTGGTGAGCCAAAGAGGGGCGTGAGCATTGTGCAGAGGTCCCCCCGGGGTGGGGTGGGATCGTCGCCGCGCAGCGCCGCCTCCGTGTGGCGCCCGCCACCGCTCGCCCACGCCCGTGCGCGCCGCCCGCTCCCCGCCACCTCCCACCCCCCACCCCCGCAGCACACGGGCGGCATCGTGCACCGCGACCTCAAGCCCTCGAACCTGCTGCTCAACCAGAATTGCGACCTGAAGATTTGTGACTTTGGGCTGGTGGGTTTGGGAGGGGCGCAGTCTAGTGGATGGGGCGTAGCTGATGGGTGGGGCTGGTGGATGGGGTGCGGGCGCGTGCCGTCCGCCTTGGCAGAGAGGGGAGGTGTGGATGTGGGGCGGGCGCCGGATGGCAGGCGGGGCGAGCTGGCTCCCCCACGGTGCCCCCTTGCAACCACGCCGCCCCCACCCCCCACCCCCCACCCCCCACACCCACGCGCCCTCCCCCCCAGGCCAAGTCCTCGCTGGACCAGGCGGAGCTGATGGCCGAGTACGTGGTGACCCGGTGGTACCGCGCCCCCGAGCTCCTCCTCTCCTGCGCCGACGGCTCCGGCCCCGCCGTCGACATGTGGTGCGCGCGCGGGGCGCGCGGGGGAGGGGGGCGCGGAGGGAGGGTGGGANGGGGGGGGGGGGGGGGCCGCAGGCCCGGGAGCGGCGGCGCGGGGGGCAGGGCCGAGCGGGGAGAGGCTCGCTGTAGGCTCCGTTTGAATCGCCGCAGCATCGCCACATCATCGCCACCGCCCGCTTGGTCGCCCGCACCCCCGCCACCGCCCACCCCGCCACCACCCGCCACCGCCCCGCCACCGCCCACCCGCGCCCGCCCGCGCCCGCCCAGGTCGGTGGGCTGCATCTTCGCTGAGCTCATGGGCCGCAAGCCGCTCTTCCCCGGCAAGGACTACATCCACCAGCTCAACCTGGTATGCAAGGTATGGGGGACGGCATGGGCGGCATGTGTGAGGGCCGGCGTGCTGTATGCGGGTGGACGGGCCGGGCCGCGACCGCGCCGCGACGCGCGCCGCCCTCTGCCGCCGCCCCGCCCCGCCCCGTGCCGGCAGGTGGTGGGCACGCCCAGCGACGCGTCGATGTCGTTCGTTACGAGCGAGAAGGCGCGGCAGTACCTGCGGTCGATGCCCTACATGCCGCGCGCGGGTGGGCGGGCTGGGGGGCTGGCTGGGGACCTGGCTGGGGGCAGAGGGCTGATGGCGAGGGGCGGGTGCCCGCCCTCTCCGGGGGCCATTCCACTCCGCAAGCACGACTCTCGGGGCGCCTGCCGGCGCCGTGCACGTCTGCTCTCGCGGGGCTGGCGGGGCGAGGGCGCGGACTGCGGGGCGCGCCCGCGCCCCTGCTGCCTGTGGCTCGAGGCGCCGCCGCGCCGTGGCACGCACCTCCCGCCCTCTTCCCGACCCTCATCTCCCCTCTCTCTCTCCTCACCTTCGCTCTCCCCCGCCCCCGCAGACGTGCGGCAGTACTTTCCCACCGCCCCGCCCGCGGCGATCGACCTGCTGCTGCGGCTTCTGGAGTTTGACCCACGGCAACGCATCAGCGCGGAGCAGGTGGGTGGGGTGGGTGTCGAGGGGTTGGGGTCGCGGGGCGGCGGCGGATCACAGCGGAGCGGGCGACGGGGCGCCTGTTTGACGGGCCGGCGACAGTTCGCGGCAGACCTTGCCCCCCTTAACCGCCCGCGCAGGACCCCAGCATCGACCGGATTCGCGACGGCCTCTTTCGCCAGTTTGTGGCTTTCAACCCCGACATCCAGTTCCTGCAGACGCTCTGAGCTCCCCGCGACGGCCCCAGCCCCTGGGCGGCGCAACCGCGGCCGGCGGCGATCGGTCGCTGCGGCCCTGCAGCGGCCGCGCCCAGCCCGTCAACAGAGGCGCCGCGCGCCGCGCCGCGGTGGCAGGTGCTCTGGGAGCCCACTGCAGCCGCCTCCGCCCCAGGGCAGCCGCCGCTGCCGTGCCAGACCCCTGACGCACCACCGGCACTGTTACTATCGTTGAATCGCGCATCGTTTCCCAGCTTATTCGATTCGTTCCCCCTCGGTTGCTGCCTCCACTCCCCGCCCGTCTCCGGCCGAATGATACATAGGCTCGCCATCTGCAATGCTGACGCCCATACACTCAGCAGTTCAGGCCGCGCCAGACCATTGCCAAGCGAGCCTCTGCTCGCCCCACCCCTGCTGCCGCGCGGCGGCCGGCGCTTGCACCCAGCTGCCAGCCGGCGCCCGTCTTCAGGGCTCGTGCTGCCGGCCTTCCAACCACCAGTCAAACGCCTCCCGCGTGACGTGGTCGGGCACTGTGTGAGGCCCTTGGAACTCCGAGTAGTGCACCTGCAGAGGACAGAACAGGGAGCGGCGCCACGGGGCTGCTCGCTCGGGGAAGCCCCCAGCGCGGCACTCGCGCGGTGACAATGCCGCTCGCGCTCTCCCTCCCCCTCCGCTGCGCGGGACTTGCATGGTAGCCGTCGGCTTTGAGGCGGGGCACCAGGCGGCGCGAGCAGCCGCTGATGGAAAGCACTGCAGGGGGGGCGAGGGAGGCCCGGGCGAGGTGTAAGGCCGCGGCGCCTGTGATGTGGCATGCGACACAACACAGGAGAGCCGGCAGCAGCCCCGCTTGCGCTGACTCTCACGTGTGTCCATCCCTCCGCCGGCGGCGGAGGGATGGTTGCGCCCCACTAACCATCCCACGAAACACCGCCCACCCGCGTCAAACACGCCGTGGCTCACGTACACGCGCGGCCGCCCCACCAGCCGCGGGGGCCGCATGAAGCCGGGAGAAAAGGCGAGGACGTGTGTGAAGAGGTCGCCTGCGGGGAGGGAATGGGGGTAGAGACATTGAGAGCGGTAGGGCCCTGCCATCGCGCCGCCTCTGCAGCTGCAGCTGCGCCAGAGCCGGCCGTTCTTGGTGAACGCCGACTCCCAGTGACTGCTGAGCCCCTTGCCCCGTGAGTCGGGCGTGCCCCCACGCCGAACGCATTCCGCCGCAGCTGGCCGCGGGGGCGGCGGGATGGCCCAGTGGCGCCATATGGCGGCCGGGCAGGCTCTGCCGCCCGCTCGACCAAGCAGGGCACAGCAAGAGTGAACGTCGCGGGGCGGCGGGGCGTCCCAGGGGTGTCGTTTTGGTGGCGCTGGCCCCTGCTACCGGGCGCTGCGCGGTGACAGCTCCTGCCCGACGCCGGTCGCATGCCGGCGCCTCGACGCGCGCCAGCCTCTTGGCGTGAGGTGTCCCGCGCTCCGGAGCTGGATCCAGGGCTGCCAGCTGAGCTGCAGCGGAGCTGTAGTGGGAAGGTGGCCCTCCATCGAGGTGCTGCAAGCACGAGGAAGGCCCCACCGCTGGTCTGCCGGCGCACCCCTGGGGCCGACCAGTGCCTCAATGGCGCTGGCAGACCTCGCTACCGACATCTTCCGCATGCAGCAGATGCTGCGACTGGACGCCCCCTCTCCTAGGGTCCCGAAGGGGTGCTGGAATGCCTGCTGGCGCAACCCTGTGGCGGGCAACGGAGTGCCTGTGGGGGCACTGGCAGACGTGGAACAGCGCGCTGACACGCAGGGCTCCACTGACGCTCGAGGAGACCCAACCCTGCGAGGCGGGCGCGCCCGCGCGCCAGCACATTCCGCAGTGCTTGGCCAAGAGAGGCCGGCCGTGCCCATCCAGTCGCGCAGGGGGCAGGCGGGCGGCCGGCAGCGGGCCACCGCCGGGGCCGGCAGCCCTCCTCTGTGCCCCGTCGGTAGCGTGCGTGATGGGTTCCAACGAGAAGGTCGGCCGGCGCAACACAGAGGGCGGCGCCGGCAGGCCTTCACGTGCTCCCCACCTTCACGCACTCCACCGCCTCGCAGCACGGGGAGGGCTCTCAGCCCTGGCATGCAGCAGCGTGCCCTGGCACACGCCGGCTGCTACAGGCGGCCGGCCTGGCGCACTGGCCTCGAGCTCGTCGAAAGAAAGCAAAAGTCCAGGAGTGTGTTCAGATAAAGCTCAAATGAAGTTGAATAAAGCTCAGAGTGCAAATGTGCGCAGTGCGCACCATTCGCCAGGCCCAGTGTCAGCGCGTACGAGGCGCCGTCGGAGAAGCCCGAGGCGGCGATGGCGCCGGAATCCACGTTGTACCGCTCCAGCGTGTGCTGCACGTACGGAAGCGTTTGGGCAGCTTGGGGGACGCAGGACAATGCAGTTGGGATGGGCAATGCGCGGCATGGGCACGAGAACGGCGTGGTGGGGGAGAGGGAGTGGCGTGGGAAGTCGGCGCGAGAAGGTGGGGCGGCCAGAGCGCAAGCTGTCGCCGCCGCAAGGCGCGTCTGAGGCTCAGTCGCAAAGCGTGCGCACCTGCAGCGCGGCGTCGATGTAGGCGACGTCCGGGCCCAGCCCTCCCCGCAAAAAGTCCTGTGCAGAGGCGAGGGCAGGCGAAGGTGCGGCAGGGCGCCTGCCACCCAGGCGCGCCCCAGCCCTCGTCCCGCGCGCTCCCCGCCGCAGCGGCACAGCGGCGCCCAAAGGGCGCTTCTTGCAGCGCACCCAGGTCGTGCCGCGGCTCTCGGGGCTCAGCAGCAGCGCGCCGTGGCGCTCCGCCTCCTCCCGCAGGTGATAGATGCCACCTGTGGAGCAGAGGCGGTGGCAAGGGGGAAGCAGCAGAGCGGCGATGGTGTGAGAAGCGGAGGGCAGCGAGCGGCGGGCAGATGAGGAGCGAGCATCGCACGGCGGAAGCTCGTCCGGTGGCAGCCGCCCGACGGCCGGGCGGCAGTCGCACCGTCGGCCGACCCGCCGGCGCCGTGCAGCGTGAGCACGAGGGGCGCCGCCCGGCCAGGGTGGTAGCTGCTGGGCACAAAGAGCGCGCCATCTCTGCGCCCCTGCGCCAGGCCGAGGCGCAGCACGCCGCCGGCGGCAACTGGGGAGTGGAACACGGGCGAGCCGGGGGGCGAGTCGGGCGGGCGCACGGCCAGCCGGCCCTGTGCAAACAGCTTCTGAGCGGCGTCGGGCATCAGGCAGGAGTCCAAAACAAGCGCAAACAGCAAGTGCGAGAGGGAGGGGCCAAGGAGAGGCACGCTGATCTCGCCCTTCCTTCCTCTCATCTTTTGTTCCACAAACCTGTACCCCGCACTCAAGCCCGCAGCTTTACATGCCCTTCTTGCCAGCACAAGCGTCAGGGGCGCCGGAAAACAGCTGCGCCATGCGCCCGGCCGCCCAGTGTGGAAGCCCAACCGGCCGCGCCGTCGGCGCTGCCAGCGCGACCGCCGCAGGCTCCCCAAAGCCGCACGCGCGCCAGGACGCCTCCACTGCCTGCTGCCAGCCCGCCTTTTCGGGCGGGCGCCGTAGCCGCCGCACGTAGACGGTGTGGCACAGCGACGCGCGTGCAGCGGCTGACAGCTGCTCCTCCCGAAATCGCACCTCTGCCAGTTCAAACTCCTGCTCCCAGAGCTCTGGCCACGGCAGCTCCCCTCCCTGCGCTTCCCCGCCCTCCTCTGGCTGCTGCAGCTGCTTGCGGGGGGCCACAGCCGCCGCGCCCGCCTGCGCAGCCAGCCGCGCGGCCAGCAGCAGCGCGGCCGCGGCGCCGGCCGCGGCGCCATGGAGGAGCAGCGCGTAGGCATAGAACCAGGCGGTGGTGGGGAGGAGCAGCAGTGCCGTGGGGAGCAGCAGGCTGGCCGCGGTGAGCTGCTGCAGGTCGGGGCCATCGTCCGAGCCGCTCCCTGCCGCCGCGCCGGTCGCCGCCCCCTGCTGCTGCCGCCGCAGCGGCGACGCCGGCGGCGGCGCCGACGGCCGCGGCCCAAACCACCAGCGGCGGCGGCGCAAGCGGTGGCGCAGCCGTGGCAGCGTGGCATCTCCCCGGATCACACGCCACATCTGCAGCACCGCCCAGCTGTGCCAGCGCAGCGCCGCGGCCAGCGCGACGTAGGCAACTGCCGCGGGCGCGCCGGCCACCTGCGCCAGCAAGCGCACCGCGAGCAGGCCGCGCGCCAGCCCGCCCGCGGCGAACGCGGCCGCCACGGCCGCATGCGCGGCGGCCGCGGTGCCGTGCGGCAGGGTGCTGATGACGGCTGTCCACAGCTGCACATAGCTCAGCCCCAGGCTGCCCAGCACATCGCACAGCGGTGGGTGCAGCTTCACGCCTGCAGGAGAGGGCCGGGAGCAGGGCGGGGGTATCTGCGTCAGGCCAGGGTGCCGTCGGAAGCGGCGCGGCCGCCTGGCGGCGCATGCGGCGGCCGTCGGCGCGCCGTCAGGCCAGGGTGCCGCGGCATGGGCTGGCCAAAGGTGCGCCGGCCGCTGCGCGCGCTGCTCTGCAGAGCGCGGCAAGGCGCGCGCTGGACAGGCAGCTCGCTGGCACCCGCAGAACAGCTTGCCTGCAGGTCTGGCAGTCATGAACCAGCGCAGGTGCGAGGCCACAACGTCGCCGGGCCGGGCGCCGGCCCAGGCGGTCAGCACGTGCTCGCGCGCCACCCACAGTGCGAGCGCCAACGCCAGGCCCGCGGCGTGCAGCGCCAGCGCCGCGAGCAGGCGCCCCGCGCGGTGGGGCAGGCGCAGCGGCGGGCGGGGGAGGAGGCGCCGCGGCTGCCTGGCCGGCTCCAGCAACACGACTTGGAAGCGCGTGGGAGAGAAGCTGCGAGCTGCAGAGCCGCGCTGTGGCTGCAGCGGCACTGGGAGCAGGCCGCCGGGCACCGCCGCATGCTGCAGCTGCAGCAGGAGGTGGCCTCTGCCGTGGCGCTCGGCTGGGGGCTCGCTGCCGGGCGGCAGCAGCGTGGCGGCATCGGGCGCGGCACGCCCGCCCCCGCCGCGGCTCTCCGTCGCCGCCCTGCACAGCCGCAGTTCCTTCAGTGACCGCCACTCCTGGCTGGTTGTTGCGAGGTGCTTGGGCTCCTCGCAGGCCTCTCCCAGCTCCGGGGGCCACAGCACTCGACAGAGAGGCGCCATGCTGAAGCGATCAATCACATTGCAGAGCTCGCATGCATACAGGCACTGTGGACGAAGACGGAGATTTGAAGTCACCCAAAGCGCCGCCGCCTGTTCCACCGCCCGCTCGGCCCGCTCGGTCACGGCTTGAGACACTGCTGCGCGCCTCGCCACTGTTGCTCAATTATGTGGATCGCACCTCACAGGCGTACTGTGGTGAAGCGGAGAACATCAGATTCAGGTGCGTGCAGGCTTTCCTGGTGCCAAGCGCCGCCGCCACCCGCACGTCAGCACCCCGCCTATGCTCTTCACACAGTCTTGTCGCCCCTCGTCAACCGTTTCGACCTGTTTTTCGTCGCCAGGCATCCACCCAGCACGCAGGCGTCCAGCGAGCCAGCCACCAACCGGTTCAACCCCAACCGTTTCCATACGATTCCAGCGCCGTGTCGCAGCGATGGGCAAGGAGCAGGAAGACTGGCGGGACGCGATCCCGCCGGCCTACAGGCGCGCCTGCCACCCAACCGCCCGCCGCTCCGCCCGCTGTGCTGACGGTCTCCCCAGCACGTTCCCCAGCGGCTCAAACGCGCCCCTCATCCGCCGCGCATCTCCCCGCGTGCAGGCAGCAGGCGCGGCAGCTGGAGGCCGCGCTGCAGCCGGTGGTGCCGTTTGTGGCGACAGCGGCGGTGAGCATGGGCGCCTACACGGCGGGCCTGGCGACCGCGCAGGCGCTGGGCATGGCACTGCGCGTGTCGTGCGCGACGCCGGTGGCTGGGTCGCTGTGCGGCATGCTGGGCGTGGGCTTTGCCTCGGCGCTGGCCGGTCACGCGGCGCGGTGCTGCGGCGCGGCGCTGGGCGGCGGCGGCGCGCCGGCGCGCGGCCGCGGTGGTGCCGCGCCGCCCGCCTGGACCAGCGTGCGGTGGCAGGACGCGGCGGTGGACGCGGCCCTGGGGGCGGCGCTGTTCAAGGGGATGGGCGGGCGCTTCCGAGGGGTGATGCCGAGCGACCTGGCGCGCGTGGGCGCGATAGCGCACGAGTCGCTGCCCGCCGCCGGCGCCGATTATGCGACGGGCCCCGCGCGCCGCGAGCTCCTGCGCTTCTTTCGCCGCGACGGCTGCCACCACTGCGGCACGCGGCGCGGCTTCGACGTCGTGGGCGACCACATGCCGCCCAACAAGCTGGTCAGGGACTACCAGGCGGCGGCGCGGCGCTCCTGGCTGCGCGTGCCCGGCGCGCGGCGCGCGGCCGAGGCGCTGGGCCTGCCTTCGGGGCTGCCGCGCCAGCGCTACTTCCCCCAGTGCCGCTCCTGCTGCCAGCGCCAGGCAGACGCCATCCGCAACGGCCGCACGCACCTCGTGTGGCACGAGGTGCTGCACCGCGGCGGCAAGGGCACCGCCTGGCACTGGGCAGGCACGCTGCTGGGCGTGCGGCACCTGGCGACGCCCGCCGGTGGCAACGGTGGCGGCGGCAGCAACGGCGGCAGGCGGCGCGGCAGGCTTGTTTAGGACCGCTGCGTGCAGAGGGGCAGCAGGGAGCGTGTGAGCGTAGCGATGTGAGAGCACAGAAGATGAGCAGGTGCCGACGTGCGGTCGGCACCACAGTCTTGCCCAGGAAGCAGGGGGTGGCGGGAAAAGCGCTGCAGTCAGGAATGCCACCTGCGGTCGTCTGCGCTGTGGCAGTGAGCGGCGGGCGGGCGGTGAGCGGGCGGACTTGTGTTGGAATGGATCCCGTTCGGGTTTGACAGCCTCAATCCTCGCTTCTTTCACCCAACAGTGTGGGAGGGCGCTGCTGCAGCGATTGAAGCATGATGCGCCCATGCTGAGCTTGGCTAGGTGGCTGTCAAGAGGATGCAGGGAGAGCGCTCGCCTCCTGTCTACTGCCGCTCTGGGAGCCTCATCAGCCACTCTCGAATACGGCAAAGCCAGCAGCGGACTGATGGGGCTGGAGGGCGCTCTGCTTGGGGCAGGGAATCCCCTGCTGGACATCACAGCCGTGGTGCCACAGTCCTTCCTGGACAAGTATGGGGTGCGCGGGGATGTGGCGGCTCGGGCGATGATGATGGGGCTGCTGCTGCAGCGCTCCCATGCCCCGAGGCCGATCTGGATCGCGATAGTGGTCCCATCGCGATGCGCCCACCCTCCTACAGCTAATTCTGGGCAACCAGATTCTCGCGGAGGAGAAGCACCTCCCTCTTTACAAGGTGGGTGCCGGCCTCCTGCCCCCCAATCGCGCGGCAGCGGCTGCAGGCAATTGGCGCCGGCGGCCCCGGTTTGAACGGGCCGCGCCGCCGGCCAACCGCCGCCTGAACCGCCGCCCCACCCTCGCTCCTCGTCCGACGGCTTGCCTCCTTGCTGCCCCCCTGCCCTTGCGTTCCTGCACCCAGGAGCTGGAGGAGAGCTACCCGGTAGAGTACATTGCCGGCGGCGCGACCCAGAACTCGATCCGCGTGGCGCAGTGGATGCTGCAGGCGCGCGTGGGGAGGAAGGGGGCCGGGAGGGGAGGGCGGCCCCCCGCCTGCGGCGCACGCGTGCGACGCATGCGCGTGCGCGCAGCGGCAGCCAGCGGCGCGCCGCGCCTGCGCGCGCCGCCTCCCCGCAGCGCCCCCCGACGGCCCCAATGCATGCGTTGTGTCCGCCGCCTGCGCAGGTCCCCGGCGCAACCTCCTACTTTGGTTGCGTCGGCGCCGATGAGCACGCCGAGCAGCTGCGCAAGACCGCGACAAAGGTGGGACGGGCGGGGCGGCGGCGGCGGTGGCCGGCGCCAGCGCGCGCTCGAGTGACGGCGGCGCCTCGCGTCTGCCCGTCCCCGCCCGCGACGCGGCCCGCCGTCGCTGTTGCTGCTGCCATCGCAGGACGGTGTCAACGTGCGCTATTTTGTGGACCCGACCACGCCCACCGGCACGTGCGCGGCGGCCATCGTGGGCGGCGAACGCTCGCTGGTCGCCCACCTCGCGGCGGCCAACAACTACAAGGCCGCGCACCTGGAGGAGGTGGGTGGGTGGGTGGGTGCTGGGTGTGGCGGTGCTGGGTGCTGGTGCTGGGTGTGCGCTTGCAGTGGTGCTGGTGCTGGGTGCGCACCAGGAGTGTGGTGCTGGTGCTGGGTGGGTGGCGCACCTGGAGGAGGCGGGTGGGCAGGCGGCGTGCGCTGGGTGTGGTGGTGCTGGGCGCCGATGCGCGGTGCGTTGCTGGGCGCCGTTTGCTCGGTGCCGGGCGGTTGCCGGGCGGGCGGCGCGCGCGTGGGTGGGTGGACGTGGATGGCGGGAGCCCGCCCCACGCGCGGCGGGGCGGCGCCTGCCTCCCCCCGCCCGCGTCCCACACGCGCCCCCAACCCCACCGCGCGACCTTCCCCCCCCCTCCCCACCACAGCCCAAGAACTGGGCGCTGGTGGAGACAGCGCGCGTCGTCTACTCTGCCGGATTCTTCATCACCGTCTCCCCAGACTCGATGCTCAAGATGGCCCGCCACTGCACGGCCGCCGACAAGATCGTGAGGCGCGGCGGCGGCGGCGCGCGCGGCGAGGGCTGGCCGCGGGGGAGGCTGCGCACGCGCTGGGGGCGCGGGCTGTCCGCCGCGCCCGCCGCCGCGCCCGCCGCCGCGCCGCGAGCCATCGACTGCTGCCCGCCCCCACCCCCACCCCCCACCCACCCCCCCCCCCCCCCCCCCCCCCCCCCCCCCCCCCCCCCCCCCCCCCCACCCCCCCCCCCCCCCCCCCCCCCCCCCCC
>PCFQ01000078.1:2435529-2455478 GCA_003063905.1 Chlorella sp. A99 | reverse complement strand
CCCCCCCCCCCCCCCCCCCCCCCCCCCCCTCACTTACCGCAAACTCCAGGTCCCGCGGCAGCTTGCCGTTCCCGTTGAAGATGCAGCGGTTGATGTCGAAACCGGCGGCGAGCGCGAGGTGCAGCTCGTTGCCGGAGACCTGCGCAGAGCGGGGGGCAAGGAGGGGGGCGGGCGGCGCTCGCGGCGCGCGGCGCGGCGGCCGTCCCCGCCTCCCCGGCCGCCCTCCCCGGCCGCGCGCCGTGGCGCCCTCTCCGCCTCCCCCCGCGGCCTCTCCGGCCCGCCCGCCCGCCCGCCCGCGCGCGCGCGCGCGCACCAGCACGGCGCCGCTGCCCAGCTCCCGCAGCAGCTGCGCGATCTTGAGGTTGTTGTTCGCCTTTACTGCATATCCGATGATCGAATCCAGGCCCGCCAGCGCCTCGGCGTACGCCAGGTAGTTCTGCCTGCCAGGGGGAGCACGGCAGTGTGTCAAAACGCGGCGGCGGCGGCGCGTGCGGGGGTGTCGGGAGGGCGAGGGAGGAGGAGAGGCGCGCGGCAGGCGAGCGCACCGTGCGGTGCGCAGCACCCGCCTCGCGCGGCACCCACCCAGCGCACACCTCGCACGCAGCACCCGCCTCGCGCAGCACCGACATCAGCACCCACCTGATCTTCTCCTGGCTGTAGAGGTAGAAAGGGCTCGCGTTGACTGCCGCCCGCACGTCGTCGATGCGCAGGCCATCGCAGTACAGGTAGCCGTCCTGGCCCTGGTAGATGCCCACCCCCGCCCCGGGGGCCACCACGTACTGCGGCGCAAGCGGCGGCTTCTCCAGCGGCGCGGCAACCGCCGCGACCGCAAGTGCAGAGCGGCGGGCGGGCGCGGGGCGGCGGGCGGCAGCCTGGGGCGGGGCGGCGGGAAGGGCCGGCGCGGTGGGCGCGCATGAGTCGAGTCGACACGGAGCAGATGGCGAGGAGCGCGCGATAGGAGGCTGCAGCCGCGGGTGCTCCTCACCTGCTTCAAAACGGAGCCCCGCAGACGCGCCCCCGCCTTCAGGCGGCTGTCTGCGATCGCGCTGGGGCCAGCACAGGCGGTGGCGCACTGCATGTTGGCAACACCCTCGGCCCCAGCTCCAGTTCTTGATCGGCCACCACCTGTTCCGAGCTGGTCAGCAGGCAAGCAATCAATTGCGAGAAGAGGATGTTGAGGTGGGACGACGAGGCCGGGTTGGCGGCGGGCGGGCGGGACCGTCCCAGTGACTGCCGCGGGCGGGACTTTATTGCCGGCGCCGGCGCTCTCGCATGCTCTAGGGGCGCAGTGGCGTGCCACCGGAGCAGCTGGCCTGCAGCTGCTAGAATCAGCTGGCCTGCAGCTGCTAGAATCGCATCGGTAGCGCCCCCGCGCGAGGGACCTGTGGTTTCTGCCTGTGGTGATTGTGTGGGGCAGCCCCAGGGACCAAAAATCACGTATACGTCCATTTGCACAGCCCTTTCCACTTCACATTGCAGATTGTATCATCTGCAAAACCATGGGCAAGGGCTCCAGCGGTGAGTTGTGGCCTGCTGCACCTGTGCATGCCCCCTTGCCTTGTCGCCCCACCTCGCAGCCCCGCATGCCCAGCCCCGTCCAGCCCGTGCGTCCCCGCGCTGCCTGCGCGCGCGCCCTCACAGGCAAGGGCTCCGGCGGCGCCTCCAAGGGCGGGGGCGGGGGCGGCTCCAAGGGCGGCGGGGGCGGCACCCCGATGACGCAGGAGGCTGCAGCGCGCATCCAGGTGCGGGGAGGCTACGTTGACAGGGGTTGCCGCCATGCGAACATAAAAAAACAAACCGCACCCCTCCCGCCTCCCCATCCCCCTGCCCGCAGAGCGCCGAGGCGAGGCAGGGCAGCGGCGGGGCTGAGAAGGGGGGCTTCGCCTCCCGCGCGCAGGCGAGTGGCGTGCGCTCTGCCTGCTGCGGCCGCGTTCCGCAGCTGCCCTGCCCTCCCTGACTGCGGAAGCACCCTTGTGTGCAGAGCGCCGCCGACCGCGCCGCCAGCGCTAGTGCCAAGGGCTCTGGGAAGTAGGCGGCAGGCGGCGGCGGTGTGCTCTGCCCAACCACGCTGCTGACCGCTTGATGGCTGAACCCGCTCATTGCTTGCCACACACCATGTTGATACACTGCTCTGCCAGTACGGCATCAATGCCTGTAACACACGCCGTTAGCCTAGGAACGGAGCCAAAGGCCCTGCAGAGCTGGCCCCGCGACGCTCACCCCCGCGGGTAGCCCGCCGGTGGCAGCAGCCCGCCGCCGGCGACCGCGCCGCCGCGGTGCTCTCACATACAGGGCGCAGTGCCTGTGCCATCGCCGCACCTGTTCCACTGTTGGAAGACTGGAAACGGCGCACCCACCGGTGCCCTGTGGTGCCCTGTGGTGTCTGCATGTGGTGACCGTGGGTGGCCCTGCTGACGCTGGAAGCCCGAGGCGCATGCAATTTCCCTCACATTGTTGCACGTTGCGCAGCCGCATTGTGTCCGTTGCAACCATGCAAGCTCGCCTGGCCACCCCGCCTCACAGCCCCGCATGCCTGGGGCGCTCTCGTCCAGCCTGCGTGTGCCCCTCACTCTGCGTGCCCGCCCGCGCAAGCAAGGGCGGCAGCGGCGCCTCCACGAGCGGCGGCGGCGCCTCCAAGGGCGGCGACAGCGCTGCTAGCGGCGCCACCAAGGAAGGCGGCGACAGCTCTTCCACAGGCGGCGGCAGCACCTCCAAGACCCCCATGATGCAGGAGGCCGCGGCGCGCATCCAGGTGCAGTGCCCCCTGCGAGCCCTCTATTCATGCCTGCCGCCACATTTGACACCCGACACACACCATGCTGGCGATGGTCCCTCCCTCCGCCTCGACCCATCCCCCTGCCCGCAGAGCGCCGAGGCGAGGCAGGGCGGCGGCGGGGTCGAGAAGGGGAGCTTCGCCTCTCGCGCGCAGGCGAGCGGCGTGAGCTCTGCCTGCTGCGGCCGCGCTTCCGCTGCTGCCCAGACCTCCTGCCAGCTGCTAGCCACCCAACCTTCCTGCAGCTGCCCTGCTCCCCGCTGACTCCGGAGGCATCCATTGCTTGCAGAGCGCCGCCGACCGCGCCGCCAACGCTGGTGCCAAGGGCGCTGGCAAGTAGGCACAGCTGTATGCCTGTGGCCTGCAGGCGGCAGCAGCGCCCAAGCTGCGCACGGCAGCTTCCCTGTGGATGAGCGTGCCGGCGTTGCGCATTGCTTGCCGCACAACACGTCGATACACTGCTCTGCGCCACAGCATGCGAGTGCCTGCAACACACGCGAGCAGCCCAGAGACAGCGCTAGCCAAGCCTCAGGCCCTGCAGCGCCGGCACCGCGACGCTCACCCCCGCCGGCCGCCCCGGCGGTGGCAGCAGCCCGCCGCCGCCGGCCGCGCCGCCGGCGCTCCCCTCCAGGGCGGCCATCGCCCCCGCCGCCAGGCTGGCCTGCAGCCGCTGGCAGGCCGCGGCCATCGACCGGCAGGTGGCGTCAGAGTCGCTCGCGCTGACCTGCCCCGTCCAGTCGCGCAGCCACTCCAGGCGGGACAGCAGGGCCGCGTCTCGTGCGTCTCCGCCGCCGACGCCGGGCAGCATGGCGCTGGCCAGTTGCGCCGGCGGCACCGCGGCCATCACCTGCGGCACCAGGGCGTGGCGAGGCGAGCCTGGGCATGGCACAGCAAGCCAGTCGCAGCACTGCCGCTTGAGAATGCAAAGACTAGCGCGGCGTGCGAGTAGGAGAGGCAGGCCCCTCGCGCGCGCCGCGCCTGCGAGGAGGCCAGCAGCGCCGCCCGCCGCACAAAGGGCTCTGGGTGGGCGTGCACCCGCTCGGCGCGGAGGAACTCCACTGCAGGCGAGAGAGGGATGCGGCGGTGTGTGTGTGTGTGTGTGTGTGGTGATGGGTGGGTGGGTGGGTGGGTGGGTGGTGGGGTGCAGGCGGGGAACCGCGTGCGGCAGGACCCTCGGCAGGTTGCTGGCGCAGGCGGGCGGCGGCGGCGGAGTGGGGGCGCGCACCCGTGGCCGCGGCCAGCGCGGCCGCCTGCGGCGAGTGGGCGGAGGCCTCCAGGAACGCGCCTGGGGGGGGGGCGGGCAGGAGCGGGTGTGAAGCGGCGCACGCGGTGGCCGCTGGAGCCAAGAGTGCTGCAAGTGGCTGCAAGGTCCTGCCCCTTGCCTCCAGCAGAGTGCCTGTGCCCCTCCCAAGGGGCCCCAAGACTGCCGCCTGCCCGCCAGTCCTCCCTCCCCAGCACCCACCGAGCGTGGTGAGGAGCTTGCCCAGGAGGAAAGCGTCGCGCCCAAACATGTCGATGCCATGGTGGCGCCTGCGGGGGCCAGCGCCGGCAGACAGCTTGGCGACTCGGGTACACACACACACAGCCAGTGTCGACCCCCAACCACCCGACAAAAGGCAATCGGAGCAGTCTGAAAGGAGGAGGCAATCAAGATGCAGTCTGCAGGCAGTCTGCAGGCACTCTCGAGGCAATGAAACAACCAAGCCTGACGAGCGTGGACGACGCCCCGGCAGCAGGCGGGCAGCAGGCATGGAGCCGCGGTGCGAGGCAGCGGCGCCAGGGCCACGCTGCGCCCGAGTCGCTGCCCCCTCGCGCAAGCAATCAACTGCAATGGGGCGGCGCGCAAGTGACAAACCTGTCGCACTCTTTGAGCAGCGCGGCTGCCCACTTGAGGGCCACGGGAGGGAAGCGGTTGGCACGCTGGGCGGCCGCGGCCGCGGCCGCCGCCTGCTGCCGCACCGCAAGGCTGCGCGGCGCAACGCGCGTCACGCGGCCCAGGCGCCGGCGCCCGTCGGCCGTCGTGGATGGCAGCAGCGGCGGCTCGGGCGGCGGCGCCTCCGCGGGCGCGGCGCCGGCGCGCACGCCGCCGCCGCGGCCGCCGCCGCCGGCAGGGGCGGGCAGGGCCTTGAGCACCGACCCTGGGTGGGCGAGCTCCGCCGCGGCGGATGCCATGCAGTCCAGCACCAGGCAGCGCTGGCGCTGGTCGAGGGACGGAGAGTAGAGCTCTCCCGCCAGCGCGAGGCCCGCGGCCTCTGGCGCCCCCGCCAGCAGGCTCACCAGGCCCCTTTGGGGGGGCGGGACGCGAGGGGCAGCGCGGGAGCGAAATGAGGGCAGGCAGGCGCTGCGGGTGGCGGAAGGTGTCGATGCCGCAGCGCCATACCCACACAGCATGCAGCAGATCGATCAGTGTGCCCATGTGCCCATGTGCCCCGGTTCTCACCTGAAACGCTGCATCTCTGCGGGGGGCAGGCCCGCAGGCACCTCTTCGTCCGCCCACTTGGGCAGCAGGCTGTGCAGCACCGCGCGCGTCAGCGGCACTGAGAGCGGGGCGCAGGGGCAGAGGGGCGCAGGGCTGCGACTCGGCGCGGGGCGGCGCGGGCGGCGGCCCCCGCACGCGAGGGCGGCAAGGCAGGACAAGTCCCCCCTTCCCGGTCCAAGATGCAGAGTCAGGTGACCGACTCGACCTTCCTTCTCAGCTGAGAGAGCCGACAGACAACACATGCATTCCTTCCTCGCACTGTTGCGTATCAGCTCCCTCAGTTGAGGAGGAAGCGGCACAGGAGCACGCACGGCGCTGCCCTCCCTCGCCTGCATAGTGCTCCAGCTCGTCCGGCGCCGCCCGCACCAGCGGCTCCAGCGCCCGCAGCGCCCGCAGCTGCCCCCGCCAGTCCTTCTCCGCCTGGACACGCAGGGGCGCAGGGGCGAGGGAGGCCCCGCAAGGTGGATGAGGGGGCCCGGGGAGCGGCGGAGGGGCGAGGGAGCCTCCGTTGGGCGCCGCAGCCGCTGCCCGTCCGCGGGCAGGCGCCGAGCCAGCGCTTGGGGGCGGCGCCGAGCTGGGTGCAGGGACGCGAGGAATGGGAATGAGCAGGCAGGAAGAGGGACAGCGCACCTGGCTCAGCAGCATCCTGGATAGGTCGCGCAGCTGCAGGTTGCCCTTGGAGGGGTCTGCAGCAGCGAGGCGCGGCGAGGGCGGAGGGCAGCGAGGGGCGCGTCAGAAGGCCGCGGGGCCGCGGGCGCGCCTGCCCTGCAGCCGCCGCCCGAGGCGGCCCCGCACCGATCGCTCGCCCCCCACCCACGTCTCTCACCCTCCTCGTCCGACTCTGCGAGATCGTATGCTTCGAGATCGCTGCCGCCACTGGAGCTGGCTCCAGAGCCGGCCTCGTCGTCGCTGTCTGTTTCGGTCAGCGGGCCCCCCTCCTCCCCCTCCCCCCCCCTCCCGCCGCCGAGCTGCACCCTCCCTCCCGCCGCCGCCGCCGCGCGCCGCCCGCGCCGCACCGGACCCTGCCCGCTCGGTGGGACGGGCCTGCGGCGGCTGTGGCAGCGGGGGCAGCGGCGCCGCCGCCTGCTCCCAGCGCTCTTCCGGCAGCAGCTCGTCCGGGCGGTCCTCCTCAAACAGGGCAGGCTTCCCCGGTTCGAGCAGCTGGCTCAGCGCCTTGCCCACGCGCATGCCCTGCAGCCGCACCGCCTGCGCGCGGCGGGGCGGAGGCGTGGCGCAGGGCGGGCGGGCTCAGGCCGGCTCCCTCCCCTCCGCGCGCTCGCTGCCGTCCCTCGCTCCCAGCCGCGCGATCGACCGCCGCCATGCCCCCCTGCTGCCCCCCTCTCTTGCCGCACCCACTACGCCCCTTGCCCCCCCTAGGGCCGCCCTCAGGGCCCGCGACTCGCCTTCTCTGGGCTGTCCAGCCGATTGCCCACCCCCAGCAGCAGCGCCGACAGCAGGCCCGGCTGCGCGTCCAGCTCCCACCGGCGCAGCAGGCTCAGCGCGCCGGCCAGCCCCGTGCTGAGGTACGCCTGCTGCCGCAGCGGCAGCCGCTGGATGGACGGCTTGTCGGCCCACAGCTGCGCCGCGTGCGCCGCCGCGCCCGCGAGCGCGCTGGCGTCGCCTGGCGCGCCCGCGTCCGCGGCCGCATGTGCGGCTGCGCCTGCGGCCGCTCCCCCTGCCACCACAGTCTCTGCTGCCGCCGCTCCCGCTGCCGCCGCACCTGCGTCGGCACCCGTCCGTCCTGTGCCCCGCAGGTACAGCAGAACACAGCGCAGTGCGGCAGCTGACAGCAGGCGCGCCGGCGCGGTGAGCAGGCGCTGCGACAGCAGGAGGCGCGCGTCGCTGCGGGCCGCCCACGTCGCCGGCGGCAGCAGCGCAGACAGTGCCTGTACGGCCGCAGCGTCCGAGGCCGCCGCCGCCGCCTGCCGCAAAAAAGCTTCGATGAGGCGCTCCAGCGCCACCGAATCATCCAACAGGGCCACCACTTTGGAAATCACAGCCTCAGCGGCAGCTGCGCTTGGCACGGCGGTGGCGGCTGCGCCTGCCGCTCCGCCCTCAGCGCGGGGCGCGGGGCTGCCCCCGCCGGCGCCGCTGCCGGGCGCGGTCAGCAGCTCCCACAGGGCGGCTGCCGCCAGAGCGGCATGCCCTCGCCGGCACAGCCTGCCCAGGACGTCGGCGACAAAGGCAGCGGCAGCCATGCTATTAGTGGCGCCGCCGCCCTCGCTGGCAGATCCCACACCGGCGCAGCCTTGCTCTGCCGGTGCCGCTTCCGAAAGCAAGGAGATCAGTTGAGTGACCACTGTAGGCACGGCGGCGGTGGGCTGCAGCGCCGGCGCCTCCAGCGCTGCCGCCCGGTCTGGCAGCGAGGCCAGCAGCGCCGCCAGGCTGTCGGTGCTCTGCGGATAGCCGCCCGCTGCCTGCGATGTCGGTTCGGCCGCAGCGCCCGCGCCTGCCTCCCGGCTGCTGGCACGCGCCTGCGCTGCTGCCGCGTCGCGCACGTGCGCCAGCAGCTCCCGCAGCCCGCTGCTGGCAGGAGCGACAAACCGGGCGGCCAAGAGGTCGGCGGCAACGTCCGCCGACACGGCCGTGACGAGGAGGCGGCTGGCGCCGCCGCGCGCTGCGCCCGCCGGCCGCACGGCGTCCAGATGCGGGGCCAGCGCCGGCAGCAGCGCCGGTGCGGGGGCTCGGTCAAACCAGCGGTCAAACAGGCAGCGCCGCTGCTGGCTCGACAGGCGCGGCAGCCAGTCGGGCGCCACAACTGCGAGCAGGGGACAGCGCAAGTAGCGGCAGGTCGGTTCTGGTGGGAGCGCGATCAGTGCAGGCACGTCGCACCAGCGGCAAGCGGCTGCTCAGATGCTCCGCCTTTGCAACTGCCACTCACTTGTGAGGAGCACGTCTGCCAGCTGCTGAAAGGCGCGCTGGTAGAAGAGGCGCTGCAGTCTGTGCTGGCCGCCGGCGGCCGCCGCAGCTAGGCCCGCCCGCAGCGCCTGCCAGCTGCTTTGCAGCGCCTCCGGCATCTCCTGCTGCTCTAGTTGTAGTCTCTCATCCAGCAGGACCGCTGAGGCGTGCTCTAGCAGCGCGACCAGGGATTGCAGCTCCCGACATGCGGCCACCGCGCGGCAGAGGTCGTGCACGTACTCCAGAAGCTGGTGCGACGACATTGAATGCGATCGAGCAGAGGTTTGTGCTCAATTCCACATGCCGGCCCTTGAAAGAGGGGCGCAGATCAATCAACCTGAAGGGCTTATCGACAAGATACGAGGCAGTGAAATCGAGAAACATAAGTAACGACTGTGCAGACAGCAGTACAATGTCAAGTGCACGCACCTGTCCCAGCCGGGCGGGAGGGGGGAGGGCGGCGCGGGCAGCCCGCGTGGCAGTGGCAACGAGCAACTCTGCGGGCGCTGCGGCCTGGCAGAGCACGGGTGCTGCTCTGCTGCAAGCATGGGCGCTGGAGGCAGTGAAAGTGGAAGTCGGCCCCCGGTGCTGGTGGGTCTGCTCCGGCTGGCGCAAGTGCCACGTGTCCTTCTGGCCTGCACTGCCAGCTGAGGCGATCTCAGTTCTGCACAGTGCTGCTGCTGCAAGGGTCGTCAGGTCGGAAGAGCACTCGAGTCACAAGGAGGCCGGGCGGGCTGAGTGACGGCCGCGGGCTGCCCCGCACGCGCCGTGCAATCAGGGGAAGAGCGCCTGCTGCAGCAAGGCCGTCGTCTCGGGCAGGCCGAAGAGGAGATTCATGTTTTGTATCGCCTGGCCAGAGGCACCCTTGACCAGGTTGTCGATGACTGGAGGGAGGGAAGGGGCACAGTGTGAACGGCCGTGTGAGGCGGTGGCGCTGTGGGCGTCCCTGCAGGCCCCTGCCCGCCCCCGACAGCGAATGGCGCGCCCCAGCCGGGGCGGCCGGGCAGCACCCAGTCATCGATGCCTCGTCGCAAGCCCAGCAGGCGGGCGCTGCATGCGCGCGCCCACCGGCAATGACGATGGCGCGGTCGGGGATGCGGTCCTCAAAGACGTTGACCAGGCAGTAGTTGGAGCCGCGCACGTGGTGCGTCTGTGGCACCACCCCTGGCGCCAGCACGTGCACAAACGGCTCGCCCGCGTACCGCTCCTGCAGCGTCGGCGCGGGAACATTGGCATTGGCGGGGTGCGGGGCGCCGGGAGCGGCAGGGTCGGCGCCGCGCAGCGCGGAGGGGGGGCTGGGTGCGGCAAAGGACCGGGGACGCGGACACTCTGCCCAGCTCGAGCGAGCCAGCGCCGCGCGGGCCGCTGCTGCTCAGCGGCCGCGGCTGGCCGCTGCTGCTCAGGCGCTGCCTGGGGGCGCGCACGCCCAGGTCCACGCTCCACCCGCGCCGCCCGCCCGAGCGCCCCGCCCCCCTCCCGGCGCGCACCTGCAGCGCCTGCCGAAGGTCGGCCACGCTCGCGCCGCCGGCCAGCCTGACGTAGCAGGCCGACTCCATGCCGCGGGTCATGGGCATGAGGTGGGGCGTGAAGCTGACGGTCACGGGCTTGCCCACTGCCATGGGCAGGCGGGGCGGGGGCGCGGCAGGAGCGTGACGGCAGGCGGGCGGGCGGACGGGCAAGGGAGGCAGGCATGGGAGGCAGCAGGCATGGCGCGGGACTGGCGCGGGGGCTGCCCAGCAGCTCCTGTTGAAAGAAGCACGGGGGAACCGCCTCCCCTGCCCCGGGCGGCACGTGTGCGGCTGCGCGCTCGCCAGCCCCCCCGCCCTCTGGCGCACCCGCGTCCGCCAGGCCCTGCTCTATCTCAGGCATGTGGCGGTGCCTGGTCACGCCATAGGCATTGATGCCCTCCGTTGCCTGCGCGGCCAAGGCAGCGTGCGACGCGCCGAGGGTCGGGCGCACTGACGCGGCCGCGGTAATGGCGGGGCGGCCGCAGGGTCGCCGCGTCCGGGCGCGAGCCACCCACCCGGCGCTGCTGCACCCACCACTACTGCGCACCGCCGCCCCACGCACAAACGCACCTCGGAATACAGCAGGTTCTGCTTGGCGCTCCGCCCGGCACCGCTGATGCCTGCGCGGAAGTCGCGTGCGTGGGGCGGCCTTGGCCACCGGGGCAGCGCCGCCCGCCGCACGCAGCCCCGCCTGGCTGCGCACTCCGTGGGGCGCGCCCAGAGGCGAAAGCTTCCCGCCCAGGCTGTCCGCCTGCTCCTTCTGGTCTCGGCGCTTTCCACCCGCGCACTTTCCACCCGCGCGCTTTCCACCCACCCGACTTGGCGTCGATGATGATGTCCTCGCTCTGGATCAGCCCCCGCTCCAGCAGCGGCACGAGCGGCAGCTGCAGCAGGCGGGGCCGGCGGAGCAGGCGGGACCGGCGGGGAGCGGCGCGCGCTCGCCGGCCGCCCGGCTCGCGCCCGCCGCGGGCCGGCCGCGCCGCCGGCCCCGTCGCGCGCGGCGCGCGGCGCGGCCGCGGCCGCCGGCCCCCGCCGCGCGCGCGCGGCCCTCGCCTGCACCGAGGTGGGGTAGCAGCCGGGGTTGGCCACCAGGCGCGCGCCCGCGATGGCGTCGCGATGCAGCTCCGTCAGCCCGTACACCGCCGCCTTCTGCAGCTCGGGCGCGCGGTGCTCGTCGCCGTACCTGCGGGGAAGGGGGCGGAGGGGCGCGCGGGCGCAGGAGGTAGGAGGTGGGGGCAGGAGGCAGAGACGGGTTGGGCGCGCGCGGGGGCGATGCAGGAGGGAGGAGAGCTCTCGCGCCGCGCGCGCGCCCCCACTCCCCACCCCTTGCCTCCCGCCGCCCGGCCGCCCCCCACACCCTCCCCGCCCCCCCTCTCTCTTCCCTCCCGCCGCTCGGCCGCCCACCACTCTGCGTAGGTGTCCACGTTCCGGAGTCGGAAGTCGGCCGAGAGGTCCACTACCCTGACGTGCTGTGGCAGCAGGGTGCGCGGCGGGCCGCGCGGGCGGGTGGGACGGGGGCGCGTGGCCGTCGACGGGTCCACGCTGCCGCCCCCCGGCCCCTCCCCCCACCCGCCGCCCGGCGCCCACGCCCCCGCCCCCCGCCCGCCCCCCCCCCCCCCCAGCCGCCCACCTCTGGCAGGCCCGACACCACCTCCTGGGTCGTCCCGTGCGGCAGGCAGCAGAAGACGGCGTCCACGCCCTCCCACTTCACGTCGTCGATTTTGCAGAGGCTTGGCACGTCGGTGGCGGCGACCAGGTGGGGGAACACCTCGGCGAACTCCTGGGCGGGCGGGTGTGGAGGGGGCCCCGGGCCGCGCGGGACGGGGCGGGGCGGGGCGGGGTGGGCGGCGCCAGCTGGCGGGCGCGGCGGCGCCCGAGCCGCCCAAGCTGTTCCGTCCCCCCGCCGACCCACCTTGCCGGCCTGGCGGTCGCCGGTCAGCACGGTGATCTTGAAGGTGGGGTGGAGGGCCAGGAGGCGCACCACCTCCTCGCCTGTGTAGCCCGAGGCGCCGAGCACCGCCACGCGCACGGTGTCGCCGGCGCCCGCCCCCGCCCGCGCGGTGCTGGCCACCTGCGAGCGGCGCGCGCCGTGTCGGAGCTCCCACGCCCATGCCCGCATCGGTGGCGGAGCGGCGCTGCGGGTGGGCAGCTGGGCAGGAGCCAGTCAACATACCGGGGAGGCCGTCGCTGCAGTGCGGATGCAATTCTGGCACCGCGCGGGCCGCGATGGCGCGATCAGGCAGCGCTGCGACATGGAGAGAGTACAGCGCTGCATGGCGGCCAGCTGGAAGCTCCGACTGGACTGGCGACGGGAGAAGGCGATCTCAAGGTGCCGCTGAGACAATCGGCGATCAGTGGCGGTGGGGTGTGTGCCCTGACTCCGCCCGCCTGGGCAGACCCTAATAACGGTGAGCCAGACGCTTTCCCTGCTTGCAGAGCTGCAGCATTCACTCGTTGCAACGCCAGCGTGTGGAAGCAGTCCACAAAGCATTTGTGCTACATGCGACATGCCTTGGTCGTGCACCGCCTCGCCGACGCCGCGCCGGCGCAGCCACACTTGACTGACGTGTGCAGACTGGCAATTGGGAGTTGTTGCACTGCTTCCTGGCAACAAATCCAGCTGCTGCGCCCATCTTGAGGGCCGCAGCACCGTTGCTAGAAACCAGATGACGCTTGTACGTGCCTGTGGGCTGTAGCCTGTAGGGGCACACAGCGATGCCAGGTTGGTGCACGAGACCAGCATGCAGCTGAGGGAGCATGGAGTTGATATCAGTATCTCTGCAGATGAGTGGACCAATGAGGGTGGAGACCAGCGAAGGGGCGACGGGGGCGGGGGGCACGGCGGGGGGTCTCCCCACATTGGGAGACCCCATGGCGGGGGCGGGCGGCGGGTGGTCTTCCGGATGCAGAATTCGGTGACCTGCATTTTTGACTGCAACCCCCCTGCCCTTATCTCTTAATCTTTCTATCGTTGGCGCCGATCGTGCGGTCTTGCCCAAGTTCAGCCGCTGCGCGTCATCTGTGCTGCAGCTGAGGGTCAGTACGGCTTGCTAGCGAACTAGGTAAGCGATCCGACCCATGGGTCGTCCGGCGGACGGCATCGCCGGCGCTGTGCCGCGCCGCCCGCCGGCCCCGCGGCCGCGCCACCCGGCCGCACAACACGCGCCGCCCCTCTGCGCTGCTGCTTTGCGACGCGCAGCGTCTGCCTGTTGCCACCGGGAGGCCCCCCGCCAGCCTCATGGGCGCCGAGGACGCGAGCACGTCAGGGGCGGCCGCCGCCCCGCCCCAGCGGCAGCCGCGCCCGATCCCATGGATGAAGATGTCCCCGATTGTCTGGGCGCCCATCATGTGGGAAGGGGGGGAGAGCGGGAGGGAGAGAACGCGGGTCGTGGGCTGTGGGGGGGTGGCCGCGGTGCCGGCCTGCGGCATCCGCCGGCGTGCCGGCCTCGGCGCGCTTCGAGGCGCGCTCGGCGCGTCGCCGCCCCCCGCAGCGACGCACACGCTCTACCCTGCGCCCGCCGCCCGCCCCCCGCCCAGGTACACTTCGCGCTTTTGGCTCAAGGGCCGCGTCGAGCCGCGCACGCAGCACGCCATATTCGCAGGCGAGCGGGCCGCGCGCGTGCGGCGCCGTGCGCCCCTCCTCGCGCTCGCGCCCCTCCTCGCCTGGCCGCCAACCGCCCGCGACCGTCGACGCCGCAGGGATGGTGCTGGTGGCGCTGGTGCATGGGGCGCAGGTCATCTTGAACGACAGCTCGATGGCCGCCCGGCGCGGGCGGTGACGCGCGTAACCCCAGGCTGGGCATCGGCGTTCACGACAAGCCTCGTGTTGTCGGCATTGGCACGGGCAACATGGCGCAGCGCGCAGCGTGCATGCGGCGCAGCGGCGGCGCTGCGGCGCGCGATCGCCGGCTTGTTTCAGCGCAGCTGCGCCTTGTGTTACAGCCTGCTGCAGCTCATTCCTCCTGCGAGCGGGCGGGCGCAGGAGGCCGCGAGCAGGCGGGTGCGGGAGGCCGCGGCGGGCGCGCCGCGCCGCCATCACCGGTGCAGGAAGCGAGGCCGCGGTGGCGGCCTGCCGAACCCGTCCTGCGGCCGCTTCGCATTGGGATCCACCTTCTTCACCGCCACCGCCTTCATGCGGGGCTTGCCTGCGGGAGGAAAGGAAGCAGGAGGAGGGGCGCTCGGGGCGCTGGGAGAAGGGGGAGCCGCGTGCCGGCGCACCCGCGCCGCGGCTGGGCGTCGAGGCGACGCGCTGGCGGGGCCCTGGGCGCGCGCCGGCGCCGGGGCCGCGCCGCCCTCCTCCCCGCGCGCCGCTTTGCACGCTGCCCCCCCCCCCCCCCCCCCCCCCACCCCCCCCCCCCCCCCCCCCACCCCCCCCCCCCCCCCCCCCCCCCCACCCCCCCCCCCCGNTCAGCGCCCGCTCCCCGCCGCGCCCTCCGCGCCCTCGCCCGCACGCCGCGCCGCGGGCCCCGCCCGCCCCCCGCCGCGCGCGGCGCGCCCCCGTCGCCCCAGCCAATCAGACGCCATGCCCGAATCGCGGTTCATCACAATTAACCGCAGTTCGGAGTTCAGAAGGTCACCATGAGAGAGACGAAGCCGTAGCCGCGCGGCTTCTGGTTGTGCTTGTAGCGGATGACCTTGGCCTTAACGAAGGAGGGGTACTTTTGGAAGGCGGCCTGCGGTTGGTTGGTTGGCAGTGGAGAAGGAGAGGGGGAGGGGGGCGAGGTGGGGCGCGGCGCGGCACGAGGGGCCGCGCGCGGCGCGGCGGCGGCGGCGCCGCCGCGCCGCCCCTCTGCGCCGGCAGGGCCCCCGCACCGCATGGACTGGCGCGGGCGCGCGCGGGGCCCTCTGCCGGCCGATCGGTCTCGCCTGCAGCACTGCGTCCGACACCTCGTTGCCCAGGTTGCCCACAAAGATGCGAAAGTCGTTCTCCGGCCACTCGGTGAGCGTGGGGTCCACCCACCGCTTGCCCACGGCCTGCCGCGGCGGCGGGGGCGGGGCGCCGGTGAGGGCGGAGCGCGAGTGGCCGGCGCGGTGCGCGCGCGGGCAGGGGCGCGCCGGCAGCCCCGCTGGGCAGCGCGCGGGCGCTGCCGGGCGCCCGTCCGCCCCTCCCGCACGTCGGCCCCCCCACGCGCGCTCCCTCGACCTGTGTGCTCGACAGGTGTGCTCCCGCACCCCCCCTCCTCCCCCAGCGTACCTCCCGCACCAGTCCCACGCGCTTGTCTGGTTCGCCAGGGACGATGGCGGTGGGGAACTTGGGCTTGGGAGCCGGAGGGTGCGCACCGCCTCCCGCAGCAGAGGGCCCGGCGCCCGCCCCGCCGCCGCTCGCGCCCGCGCCGCCCGGCCCCTCCGGCGGCGGTGCCACCGGCCGCGGCGCCAGCTGCGGCGGCGCCGCCGCCTGTGGAGGCGCGGCCACCGGCGGCGGCGGGCCCACTGGCGGAGCCGCCACTACCGGCCCATGCGCGCCGAGCCGCGGCGGCGGCGGCATGCCCAGCGGCGGGAATGCAGGCCGGTTCTGCCACGGCGGCGGGGCTGCTGCTGGCAGCGGCGCACTCAGCGGCGAAAATGTGGGCGGCGGCCAATTTGGCGGCGGCACTGCGGGCGGGAGCCACGCCGGAGGCGGCAGTGTTGGCGGGGGCCGCGCCGGCGGAGGCAGCGTTGGCGGGGCCAGCGCCGGTGGCGCTGCTGCTGGCGGCATCGCGGTGGGAGGTGGCAGTGCAGCCTGCAGGGAAGCGGCAGGGGAGTAAGAGGTGGGATGGTGTCCTACGGGGGAAGCAGCATGCCCACCCGCCCGCCAACCCGCCCGCCCGTCACAGCCGGCGCTGCTGTCCTCGGCTCGTGCGCGCACCTGTGCCGCCTGTGGGTGTTCCTGAGCCGCAGCAGGGGCCGAGGCCTCCACCTCGGCTAGCTCCGCATAGAATGTATCCAGCTCATCAGCCATCTTGGAGCTCCCCCACGTCCCAGCACTGCAGTGAGAGCGAAGCGGACAGCGATGAGGGCGTAGAGGGTTGCGAGCAATTCAGGACCGATGCGCTGACAACGTGGATGGAGTGTGCTCGAAAAGCAGAGCGTTATGGACAGAGCAACGCGAGGAGGAAGGGCAGGACAGGGCTTAATGCACACTTTGAGAGCTCCAAGCGTCATCGGTCGCTTGTTCTTGGCCATCAGGCAGGCATCCGATCGGTTGAGAAGGTTTGGCGACCTCTTGTTCACATCAGCAGCCATTTTCACACCATGGGCCGCAAGGGAGGCGGCAGGGCGGGATTCATGAAGGCGGCGCGCCCCGCGACGCGCGAGGAGGAGCAGGAGGCCGAAGAGCTGTCAGCGGCCGCACCTGGTGCCGCTCCCGCCGCACCTTCACCGGCCGCCGCCGCGCCGGTCGGCAGCAAGGCTGCAGCTTTTCTGAAGGACGTGCCAGCGCCCGCGCTGGCGCCGACGCAGACGCTGGCGCAGCAGGGAGGCGACGAGGGCAGCAGCGGCGAGGCAGCAGGGGAGGGCGGCGATGCACATGAGTCGCGGGGCCACCTCGTGCAGCGGCACAAGCGGGTGAGCAGCGCTCGCGAGGGCAGCGCTTTCCCAGCACGGCACGGGGAAGTGGGTGCTGGAGCGGAGAGCGCTCGAGCACCCAAGCGCTGCTCAGGGAGGCACGGTGGGCGCCGTGAGGTGCCCGGGGCCGCCGCAAGCGGGCTGACTCGCCGCCGCCGCGCCTCGCGTCCCGCCGCGCGCCGCCGCGCCCGCCGCCCCTCGCGCAGGAGCAAAAGGCGCTGAAGGACCAGGTCAAGCGGCTGGGGAAGAAGGGGCGGGAGGAGGCGGCGCGGCTGGAGGGGGAGCTGGCCAGGCGGCAGGCGGAGGAGCTCGCGGCGCTGGAAGCCCGCGAGGCGCGCCTGGCCAGCGGCGCCGCGGTGGTCGCAGCCGCCGACTCGCTGTACGCGGTGCACCTGGACGGCGGCGGCGGGGCCAAGGTGCGATCCGAAGGGGGGGGGTCGTCGCCTCGTTCGCCGGCTGCTGCGCACAGAAGCGCGCTCCTGCTGCAAACCCCGCTCCCCTGCCCCTCAGAAGCCGACCAAGGCCCAGAAGCGGCGCGAGGCGCGGACGCGCGAGGAGGGCGAGCGCGACGCCCGCATCGCCGCTGAGCTCGAGGCAATGGGCGACAGCGACCGGGTGGTCGAGGCGCGCGCGCTGGCGGCGCTGCTGCTCCCGCTGGGCCTGGCGGTGCGTGAGGTCCCCGCCGACGGCCACTGCCTCTACCGCTCGGTCGAGGACCAGGTGGCGCAGCTGCCGGCGCCTACGGCGGACGAGCTCGGCGCGGCGGCCGGCGGCGCCGGCGGCGCGCCGTCCTGTCTGCAGCTGCGCGCGGCGGCGGCGGAGCACATGCGCTCGCACGCCGACGCGTTCCGGCCGTTTGTGCTGCCGGTGGGCGAGGGCGGGGCGGGGCGCGGGGGCGCGCCGCCCCGTTCCTCGGCTCCTGGCTCAGAGCAGGGCGGGCAGCCCGCCCGCTCGCCTGCTCGCCGGCCCGTCCCGACGCCGCCCCGCCTGCGCCCTGCCATGCGCCGCGCCCCCGCAGGAGGACGCGAGCGCGCCGGCCGATGGCGGCGAGGATGCCTTCCAGGCCTACTGCCGCGAGGTGGAGGCGACCGCCGCCTGGGGCGGCCAGCCCGAGCTGCAGGCGCTCGCGCAGGTGCGGGGCACGCGCGGCGGCCGCGCTCTCGGCCGCGCGGCGGCGCCCGCGGGCCTCGCCCCGCGCCGCCGCGCCGCGCCTGCTCCACCTCGCCCGCCCGCCGACCTCGGCCCTCAGCCGATCGGTCCCCCCCCTGCCCCTCAACCCTCCGTCCCAGGCGCTGCGCTGCCACATCGTCGTGTATGCGGCGGGGATGCCGGCGCAGGAGCTGGGGCAGGAGTTTGCGGCGGCAGGGCGGCCCACGCTGCGACTGTGCTACCTGCGGCACGCCTATGGGCTGGGCGCGCATTACAACAGCGTGCAGCCGGGGGGGCTGGCGCTGGACGGCGAGGGCAGCGAGGGCGGCGAGGAGGGGGAGGAGGGCAGCGAGGAGGGGGAGGAGGCGGCGTGATGCTGTTTGCCGCTGGCCTGCTTTGGAGGAGGCGCAATGCGAGGAGTCGCTCGACCGCAATGTGCAAACCTTCCTTCCGCCGGCCAGCCCGGCTCCGTGGCGGCAACCCCGCCCCGCCTGCCCCGCCCACTCTGACGCTCGTCGGCACTGGACAAGTGTTAGAAAATTGTGTGGCAAATTTTCTCTCTCGGGGACTGCGCCAGGGCGCGGAGCACAAAAATACATACCGCCGCGCGCGGGCGGTGGCGCACGTGACGAGAAAAAGCAGCGAGGGCGGAGGGCCACGGGGACGGGCGCCTGCGCGCCCTCCTGCGCCGCCCCGAGAGCAAGGCCGGGGCAGCCGCGTGCCGCCTCCAGGGGAGGGCCGCCGCCGCCCGCCGCCCGCCGCCGCCGCAGGCGGGCGGGCCGCCGACTTAGGCGGGCGCCTACTTAGGCGGGCGGGCCGCCTACTTGGCGGCGGCAACCTTGAGCGCAGCCTCCCGCACCTCCTTGAGCAGCTCCAGCTTCTCCTTGGCGGAGATGCCGAGCTTCTTGGTGCCGGTGGTGCCCTGCGCGGCGGGGGAGGGGGTTGGGGCGGGGCGGCGGCGGGGCAGCGGCCGCGAGGCGCGCGGGAGCCCTTGGGCCAGCGGCCGGGCGTCGGCGCCGCCCGGCCGCGTCGTCTGGCGCCGCCCAGCCGAGCAGCCCCCCAGGGCGGGCGCACCAAAAGGCTTCCGAGTGCACCCGCCACCGCCCCGCTGCGCCGTGCACCCACTTACCTCGAGCGAGTAGCCCGAAGCGCTGGCGGTGGAGCTGTTCTTGGCGGCGTGGACGGCATGGGCGTTGGGCGCGTTGACGCCCATCGCTGCGGCGCATCGGGGCGGGCAAAGCCGGGGGCGCGTTGTGTCGAGGGGACGGGGGGAAGGGGAGCGCGGCGGGCGGGCCCGGGACGTCACAGACGCGGCGCGGCAAACGCGCGGCAAAGGGCGCGGCAAAAGGGCGCGGCAAAACAGGCGATCGCTGGCGGCGCCGGCAGGCAGCGCGCTGTGCCACCCGGCCGCCCCATTCATTCCCATGCGGCTGCGCCCACCCGCAGCTGCCAGCAGCGCCAGGGCGACGCGGCGGGGCGACACCTCCGGCCGCGGGGCAGCCGCGCACACCGTCAGCTGGCGGCGGGCAGCGGGCTGAGCCTTGGCAGGGGCCTGCAGTGAGGGAGCGTCGCGGCGATCGCGCGTTTGTCTCGGCACTCCCAGGAAGCCGGGCGGGATTGGCTGTGCAAGCAAGATAGGCCAAGGGTGCAGGGGCCGCACCAGGAACTGGCGCTGCACGCGGACGGCCTGCTGCATCGTGTCGGGGGCGGGCTGCTGGGGCTGGGGAGAAGCAGGGGAGCGTGCAGGGGCGGCGGGGGGCCGTTGGGGGCAGGTTTGGGGCAGGTTTGGCAGGAGATTGTTCACCTGGGTCTGGATGGATAGAGAGCGTATTTTTGAGTTTCTCGAGCGTTTGCAGTTGTCCAGAGCATGAAACCGATTTGGGCTGAACGGATGCTCGAACGGCCGACACGCAAATGTGCTGTGCGTGCCCTGCGGGTTTATGCGCCGCTCCCTGCCCCTCGCGGCATACTGCTGTCACCCCAGTCGACCAGGAGCCCGCCCGCCAGAGGGGACGCGCCCGCCGCCCGCCCGCCTCCGCCGCCCGCCTCCACCGCCCGCCTCCGCCGCCCGCCTCCGCCACCCGCCTCCGCCAACTTTGCTCTCCATCGTGGCTGTGCAATGCAGCCTGGCACGGAGCGAGGGGTTGCACCGCTGGGCCGCGGCGCGGCACTGCCCTGCCGTGTGCGCTGCCAATGCCGTTGGAAAGAAGCGCAGCCGTCTTGGTGTGCTGCTGCTGTGGGTTGGGCGCGCCATCCGGCGCGCCCAGAGCCCGTGCACCATGCAAGCTGGCCGGCGCGCCGATGGCCGATGTGGGACTGCTGGGCGCAAGCGCTGTGGGGAGAGGAAGGGGGGGGGGGGGCTCACAGACTCCAGGCTATCGCCGTGAGCTCACTCATTGTCGAGGCGGCACAGCGGCAGGCGCACAGGCGAGCTCAAGCCCGTGAAAGTAGCAAGAGGGGTCGTGTCGGCGCACAGTTCAGGGGCGACGAAAGGCGGGGCGGTGGGTCGTGCTCAGCATGGCGGCGGGGGGCGGGATGTCCTGCCCCCCCCCCCCCCCCCCCCCCCCCCCCCCCGCCCCCCCCCCCCCCCCCCCCGCAC
>PCFQ01000078.1:2410003-2432071 GCA_003063905.1 Chlorella sp. A99 | reverse complement strand
CCCTGGCGGGGGGGGGGGGGGGGGGGGGGGCGGGGGGGGGGCGCGGGGGGGCGAGGGCGTGGGCGGCGGGCGGGAGCGCCGCGCGCGGCCTGCGCGGCGAACGTGGCACCGTGCGGCTATCGCGATGCGGGCGGCGCGCGCGCGGCGGCGCCCGCGGGCCCACCAGCGTGAACAGGCGGTCGAGGTAGGGGCCGTCCAGCAGGCCGTCGTCGGCGAGCGGGTTGTGCTCCAGCTTGAGCTGCAGGTGGTGGGCAGATGATAGGGGGTCGGGCGGGCGGCGGCGGCATTCGCAGCGGCGGCGGGGCGGCACTCGCAGCGGCGGCGGCGGCGGCGGCGGAGGCAGGTGCGCGTGCGTGGGGACCGGCGGGAGGACGCAAGGGGGGAGGAGGGCGGGCTGAGCGCACGGAGCGCCGCGCGCGGGCCCGGCGCCGGCGCCTGTCTAGCCCCCCAACCCCACCCGCACCCCGCCCACGCAAGCCCGGCCGCCGGCCACTGCGCCCACCCGCCCCGCGCCCACCGTCTCCAGCTGCGTCATCGCCGCCACGGGGGCGGGCAGCGCCGCCAGTCCATTTTCGCTGAGGTCCAGAAACACGCAGCGGCTCAGCGGCCCCAGCACGCAGGCCAGCGCCGCGTCCCACTCCTGCGGCACGGGCAGGGGGCCCGGGCGGCGGGGGGGCTCGCGTCGCCGCGCGTGGCGCCGGCTGGCCCCTGCGTCGGCGGTGCCCGCCCCCCACCCCCCCCACCCCACCTGGGCGCTCAGCGAGAGGTTGGAAAAGGCCGAGTCGAGGCAGAGGGTGGTGAGGTTGGTGAGCCGGGAGAGCGAGGCGGGCACGGCCGACAGGCAGCAGGCCGCGAGGTCCAGCTCCTCAAGCAGCGTCAGCCGCGCGAGGCAGGCGCTGCGGGGCGGGCGGGCGGGCGGGGCGGGGCGGGCGGGCGGTCGTGGGCGGGGAGAGGCGGGGCGCACGTGGGCGGGGCGGGAGGCGCGCGAGTGGGCGGGGCCGGGCGGCAGCGCCCGGCCGTAAGCGGGCGCCGCGGCGCGCTGCAGAGCGGGCACTCACTCGATCTCGTGGCGGCAGGCGGAGAAGTCGTTGCCCTCCAGGTTGAGGAGATGCAGGCGGGTCAGGCTGGAGAGCTGCGCCGGCCACGTCTCCACGCAGCGCACCAGCTCGAGGCGGGTGAGCGACTGGCGAGGGCGGCGCGAGCGGGCGGGAGGGGCGGAAGGGGCGGGGGGCGCGAGGGTCGGAGCGTGCCCGACGGGGCGGCGGGCCGCTCGCGCCACACAGCGCACGGGCACAGCGTGCCGCCGCGCGCGGCGCCCCACCCGGCCGCCCCGCCCCACCCCACCCCAGCCACACCTGCTCCATCCCATCCCCCGGCTCCCGCCCGCGCACACCTGCAGCCTGCTGATCGAGTCTGGCACCTCGAACTTGGGCCCCGGCCCGTCCTCGCGGCTGACCAGCAGCTCCCGCAGCTGCGAGAGGCGGCCGACCTCGGGGCCGATGGTCTCTGCGCGCGAGCGTTTGCGGGCGGGGCGGCGGCGCGGTCAACGAGCGGGCGGGGCGGCGGTGGGCGCCAGCGGCGGGCGCCGAGCGCGGCGCGTGGGAGCGGAGCAGGAGGCGCGCCAGCGCTGCGCCCCCAGGCTGCACGCTCGACCAGCCGGCGCCTCGAGCGACCCCCCCTCCTCTCCCTGGGCAGCTCCCTCCCTCACCTAGCGCATTCTCAACGTCCAGGTAGGTCAGCCTGCGGCAGAGGCGGCGGCGCAGGCGGGGCCGGCGGCGTGAGCGGGCCTTGGTCGCCGGCAGCCCAGCTCGCGCCGAGCGCCGCCCAGCACCCGCGGCGCCAAGCCGCCCGGCACCCACGTGCCCACCGTCGCCCAGGCGCCCTCCCCGCCGCCGCCCACCGCCCACTTCCGCTCAGCACCCACCCGTGCAGCGCCCACAGAAAGCTCTGGCTGCACTCCAGGGGACAGTCCCCCGGCGCCGCGAGCACCAGGCGCTGCAGCGAGCGGTCGAGCTTCCCCAGCACCGCCGCAGCGTCGCACCACTGCCCCTCCTCCACCGCCAGCGACAGGTCCTGGATCCCCGCCGCATGGGTGGAGCACCAGGCGAGCACCGATCCCGCCGCGCCGGCGTCCCACCCGCCCAGCTCGGTGCTCGCCCACAGCGTCTTGGACCCCCGCAGCACCTCGCACCAGTGGCGGTTTACCAGGTGGCACGTGCACCTGGGCAGGGGCAGCGGGAGGGGGTGCCGGAGGGGGTGGGGAGCGTGGGCAGCTTGGCACAGGGGGGCGGCTGGCCAGGCGGCGGGCGCCGAGCGGCGGGCGCCGAGAGCCCCAGTCCCGTGCGGCCCCCTGCGCCCCTATCCAGCACCCTAACGGCACCCGCATTGCAGTTCGCGCGCTGCGGGAGCTTGCAAGGCGCTGAGGTTCTGCCTCCTCGAGGCATGGTCATTCGCTTCGCACGCACCTCTGGCGGTGGCTCAGGTGCTTGCACACGCGCTCGATGATGTCCGCAGGAGCGCCGGCCCACATCCCCAGCGCTCCTGCCTCCACGGCCTCTGCAGAGCAGTCGCGCTGAGCACTCATGCTGTCGCGTTTCGGCAAGTGAGCAAGTTGCATATCAGGATTGGCAGCGCTAGACGAACAATCCGACATGACTGCCGGCCGGCCGCCCTCGAGGACAGGCGAGGCCACCCTCGAGGAAAGGCGACGAATCGAGGCAACTTGGTGGCGGTGTTTTTCTGCTTACACACACCGTGCCCAGCAGGCGAGCAAGCAAGACCAAGAGACAAGAGGGCCAGGGCAGCTGGCTGCCCAGCGCAGCACGGCGCTGCACGAGTCGCGGCACCGGCGGCGCTGGCCGTTACGTGGGGGGCCACCCTGCCAGCGCGCCCCCTCCCCCGCGTCATCTGAGCAGGGTGCCCCCGCGGGTCAAGTTCAGCAATTTATCGAAAATCGTACCGCCCGCCTCGCGGATGCCGCAGTGCAGCCACTCGTTGCTGCGGGTGGAGTGGGAGCATGGGCGGGGCGTTAGCAGCATGTGGAGGGTGCAGGGTGCAGGGGGCAGGGCAGCGTGTCCCGGGTGCAGGCTGCAGGGGTCGGTTCAGAGGCACGGGCTGGGAGCGCTGGCCCGCCCGAGACGGCATGCGGCCGAGCGTCCATGGGGAGAAAGGCCGAATACCGCCACAGATTGGGACCTCGGCGCCTCGTACTGCGCTCTGCTCCCGCCCCAGCCGCCCAGGCACTCAGAAAGCCCGCTTGGCAGTGCTGCCTGGGGCCCCCCGGCAGCTGCCCCACCTAATGAATTGGCGGATGCCCTTGATGTGGGCCGCCGTCTGCTGCGCCAGGTTGAAGTCCACAAACATGTCTGAGGGGAGGGGGCGTGCGCATGTGAGCCAGGGAGCGGTGCAGTCTGCGGCCCTCACGCAGCCCAGCTGCGAGGCCGCAGCAGCAGACCTCGACGAACCACATGCCCAGCCCCCCAGCCACCACACACACACACACCACCACCACCACCACTCCACCTGCTCGCTCACCTTCGTAGTACGTGGCCGCCGCCACCGGCACGCCGCACTCGCGCAGCGCCGCCGCGTCGTACAGCCGCGGCCAGTCGGCCACGCCCGCCAGCAGCTCCGCCGCCGCCACCACCTTGCGCAGCTCGGCCAGCTCCTCAAACATCCATGGGAAGATCATCTCCCCTGCGTGGGGTCACGGCAGCACAAGGGAGCGCAGCCAAGCCCTGGCATGAGCGAGCGACTCTTCGCGCCGACTGGACCGTGTGAGCTGCAGCCCGCGTGCGGTCGCGCGCGGGCGTGGGCAAGCGGCGTGGGCAAGCGCGCGGGCGTGGGCAAGCTGGAGGAAGCAAGGGCTGGGCCGCGCGGCACGCCGCGCCGCAGCCTGCAGGTCGGCCCGCGCCGACGGAGCGGCAGCCCCGCGCGGCCGCTTCCCAGCGAGCCGACCGGCCTGTGAAGTTGACGGGCAGGCCGGCCTCGGCGCGCGCCACCGCGTCAAACTCCGCGTCAAACTCGGGGCTCTCGCGCACGCGCTGCGCCGCCCAGTTGCTCGCCGCGCCCTGCGCGTTGAGAGCAGGTTGTGTTGGGGGTGGGTGCGGCGAAGGGGTGGGTGCGGCGAGGGGAGCGAGCACAGGGTGGAGCTGAGTAGGCAGGGCCCCGTGGTGGACGCACTGACTGCTCTCCCTGTCCTGTCTTGCCCACCGCCCTTTCTTCCTCCACCTCCACCCTTTCGAACATTACATCCCTTGCCTGGCAGTAGATCGCCTCGTGCAGCAGCGCATATAGGGGGTTGGTGTCGAAGCTGCGGCGAGGGCAAGGACGCGGGGGCGGCGGGGTGGGGAGGCGGGGCGGCACCGGGCGCCTCGGCCCAAAGCCAGCTGGTCGCCAGTCGTTGCCGCGCGCGCGCGCCGCACAACCCCACCCCCTCCTGCATCTCCTGCCCTCGCCGCCACCACCACACGCACCCTTCGCCCCACCCCACAGCCCCGCGCGCGCACGTCCCACCCCGCCCGCCCGCCCCACCTCAGCCACGCGTCAAAGTCCTTTCGGAAGCGCAGGCTCAGGCGGTCGCCGTCCCATGCGCCCTCCACCAGGTAGTGCAGCCGCTCGAGGCCGTGCGAAAAGCCGAGCGACGACAGCCCCAGCAGCTGGAAGCTCCTGCGCACGGGGGCGGGGACGACGTGCGCACGGCTGGGGCGCGGGGGCAGCAGGAGACTGTACATGTGGCTGGAGCAGTGCACGCAAGGCTTGGGTGGGGGGCGGCAGGGGGCTGTGAGCGCGGCCGGCGCGCGGCCGGCGCGCGCGTCCGGGCCCCATGCGCCCGCGCCTGGGCGTGATGCGGTTGCCGGCCGGCGACAGCACGTGGCCGCCGGGCTGGGCCGCGAGGTGGCGCACGATCGCCTGCACGCGCCCCACGTCCTGCACCCAGTGCACCCAACCCCCAACAGAGGGGTGGTGGTGGTGTGTGTGTGTGTGGGTGGGTGGGGTGGGTGGTGGTGGTGGTGGTGAGTGGTGGGTGGGGGAGTTGGGGGGTGACACGGCGCAGGGCCTTGGGTAGGACGGCCCGGTGCCGCTGCCAACTGCCCGGCCGCCCGGTGCCGCTGCGCGGCATGCCGCGTCGTTTGCTGCCCGGCGCCACTGCGCGGCATGCCGCGGCGGGCGCAGCGACGGCCGCCTGGGGAGGAAAGCGCCGCCCGCCCACCTCTGGAAAGCGCTGGTAGAACTTGGCGTTCTGGGCGAGCACCCGCTTGGCCAGGTGGCGGTAGACAGTCTCTGCATGCGCACGTGAGTTGTGTGAGCGCATGTGGGTTGGAATGGTTGGAAGACAGATGAGAGGGTGAGTCATGAGCCATGCATGCTGTGAGGCAAGGGAGGGCTGCGGTGAGGGGGCGCCGGGCGCGGGCGCCAAGCGCGCCTGCACGCGCTCCGGCGAGCGCGCGGCGCCCGCGCGCACCCGCGCTGCAGGGCATGTCGATGCCCGGGGGAATGCCGCCCGTGATTAGCACCTGTCGCGGGGGCGGGGTGGGGCGGGGACGGCACGGGTGCAACCAACGGCGCGGTTGGCGGCTGCCGGCGCGGGCAGGCGGCCACCCAGCACCGCCCACCCGCCCTCCAGGCCCGTGCCCCCTTTGCCCGCGCGCTCGCCTCCATCAGGCCATCGGGTGCAAGGGAGAGATAGGTCACGCAGCAGAAGCCGCCGAAGCTCTGGCCTAGCAGGCTCCACCGCCCCTCGTGGTTGTTGCGTGGCACGAGCGCCTGGCGCACCTGCGGGGCGCGAGGCGGGCGGGTGGGGGGGGCGAGGGTTGGAATGGGGTGCGGCGCGGGGGTGCGGCGCGGGGGTGGGGCGCTCCCATTATGCTGCTTGCGCGTTGCAGAGGTTGCAGGGCAGGTCTGGCTGCAGTCGTGTCAGACCTGCAAGGCCTGCCCGCACGCTTGTGCTAGCCCAGCATGCTCACGGTTCCCCACACGCCCCCCACCCCCACCTCCACCACCCACCCACCCACCACACCCCGCCCCCTCACCAGCTCCGCATCCCGCACGATCGAGTCGGCGCGGAAGTGACGGAGGTATGCCGCCTGTGCCGCAGCGCCGCCACGTGCCGCCAGGTTGTCGCAGGTGATGGGGGTGGAGCGGCCGGTGCCGCGCTGCGTGCGAGCGTTGAGTTGGGGGGAGGGAGCGGGGTTGGCGCGGGGGCGAGGGCGGGGCACGCAGCGCGAGCAAGGGAAGGGCTGGCGCAGGCGAGGGGCCTCTGCCTGCCACACTCCGCCCGACTCCGTCCTCCCCCCCCCCCCCCCCTCTGCCGCACCCCCTGGCCCCCATGTCTGCTCCGTCCTCCCTCGCCTGGTCCAGCAGCACGATGCGAAAGTAGTTTGCGGCGGCCTTGATCCAGCCGCTGAGCTCCACAGGCCGCGTGGCCTCGTACCCAGGGCCGCCCTGGCGGAGTGGGTGGGAGGGCGGCGGGCGGTCGGTGTGCGGGCAGGTCGGCGCCCCTTGCAGCGCACCCCGCACACGTGCGTCAGCGCGAGAGCGGGCTGCCGGCAGCACCCCGCAGCGGTGCAGGCAGTGCCCAGGGGGCGGCGAGTGCGGCAGCCAGCCCAGCCATGCACCCCGCGCCCAGCAGAGGCAGTGTGACAACGCGATGCAGCGTCAGAACCCAACCGCCACTCGTCACCAGCGTGCCTGCAGGTAGAGCAGGTAGGGCAGGGCGCGGTCGTCCTTCTTGTTGCGGTGGACCAGCTCCCGAAAGAAGACCTCTATGGTGCCGGGCACCATGCCTGGGGAAGGGCAGGCGGGGGAGGAGGGTGAGACGCGCGCGGCAATTCTAAGCGGCCATGGGAGGGAGCGCAGCCGCTTGGCATGATACGCTGCGTCCGCCTGGCGCTCGGCTCGCTGATGCGGCCCTGGCCCTGCGGTGCGCGCGGCAATGCAAGAGGAGCCTGCACCCACCTGTGTGGTCGAGTGGCACTGTCAGCGAGTGGTCGGTCAGCTGCAGGCCCGGCACCGCGTAGGTCGCGCCGCGCTTGTGAGCGGAGCTGCTCTCCCTCCCGTCCACCCGCTGCTTCTTGGCGGGCGCCTCTGCGAGGGCGGCGGGCGCAGAGCGCGGGGCAGCAATGAGCGGGAGCGGCAGCCGCGTGAGTGGGCGGGGGCGGGGGCGAGATGTCAGGCTGATCAGGCAGAGCGACACGATTGCCGACCGCCCTGCCTGTCATGGCGTCTTCGGAGGACAAGCAGCGCGATGCGAGAGCTGGTTTGGTGCGAGCCCGAGCTTGGCTCTCCAGGAGAGCGCCGTTTGCACGGTTTAATTTGAACGCCTGACAAGAGTGAGCCCTCAGCGTCCTAAAGGCAGCAGCCGATCGCAGCGACACGCTCAAAAGCCGAGCAGACATTCACACGTGCGCCCGATCGCCAGCGCTGTGCTCGCCACAGCGACAGTGAGGCAAGAAGAAGCTGAGCTCAAGAACGCCTGCAGCTGTAAATGGCTTGCCGCCGCGCCTGCCTGCTGTGGGCGTTGAAGAACAGAAACCGCTGCCCTGACCCCTGCCCCTCAACCACGTGCCACCCACGTGCCACACGCCACGCGCCAGAGACAGAGACTGCAAGCAGCTGCGCCTAGATCAGCGCTCGTGCGACGCCCAGCACCGCAAAGCCGCCTGCCACTGCCAGCGTGACGGTGCGCTGGATGGGCGATGCCGGCGGCCGCGCGTACGTCTGCGCCGTCAGGTAGGCGCTGGCAGCCAGGCAGACCACCGTGCCGGTGATGCGGCATGACAGGCAGTCCTTGGGGCCGGGCACCGCCAAGGGCGGGGGCTGCCCCAGAGTGCCGCCGCCGCTGCCAGCGGGCGGGCTGGCCGCCATTGCCGCCGCGTCGCTCACTTCTTCTTGCCCTGCGGGGCGGCGGCGAGCAACGGCAAAGCGCGAGCTCACAAGCCACATGCACGAGTGGCTCAAGCTGCACAGCCTGCGAGCCACAGCTGCCCCTGCCAGCGGCTCCGAGCCCCTGCTCCCGCTCCCCCGCTCCCCTAGCCTGCATCCAGGTGCGCCCGGCTCCCCACATGCACCCACCTTGAGCGCGTCGCGCGCCTTCTTCAGCGCCGCCTCCTCCTGCACAGGTGTCGGGCGGGGCGGCGGTGGCCGCGCGGCGTGGGGAGGCTCCCCCGGGGCTCGGCGGGCGGCCGTTTGGTACGAAGCCGTCACAGCTGTCAAGCGCTGTGCCCAGGCACACGTCGAGGTCCCCGGCCATCCAGGCCGGCCAGCGCACCTCCTTCTTTTTCTTCAGGAACTCCTTGTCGTCCTCGTCGTAGTCCTTGGCCTTCTTGGGCTTCTGCAGGGTTGCAGTTGTTGTCGCATGAGGGAGAGGTTGCGGCAGCACGGGGGCAGGAAGGCAGCAGACGCAGGACGCAAATCGTCAGCGGACGGTGCAAGAATAGAGGCGGGAGGGAGCGTGAGGTGGGCACAGGATGGAGCGTCCGCGGCGGCTGGCACGGCAGGCTGCAGGCGTCTTGGGAGCCGGTCAGCTGCTCAGCCACCGCGCACCTTGTCGATCAGAGCCGTGGACTTTCCGGCGCCCTTGCCTGCAGAGACGGCAAGGCAAGTTGGGCGGCAGAGCTGAACACGCAGAGCGTTGACCAGCACGTTGAGGGGCGGCGGGGGCGGCGGCCGGCGGCGGCGGCTGGGCTGCTCCTGCTCGCCCTCCGCACCTGGCATGGTTTCAGCTAACTTCCCTCGCCGCGCCTAGCCACCTGCAGCGCCAGCGCAGCTAGGCGACTTTCAAGCAGCTCCTGCGTCGCAATCGTGCTGCTGCACTCACCTGACTGTCTGTGACTGTTCTGTGGATAGCTACACTCGCAAACACATCAGAAGAAGCAATAGCGACCAAGAAGAGGGAGTGTGGCTTTTCTAGCAGCTTATTTTCCTCTGCAAGTATTTGTGGCGGTCTGCCAGCCATTGCACCGTAGCGCAGGCCGGAGATGAAGGCCAAGAAACCGCAGTGAGGCTGCTCGCAGGGGCGCTGCCGCTATCTGCGCGCATTGCGGATGGGCGTGCAGTGTTTATTGGAGCGAACAGGCGCTGGAGCGCGAGCTACGAACCTCCACCCGCCTGCCCGCCCGCCGCAGGCCCGAAGCCGGTGGCGGCACGCCCGCCGCCAAGAAGCCCAAGCTTGCCGCGCTCACGCAGTCGGTGGACAGCGTGTTCTCGCGCCTGGAGGCAGCCAACGCCTCCTTCCTCACCACCGCCGCGGCAGCCTCGGCGTCGGTGGCTGCTGCGCACCAGGTCGCCGCCGAGCCTGCCATTAGCCCCAGCCCCGTCATTGCCAGCCTGCGGGTGGACCAGGCGAAGCTGGCGCGGCGGATGGAGCGGGAGCGGCGCTTCCATGCGGAGCAGGCAGCGGCCGCCTCCAGGAAGCCGCAGGTGGGCAGGCAGGTGGGCGGGCGTCGCTGGCGCCGGCTTGCACGTGCCCGAGCTGGTGCCGACACGCGCGCAGGGCGAGCGCACGCTAGTGGAGGTGCGGTCGGAGCAGGGCCACGCGCGCGGCACGTCCACGAGCCTAGAGAAGGACTGTGAGCGGGGGAGGGGGCAGGAGCAGCGCATGCTGGCTCGCGATGTTGACAGCGGTTCCCAGGGCATCTGTTCACACCGCCGCGGCCGCGTGGCATCTGTTCACACCGACCGCTGCCGCGCCGGACCGCGCCAGACCTGCGCCTGACATCGCACCCGACGCTGGAGACGGTGCGGCCGCCCGAGGTGCTGCGGCAAGCGCTGGATTTGGTCAAGCGCAAGTGAGCGGTGCATGCAGTGCCGCGTGGACCGGGGCGGTGCCTTGCGGCACCTAGGCTGCCGCCACGTGTGCCTGGCCTGCCCGTGCTGGTGCTATGGCGTGCTTTGTTGATGCGGGTCGCTTGCTCGGCTCCATGCACATCCCCACCCTCCGCTCATCCCTCTCCGTGCGCCGCCCTTCGCCAGGTGGACCGACGAGGAGTGCGACTACAAGTACGCGTGCGACCAGCTGAAAAGCATCCGACAGGCGCGCTGGGAGGCAGAGCAGGAGGGGCAAGGGTGGTGGTGGTGGTGGTGTGTGGGTGTGTGGGTGGGGTGGTGGGGTGGGGGGTGGGGTGGGGGGGCATGGCGCCTGTGCGCCTGTGCTCCAACGCAGTTGCATCGCTCGCGCCTGAGCGCCTCCTCCTTCCGTGCATGCTCCCCTCGCGCGTGTGCAGGACTTGACGGTGCAGCACATACGCACGCGCTTCACGGTGACGGTGTACGAGGTGAGGGCGCAAGACCTCTCCAGCCACCGCCTCCGCCGCCGCCTCCAGCCGCCGAGCGCCAGCTGGGCTCGTCCCGCCCATCCAGCCCGTCTCCCGCCCCGCCTCGTGCCCCGCGCCGCCCCTCCCCGTGCCGTGCCGCTCGCTCAGCGCACTGCGACCGCTGCGCCGCTCGCAGGTGCACGCGCGTATCGCGATCGAGGTGCACGACTGGGCCGAGTACCGGCAGTGCGCCTCAGTGCTGCAGCAGCTGTACGCCGACGGGCTCAGGGGGGAGCAGGCAGAGTTCGTGGTGAGGGGCGCGGGAGGCGGCCTGTGGTCTGGACCGCACGCACAGGGAGAGACGGGGCAGCAGGGCGCTTGCTGCAACCCAGCGCTGCCTCGCGCGCGGGCGGCAGTCGCGGCAAGAGAGCCCCCCCGTGCCCCTTCACCGGTGGACTGCTCCCCGCAGGCGTACGGCCTGCTGTTTGCGGCGAGCCACGGGACGCGGCTGCTGGCCGTGGAGATCAAGGAGTGCAGCGCGGGCGCGCCGGCAGCGGTGGTGGCTGATGGGCGCTTTGTCGGGCACGCGCTGGCAGGCGAGGAGGTAGACGGGGGCGGGGCATGGCTGGGGGGCTGAGGGCGGGCGGGAGGGCTTGCGATGCATGCAGCAGCCTGAGCTCACCTTCTTGCACGTAGCTAGACTATGTTGGTACGGAGCGCCTGCTGTCCAGGTGCACGCGCGTCAGCCTGCCCTGAGCCCGCCGCCGCTGCCGCCCTGCCGCGCAGTCGTGCGCGCCTTCACCTCGACCGACTATGTTGGCTTCATGAAACTGTACCAGGTAGAGGGAGGAAAGCATGAAGAGTGGGAGGAAAGCACAAAGATCGCCTAGGGGAACACATGTGCCCATGCTCCGATGACACTGGGCTCCGACTCCCCGCTGCTCGCTTCCTGTGCCCCCCACCCACCCCCACCCACCCCCACCCCCGTCACAGACCGCGCCTCGCATGGCCCCATACCTCATGGACCTCCTCATAGCTAAGCTGCGTGGCAGGGGCTACGGTGCGCCCGCGCGCGAGGGAGGGAGAAAGGGGCTTGCACAGCTGCGCAGTGAATAGCATGCGCGTGGGAGCGTGGCCGGGTGCGCCTGGCGCTGCACACGTTCCCTGCCCTGCTGCGCCCCTCTTGACTCGCCTCGTCACCTCTCCCACCCCCCACCCCACCCACCGACTGCGCCAGGCGTTCTCCTGTCGGCCTACCTTCCCTCGTTGCCCCTTATGACCTTGGGCGGCTGGCTTGGCTTCGACAACAGGAAGCAGGCGGCGGCGTTTGTGGGCACGCAGGGCGGCGTGGTGGCCGAGGGCGAGCTGGACGTCAAGCTCTCGCGAGAGCGGCTCAAAGCGGGCGCCTAGTGCGGCGGCTGTCCATGCCGCACGCCCTGCCGCCGCCGCGGCTGCAGTTGCTTCGCCATCTGCTCTGCCCTCCAGCACTGAGCACTGCCCTGCACACCAGTTTTCCTTCTGATACCCTCCCCCCAGGTACGTGACTTGACCGACTGCTCTTGCTCTTCGCTTTGCTCTTCCTGCGCTGCTCCCCCCGCCGCCTCTCCTGCTCGCTGCTCCACGCTCTCCGCCTGAAAGCGCTTGCAATTCACTACGAACCAAGCACCGCACCAACCAATTCAGCAAGCGATCACAAGCCGCCAAGTCCATGCATTGGCCAGAGGATTCAGAAGCCAAAGTACAGGCGGGCCGCCGCCCACGTGGCCGCCGTTATCGTTATGTTGTCCACGTCGGCCAGCGGCAGGCTCTCCACCACCGCGCCGACCGCGGAGCAGAGCAGCACTCCCCGCACCAGCGGCCAGCCACTCAGCAGCGAGCCCGCGCCCGCGGCGGCGGCGGCGGCGTCAAACAGGCCGAGGCGGTGGAAGCGCGCGAGCAGCGGCGCCGCAAACGCCGCGCCGCCGAGCCAGCAGGCCAGCGAGCCCTGCACCGACTTGAGCCTGTTGGTGGGCAGGCGGCGCGCCGACGCGCCCGCGCTCCGGCCCACCACCTCTGCCAGGCCGTCCCCGCCACACAGCACCGCGAGCGCGAGCGCGCCGCTGGGCGAGTGGCGCCAGCACAGCGCGCAGACGGCCGAGTGCACGAGGCCGTAGAGAAGCGGCCCGCGGAGCAGCTCCTCGCGCCGGCCGTGGCGCGTGGCGCCAGGGACCAGGTGCAACGCGTCGGGCAGCCAGCCGGCGCCGACCGCCCCGAAATGCCCCGCCGCGAGCAGCGGCACGGACGCGCAGAGCCAGCGGGAGGCGGGGTGCGCGGGGAAGAGCGGCCAGAAGAGCAAGTAGATGGGGCCCGTGCCTGCGTGGGATGTGCAGGGGTGAGTGGCGGCAGCGCATTGCCATTCCCGGCGCCGCTCAGCCCAGTGTGCAAACACGCCGCCCACATGCACCCGCACGTTTGCCGCCGCCACCATCCCTGCTTCCTGCCCCACCAATGTGCATGAGCTTTCTGTTGAGCGCGCGGGGCAGCACTCTGAGTCGGCCGACCAGGCCGCAGACGCCCACGTACCCCACTGCACCAGCCAGCGTCGCTCCCCACGCCAGGCCAGGCGTGGAGAAGGGCGTGGAGAGGGGCATGGCTGCGAGTGGGTGGCGACCGTGAGGACGGTGGTTTGCAGCGGCGGGGGGCAGGGCGGGGGGCGCGGGGAACGGCAACCTCCATTCAATGCGCATATGCACCTTCCTCCGCCCCTCACATCGCTCCAATCGACGCGGATGCGAATGGCGGCTGACGAAAGCCAATCGAGACCTCACCTTCGCGATTAGAGCCGCCACGCACTGCAAAAAAAACAACAGAGTCAAGGCGAGAGTGCAGGGAGAGCGACAGCATGCATTTCGGCTCTCGTTGCCAGCGCCGCCGTTCTCCCCCTCCCGCTGTGCCCAGTCAGCATGCCCGCCCAACTCAACCTCGGCGCTCCATTCTCTCACCTTTCGACCTCAAAGACGATGGGAGACACCGACAGGCGCCATGGCGACCCGGCCGCGGGAGGCTTGACGTGCGGCGCCGCGCATTGGCGCCGCGGCCGCAGTGTGCTTGTGGTCTGTCCAACATGCTGGGCCAGCAGTCAGAGCCTTGGGGGTGCTCGTGTGGGGCAGGGAGGGCGGTTCGCCATGGCGGCGACGGCGCGAGATTGTGCGCGCCCGCGCGTGCGCCAGGTAGGCGCACCCGTGTGGCGGCCGTGACAGACAGCAGTCTCCCCTATTCGCAGCTCTGGAGAGAAGGCGGCCATCAGCCGGGCCGTGCACGAGGGCACCGAGATCAAGTTCCTCGACAAGGTGGATTAGGCTCACCGCAGCAGGTCGGTAGCACTGGAGCGCTGCTCCCCATGTTCACGCGCGCCCCCCCCCCCCCCCNCCCCCCCCCCCCCCCCCCCCCGCCCCTCCCGTGTTGCCCCATATGGATGCATGCGTGCGCAGCACCCCGAGCTCACTGCTGCCGCAAACGAGTACCGCAAGGAGGCGAGCGCCCGTGCATGCTGCTTCCCGCTCGTGCTACCTCCCTGCTTCCCGGTGTCCCAACTCCCTCCCGCCCATCCCAGCTCCCTCCCCTCTCGCCATCGCTGCACCCAGGTGGAGGCCAAGCTCAGGGCGGAGCGCAAGGGCCCCTCCAGCCCCCGCGGCGGCGGCGGCGGCGGCGGCGAGGAGCACCACCTGGCCCGCGGCGAGCTGTCCGCCGGCCAAAAGGCGGCGGTCGCGCGTGCCGTGCACGCAGGCGCGCTCGTGGGCGGCCGGGCCCGCGAGGCGTGGGCGCAGGCGGCGGCGGCAGGGCCGCGCTGTGGCCATCATCTCCTGTCGGCCAGCCGCAAGTGTCACTGTGATCAGTGCCCACTCCCCGCCCTGCACTCCGCCACTCTCCCCACACAGGAAAGGACGTCACGGAGCTGCCGTTTGTGCAGGGGCACAAGTTCAAGACCGAGCGGGCACTGGAGTATGCCGAAGAGGCGAGCCAGCGAGCGATGGACAAGCCCCAATTCACTGTCCTTCACCACTGCTGCCAACAGCCGCCGCTGCCTCACGGGGGCCTGCTCCCTCCCCTGGTGCATGTGATGCGCAAGGAGGGCGAGGAGGACTGAGGCGGCAGGCGGTGGACAGTGGGATGCCGTGTGCACAAGGGACGAGGGGATGGGCTGCGGTGGTCACGAAGCGCATGGGGTGGGACGGTGGGCACTAAGGCAATGATGGGCCACGCAGCCACGGCGGCTGTGAGACAGTGTTGCGGCTGCAGTGAACTGCCTACACACAGCTGGAGGGCTGCGGACACAGGGCGAATGAGCCATCATCAGAGGAGAGCCTAGTTGACATGCGTGCCTGATTGACTCCATGACTCCCATGGCAAAGTTGGTGTGGGCGGCGATCGCCGCATTAGGCACAGCTTGATATGCTACCTGTGGAACAAGGAAGACAGCAGTGTCTCCGTCAAACGGCAAAGTCGTGCTGGTGCTGCCGCAACTCGAGGTGCCCGCCCGCCTGCCCACCTGCCCGCGCCCACCCGCCTGCCTGCCCGCCTCAATTCAACTGATTAATTTTGATTCATTGACATCCTTGGCATTTCACAAGCCTGCCCGCTCTCCTCCCAGGCGCGCAGAGCTTGAATTTTGATGTGCGCCAGCTCAACACTGGCTGCACGCGCCTCGATCGTCCTGATGCGCAGAGGCGAGACTCCTACCGCGTGTGAATCAAGCGAGAATGGGATTGGTGGCGACCAACCAGGCACTGCCTACACTGCGCATCACCCGCCTCTCGCCCGCACCGACGCAGCCGCATTCCCGCTGCAGGCGCAGCCGCCCACAGTGGTACCGGCGGAGCTGGCTCCACCAAACGCAGCGCCAAACGCGATGCGCAGGCCTCCGGCCACCTGGCCTGCGCATCGGGGCCCCGCCGGCGCGCCAAGCGCGCGCATCCTGCAGCCGACGCGGCAGCGGTGCGGGCGCCCGACGCCCCAGCTGCCAGCTCCGGTGCGCTGCTGCTGCAGTATGAGGGGCCGCGGCGAGCCTTGCTGCTGAAGCGGTACAAGAGGTTCCTGGGGGATGTGCACTTTCTTCCTCCGACTGGGGAGGATGGCGCGGCGGCAGCCCTGGTGGCGGCGGCGGAGGAAGCAGCAGACCCGCCGACGGTGGTGCATCTCCCGAACACGGGTCCGATGACCGGCATGCTGGGACATCTCCCCAGCGAGTGCCTGCTCAGCACTAGCGCGAGCGCCACGCGCAAGTGAGGGGCGCGGCAGCGTTCGCCGCCCTGCACCTCTTCTGCCTGCTGCCGCTGTGCTTGTGCGCTCTCCGGTGTGCGCCTGCCTCCACTCCCCACTGCCCCACCGCCCCACCGCACGCCCCTGCAGATACGCCCACACCCTCGAGTGGATTCGCCCTCACCCCGGCGCCGCCTGGGTGGGCGCGCACTCGGCCAAGGCCAACGCCATTGTGCGCGCGCTGCTGGAGGCGCACGCGCTGCCACAGCTGCCGCCCTATGGCCGCATCCAGCAGGAGGTCAAGTATGGAAAGGACGGCAAGTCGCGCGTGGACTTTGTGCTGCATGCGTCGGCGTCTGCCGGACCAGCGGCGGCGGCGACACTGCCAGAACCCGTGGCAAAGGGGGCATCGCCGGCGGCGGCCATCTCTTGCTCTTGCTATGTGGAGGTGAAGAGCGTGACAGACCACGCAGAGCTAGAAGGGGTGAGGAGGAGTGGAGTGGGCATGAGAAATGCATGTGTGCCCATGCTGAGGCGGGCAGGTGACCCGTGCTGTTGCGTGTTCGCGAAGCATCCTGCCCCCTTGGACCAACCCTCCCTCTCCCGCCCCCCGCTCAGGGGGCCGGCCGCATCGCGCTGTTCCCAGACACGCCCAGCCCCCGCGCGCAGCGGCATGTGGCCGAGCTGACGGCGCACGTGCGCGCCGGTGGCGCCGCCGCCTGCGTGTTCTGCGTGCAGGTGGGAGGGGCGGCACACAGCGGGACGGGCGCTGCAGCAGCCTCAACGCAGCATGCCAGTTTGTCTGTATATGCATGCATGCTGAAGCGGGAGCCCCTGTGCCCTGGTCACGGCTGACACGTCATCCCTCACGCCTGCGGCCCTTGCAGCGGGACGACTGCTTCGCATTTGCGCCCAACCATGCCAAGGATCCCGCCTATGGCAAGCTGCTCATCGAGGCGGCAGAGGCAGGCGTGCAGATGGTGGCGGTGGCGGTGGGCCTGGACGCGGCGGCCGGTGGCGTGCGCCTGCATGGCGCGCTGCCCGTGCGGCTGCGGCATGGCCTCCCATCTTGAGCGGCTGCGCCTGCTGCTTTTGCCGCCATTTGGACAAGCTATCACAGTAACGGGAAGGGCAGCTCTCGCGGCGTACTGGAGAGGCCTGTCCGCGCGCAGGCACGGCCCTCGCACGGCCGCCGCCGCCGCCGCCGCATCATGCGCCGCTCGCGTGTCCACTACACGCTCCCACTCGCTGTCAATCGTCCACCACATACTTGGCAAACAGGTTCTCCGGATGCGTCATCGCCTTGAACTCGAGCGCATTGCCGCTGGGGTCCCTGCGGCGGGCGTGGCGCAGCCAGGGCGCGCGCATACTCGGCCGCGGTGCCCCCGCCAAGGCAGCTGAGCCTCGCCCCGGCAGTCGGCCACACATCTGCCACCACACACAGAGAGTTCTTGCCGCAGCTGCGTGAACGCATAGCACACCACACGCAGTGCCGCAGATGCCACCCAGCGACGCACAGCACATGGCATCACACATGCGCCAGCTCATCGACGTGCCTGAAGAACATGGTCCACTGCTCGCCCGGCTGGCCCTGGAAGCGCAGGTGCGGCGGGATCACAAACTCCACGCCCGCCGCCTGCAGCCGGGCCGCCAGCGAGTGGAACTGCTCCACGCTCAGGGCCTGGAGCAGGGCGGGCCAGAGGTGCGCGGGGCGAGAGGCGGGTGTCGGCTGGCGGCGCAAGGTGGTGGCCTGGGCGGACGCAAGCGGGCAGCGGTCCCACGGGCCCCGTTGCTGAGCGCGGGCGGTGGCGTTGCACAGGGTGGGCAGCCGCCGTTGCTCGGGGCCTGCGCATCGAGCGCTCACCGCGCCAAAGTGCGGCACCGGCACTGCGTCGCCATCCACCGCATTCTGGGCTGCTGCGGCTGTGTAGCCTGGTACGAGGTGCGCAACGATCTGGTGGCCAAACAGTGAGAAATCCACCTGGGTGGGTGCAGCGAGAGGAAAGATGCAGGGCGGGAGGGAGAAAGGCCCGCCACGCGGTGCACAGGTTGGACGCGCCGCGCCGTGCGCGCACGCGCACCCAGGTCTTGGCGCTGCGCCCCTCGCTGCAGCACATGGTGCCGCCGTAAAAGGCGCGCGCCGCCGCGATGTCGTGGACGGGGAAGGCGAGGTGGAAGGGGGGCGGCGCCGCCATAAGCGGAGGCGGCGGGAGGCCAACGGGAGGGGCGGGGCGGGCGGGAGGGCGGGGCGGGATGCCGCGCTCACTGCTCCGTCTGTTCTGATCGCGTGCTGATGCTATCGCCGAGCTGAGTGTGGCACAACTCCAAGCTGACGTGAGTGCAACACCGAGTGAAGGCCAGTGGTGGCGATCCACAATTTTGTGATGACGTTCAGCGGTAAGAAGACGCGCCAATGCGTGCGGCATGAGGGGGAGCTGCACACCCTGGCAAAGGCAGTCATACTCCTTCTCTCTCAACCTTTTTCAGCTGCTTTGCACTGCTCCCATCGCTATCTTGTCTGCTTGCAACGTCGCGCATTCTCTCGCCCAGGTTGTTGAGAGAGAGGTGCTTGTGGGCCCCCTCTTCTGCTTTGAATGCGCCGTCGCGCACTCTCGTGCCTGACACAGTTTGCTCGTCGACAGCTCGCCTCTGCGGCTGCTACCTCGCCCCTGGTGGTTGAGCCAGCCGCTGCAACAACCGCAGACGCCTGCAGCTCGGCCGCGCGCACCAGGGTGAGCCGACAGGCCGCAATGCAGCAGCCAGGTTCACCTGCCGCAGCACGCGACGCGGTAGCCCCGCCCGCATCCGCTCGCACTCGCCGCCGATACCCGATGCCGCCGATGCTGCCACCACCAAGGGTACCTGTGCCCCACCCCATGCGCAGTTCCCTTGGGCCACGCTCTCCAGCTTCGCAGCCGCCAGCGTGATGACCGTGGCGCAGCCCACCAGCGTGGCCTGCGCGCCCGCAGCCGCGCCGCCGGCCGTCGCGTCGCCGGGCAAGGCGGGCGCCGCCGCCGGCACGCCCGCGCACACCGCCTTCAAGGTGGTCTTTGTGCTGGGCGGCCCCGGCTCGGGCAAGGGCACGCAGAGCGCGCGGCTGGTGGAGGAGTTTGGGCTGGTGCACCTGAGCGCGGGGGACCTGCTGCGGGCGCACATGAAGAGCGGCAGCCCCGAGGGCCAGATGGTGGCCGACATGATCAAGCACGGCCAGGCGGGTGCAGCCGCCGGCGTCGCGGGCGGCTGCAACTGTCGGGGAGCGCGCGGAGCGGGGGCGGGCGCTGCAGGGGCGAGGCGCCTGTGCACAACGTGCCGGGGAAGAGGAGGACTCTCTTTCGGCCGCACCGCACATGGGGTCACGCGGGCCGGCCGACGCTGCCATGTTGGACGCCGCCGCCCCGCAGATCGTGCCGAGCCACGTGACCAACAGCCTGCTGCTGCGCGCGATGGAGGAGAGCGGCAAGACCAAGTTCCTCATCGACGGCTTCCCGCGCAACGAGGAGAACCGCGCAGCGTTTGAGAGCGAGACGGGCATTCAGCCCGTGCTCGTGCTCTTCTTCGAGTGCCCCGAGGAGGTGGGGCGCCGCTGGGGCGAGGCGGTGGGGCGGCAACGGGAGCGCGAGGCACGTCGGCAGGATGGCGGAATGGTGGGGCGGGCGGGGCGTCTTGACATGACATGCTGCGCCCGCGTGTCTCGCACCCACGCCCGCGCGCGCAGGTGATGACGAAGCGACTGCTGGGCCGCAACGAGGGCCGCAGCGACGACAACATGGAGACGATCCACAAGCGGTTCCGGGTGAGGGCGCGGGGGGAGCAAGCGCCAGCAGGCCGCCGCCCTGCGCAGCCAGGTCTGGTCCCTCCGCCTTCCACAGCACTCTCACCCCTTCCCTCCCCCGCGGCGTGGGCCAGGTGTTTTTGGACCAGAGCCTGCCGGTGATCGAGCACTACGAGGGGGAGGGCAAGGTGGCACGCATCAACGCCGACCGCGACCCGGAGGTCGTCTACCAGGAGGTGCGCCGCCTCTTCCTCGAGTTCTGACGACGACGCCATCCCTGGAGCCGTTCGAGGCATTGCCTGGAGCATTCGGGCCTGCTCTCCATTGGCGGTCGTGGCGCGAGCGCCCGGCGCCTGCTGCTGCGGCACGGCGCGCCGTCTAGCAGGCTCGGCGACCCGCGCGCCCTCTTGTTGGGGCCTGACGCCCCACACCTTGACGGCCATCAAATCCCTTGGCACTGCTGGCACTTTTCCGCCTGTGGCGTGCAACCGACCCTGACGCGAGCGCTGGGCAGCGATGGCAGCAGCACGCACTTGGCCAGGCTGGTGGGCACGCCTGTCCTGCAGTGCTGCGTGCTTACTAGTGCCACACTTCCCCCACGCAGCAGGATTTGCAGCAGGAGGTGGGTGGGTGGGTGGGGCGGGGTGGGGCGGGGTGGGGTGGGGGGTCGCAGCAGCCGTCGCGGCTAGGGGCGCCTCAGAGCTCATCGTGCAGCGCCGCCTCCAGCAGGGCCTCCTTTTCCGACAGGTCCCGCCGCAGCGCCGCCAGCTGCGCCTCGGAGCAGGCCGCGGGCGTGACGAGCTCCGCCGTGTACTCGCACCGGCTCGGCTCCTGCACCCGCCGCAGCTGTTCAGACTGCCCGCACTTGAGCGTGACCTGCGGCGGGAGGGGAGCGGCGTGGGGGACGGGCAGCGGCATGCTGGGGGCAGCACAGCGAGCACGAGCAGGGGGCGCTCGACGCCAGGGCCTGCGGCGCATGTGGCTCGCCCACGCAGGACGCGGCGGCGAGCGCACCGTCATTGTGCGCGCGGGGCCCTGCCAGCAGTAGGCGCCGCTGGTGAAAGCCATGACAGAGTAGCTGTCCCTGTGCGTGCGGCGCCACGGGAGGAGGAGGATGAGCGCCGGCTGGGCCTGCAGGCCCGCGGGGGCAGGAGGGCCAAAGCGCGGCAGGGCGGCGCGCGCCCGAGGTGCCCACCAACCTGAAGCCCTCCCAGTTGCCAAGGCTGGTGGAGGCTCCACCCTCCTTCTGAGCGGCCGAGCCAAAGGGGCAGACCTCGTACACGTACTTTTCCACCTGCTCACAGGGTGGCACGCAGCAGTCGGGCAGCGGCGCCGCAAGCGCAGCGTGTGGCTGCAATCCAGCCGCCCGTAGCAAGCACCCAGGAAGCTTCAGCGCACCACCTCCTGCGCCACACACCCAGCAGCCCGCCCCACCACCAGCCCCACCCCCAGCGGCTGCGCCGCCAGCAGCCCGCCTCACATTGGCGGTGAAGCAGCGGTCGGCCAGCGCTGCAAACACGTCTCCCTCGCCATACTCGCGGCCCAGCTTGGTCCCCAGGCTGCTCGCCTCGCTCTCCGCGCTCCGCAGCGCGCTGTCCGCGTCGCCGTGCCGGCTGCGCGCGCCCTCCAGCTGCTTGCGCACTGCAGCCAGCTTGCGCTCTGTGTGGCGCGGGGGAGAGAAGGAGGGAGCTGTGCGCCCGCGCGACAGGTGCGACGCTGCACCCACAGTGTAGTCTCAACCGACCTCCCAGGCACACGCAGTGCGTACAGCATGCGCCGTAGCCACGCTCCCAGCTCGCTGTCAGCGCTGCTGCCCTGCCATACCCTGCCCTGCCGCCACCCCTGTTGAGTGTTGAGTGCATGCTCCGCTGCTCACCGAGCTCCTCCACGCGCGCTGCCTGGGCGCTCCCGCTCTTGGCAAAGAGCTTGGGGAGCACGCGGCCTAGGAGCCTCTCCAGGAGACCGGGAACCGCAGCTGCCGGCGAGCCCGTGCCCGGCTCCGGCGCTGCGCTCTCCTCGCCGCCGCCGCCGCCGTCAGCGCCGCCGCCAGCGCCAGCGGCGCCACCGCCGCCAACCGGCTCCTCCGGGCCACGAAAAAGCTGGTCCTCGCCCTCGGGCGCCGCCTCCTCGGCCGCCGGCCGCTCCTCCTCGCCGCCGCCGCCCTCCTTCCTCGCGCCCGGCACCCACTGCGCCATCACCTCTTGTGCGCGCCGCTCCTCTTCCTCCTTCTCCCTCGCCTCCGCCTTTCGCTCCTCCTCCTCCGCCGCGGCCATTGCCTCCCTCATCTCCTCCTCCGTCAGGGTCTCACCCTCCACCTCGGAGCTCGCATCGCCCTCCTCGGCGGCTGCTTCCTCCTCCCCCTGGGCTGCCGCGGCCTCCTCCCCTCCGCTGGCCTCCTCAGTGCCGCCGGCCTCCCCGCCCACGGCGCCGCCCGCGGCCTGGCCGCCCTCAGCCGTGCCCGCCGCCTGGCCGCCCTCGGCCGCGCCCGCCGCCTCGCCGCCCGCGCCCACCGCATCGCCGCCCGCGCCCGCTGCCTCGCCGCCCTCCTCGGCCGGTGGCGCCGACGGAGGGGCGCCCGCCGCCTTGGCCGCCCCCTCCGCCCGCTGCTTCTCCTCCTCCAGCTTCGACACCTGGTCCTCGAGCTTCTTCTTCTCAGCTGTGAGGTTGGTGGAGCAGGGAAGGGCACAACACAGTGTGAGCGGGATGGAAAACAAGGGGAGGCTGCGGTTGCTGCATCCCAGGACCGGAAGGCGGGAGGACAGCGGGCCCCGGCCGCCGCAGGCGCCAGGAGCGAGCCCCCGCCCC
>PCFQ01000078.1:2333066-2409980 GCA_003063905.1 Chlorella sp. A99 | reverse complement strand
CCCCCCCCCCTTCCCCCGCCACCCCACCTGCCAGCGCGTCGACCTTTGGCCGCTGGGAGGTCACTTGTGCCTCCAGCTTGGTCTTGCGCTTGGCCCAGTCCTTCTTGGCGGCGGCCGCGTCCTTGAAATACTTCTCCCGCTTGGCCATGCCCGCCTGCGCTGCCGCCACCAGCGCACGCAGGCCGTCCAGCAGCGCGGAGCCGACCTCCTTGCAGCGGTTGGGGCAGCGGCCCGGCCGCTCGTCGCTGCCGTCGCAGCAGTCTGCGGCGGCGGGCGGGGAGGGGCCATGCCGCCTGGGATACTGCAGGCACGCAAGGAGCCGGGCGCACCAGCGAGCGCCTCCCGCCAGTCGCACGCCACCGCGCACACACAGCCACAGCAGTCCATCGCGCTGCTGCCGATCGTTGCTTGCTGGTCAGAGCAGAACTGCCCAAAAAACAGCACAAAAGAGCAGAGCATCTCAAACACCAGCGCACCGCAGATGCCGTCATCCACCATGGAGGCATTCAGCTTGATTGGAACGGCGCCGCGGTTGGGGCAGTAGAACTTGCTGTTTGAGCACGCCGAGGTGCCTGTCGAGCAGACGAAGAGAGGGCAGACGGAGGTCAGCGTCTGCAGCGTGGGCACTGGGCGGAGGCGGCCGTGCGGTGGGCGGGCGCCGCCCGCGCACCTGGCTCGTCGCTGCCATCGAAGCAGTCGCAGTAGTCGTCGTTCACTTGGGCGAACGGCACCCGCTTCTTGCCATCCAGGCAGGTGAACTGCCCATCCAACGCCACGTAGCGATCTGCCAGCGCGGGATCCAGCCCACGGATGCTGGCCGCCGAGCCAGCGACGCCCAGGGCCAGCAGGCAGGCGCAGAGCAGGGCGCTGCTCGCCATCGATCTGCCCGCGACAATTACCGCCTGTCCACCCTCCACCGATGACTGGCACCGCTGCAATAGCGATCGCAATTTAGAAGGCGCCCGCATGGCTCGACATCCCCGTCGTGGTGCCTTCAGGAGAGGTGTTTTGACGCCCATCTCGCAGGTGTGAGTACGCCTTCATATTGACGAATCGATCCAAACTCTCAAACGCTCACAGTGCAGAGTCTCGGCACCTTTGCGAGAGGAGACTTCTGTGCGCTCCAGGGCTCCCACAAGGCGCTGGGAGGAACACCAAGACGGGAGTAGTGCGCTGCTAGACTAGTAGTGCTGCTAGACGCTAGGGCGGAGCAGTGCCGGGCGGCGGCGGCGGCCGACTAGCCATTCCAGCGCCCCTGCGAGCCCAAGCGATGGAGGTTCTGGAGGCGCTGGGCCGCTGCCAGGACGACAAGCTGCGGTCACGGGTGGAGAGGAGCATCGCGTGCATCTCTCGCACCCTGGACCTGTACGGGTGCGCAGCCGGCGCCGCTGCCCACTCGCCTGCCCGCCCTGCCACGCCGCGGCTGCCATCCCAAACACCCACCGAGCTATGATGGCCCCCCTCTCCACTGCAGCACCCACGGCACAGCGTTCAGCTTCAACGGCGGCAAGGACTCCACGGTGCTGCTGCACCTGATCCGAGCTGCGGTCGCGCAGCATGCCGACGACGCGGCCGACAGCACCGCCAACGGCGTCTCGGCCAGCGCGCGTGAGCAGGGGATGCCACGCGCTGGGAGCGCCTGCCGGCTGCTGGGGCGGCGTGCCGAGCTTGACTGCCAGCGTTGGGCTCGCTTGCCAGGGGCGCATCCGTTGGAACCCCAACCTCCCCGGCGCTCTCCGCCCCCGCTCCCGGTTGCTGCAGCGCTTGGCGGCATCCTCACTTTCTTCTTCCACCACGACAACGACTTTCCAGAGGTCCTGGAGTTTGTCCACGCGACCAACGAGCAGTACGGGCTGGGCATGCGGGTGCGCCCCCGGCGCGGCGTGCGTTGCGCGGGCCTGCCCCGCCCCTCCGTGCGCGGCTCGCCCTGGCGCGCGCGTGCGTCGCACTGGCCCTCGTCCTGCTCCCCTTCCAAAGATATCTCTCATGCATTGTGGTGCATTTGCTGTGGCAGGTGCTGTACGGTGACTTCAAGGCAGGGCTGGAGGCTCTGCTGGCCGAGACGGCGGTGCGGGCGATCCTGCTGGGCACGCGAAGGTGCAGCGCGCCGGCGCCCTCCCTGCGGCGTGCAGTCTGCAGGGGCCAGGGGGTGTGACTGGCACACGGCAGGGCGTCGCGCTGCTGTCACGCAATGAGCGCTGGAGCCGTGTGGGCCGGCGTGCACACCGCCGGTCCTGTGCTCCGTCGCAGAGGCGACCCCAACGCCGGCGATCAGGAGACCTTCTGTCCCAGCAGCGCTGGCTGGCCGCCATTTATGAGGGTGCGCGCAACCGCGCTGTGGGGGAGGAGCAGTCCCTGCCAGGGAGAGCGCCGCAATGGCTGCACGCCCGCCTCCCCCTGCCTGGGGCGCGTGCTGCGCTCACCGGTGCCTGCCGCGCTCTCGTGATCCGCGCTCACGCGTTGTGTCGCTCAAGCCCCCCATCCCAGCTGGCATCCCCCAATTATGCATCCCCCACCACCCCCATGCCGCTGCCACCGCCACCGCCGCCGCCCTCCGCCCCTGCAACAGGTCAACCCAATTCTGGACTGGAGCTACCACGACGTGTGGTCATTCCTCCAGCTCGCCAACCTCCCATACTGCTCCCTCTACGACCGCGGCTTCTCTTCCATAGGTGGGCAGAAGGGGTGCGCCTCGATCGGCAACGGGACCCCAAAGGGACCGCCGGCGGTGCGCCTGCGCCGCCGCCCGTGCGCCCTCCTCCCCGTCACACTGCTGCCCCCGCTGCCCGCTCACGCTGCCGCGCGCTCCCCCTTCTGAGGCGCAGGGTCGGTGACCAACACTGAGCCTAATGCGGCGCTGCGGCGCGAGGATGGCACCTACGCCCCCGCCCACCTGCTGCCAGACGCGCGCCTCGAGCGCGCCGGCCGCGCCTGCAAGGTGGGGCCCGCGCGCCGGGCCCGCAGTCGAGACCCCACCGAGCACAGGGAGAGGGGGGGCTGTAGTAGGGAGAGCTGCCGCCCTGCGCCACGCATGCAGCGCGACGGGGAGCGCCGAAATGCGGGCTGCTGCCGGCCGGCGGCCGCCTGCACGCGCAGGTGGCGCGCCAGCGCACCAGCGTGACCGCCTCCACCAAAACTGCCGGGCTGGTGATCATCGGTGAGCCTAGGTCTAGCTCTCCTTTGCTCCTGGGCACTGGGGGGCTTGCGTGCACAGCTGGCACAGGTTGCGCACGTGGGTGCAGGGGCGTGCGTGCCAGCCGACCCCCGTCACAGCACGGCACGCATCCTTTGACCGCCCTGCACCAGCCCTGACCTGTGCCCCACCGCCGCCCTGGGCAGGGGACGAGATCCTGTCGGCAAAGGTGGAGGACGTCAACACCCCCTTCCTCTGCGGCGAGCTGCGCGCGCTGGGCTGGAGGGTGAACAAGGCACGCGCAGCGCCCGTTGCATGGGACGTGCGAGACCGGCCGCGCCAGAAGGGGCCTGCGGCGGCGCGGGGGGTGCACCCCCGCTCGCGGCTGTTTCAAACCCGCAGATCGAGCTGCTTGTTCTGTCGGTGTTTGGTGATTGCTTTTCCGCTCACTTCCTTCCTCTTCCCCTTCCTTCCTCTTCCCCTTCCTTCCTCTTCCCCTTCCTTCCTCTCCCCCTTCTCCCTGTTTTGTCATTACTTTCCCCCTCACTTCCTTCCTCTCCCCCTTCTCCCTGTCCTGCCTGCCAGGTGGTGCTGGTCCGCGACTCCATCGAGTCCATCAGCCGAGAGGTCAAGGCCGCGAGCGAGGCGTGCGACATCGTGCTCACCGCCGGAGGCGTGGGCCCCACGCTCGACGACGTGAGAGCACCAAGGGGCAGGGCAGTGGGGGGCTTGCGCTCAACGGGCGCTGCGGCCTGTGCGCCCCGCTGCTGCGTGCGAGCTGGCGCGGATGGCCCCGCCCTGCCCACACGGGGGCCCTGCGTGTGCTGTGCGCCGCCTGCCCGACCCCCGTCGCCCTGCCCCGCCCCTGCTGCTCCGCCCCTCCAGGTCACGATGGCCGCGATCGCCGATGCTTTTGGCGTGCGGCTGGGGCGGCACGCCGAGCTCGAGGCGCGTGCGCTGGCGCTTTGCAAGCCCCGCGTCTGCGCGAGGCCCCTCTGCTTTGGCGCGCATCTCCGGGCTTTCCAGCTCGGCTCAATGGCGCAGTCCTGCAGGCCCGCGCTGACCCCCCCCCTCTTGGAGCCGCTGTCTTCCCGGCTCGCCAACGCCAATGCGTGCTTTCTTCTCCTCCCATGCACGCTTTCTTCCCCGCCCCTGTAGGCCCGCATCAGGGACTACTTTGAGGGCAACGTGACCCAGGCGCACCTCAAGATGGCAGAGGCCCCCACCGGCGAGCGCCCGGGGCAAGGGGGCGCCTGCCCTCCGCGGGCGGGCGGCAGGGGCATGGGGCCGGCGGCATGGGGCGCCAGCGGGAGCCCGGCCCGCCTTTTCGCCTATTGCAATCCGGCCTCTGTTGCATCGCTCGACTGGCTCGAGTTTCCAACTGGGCAGCTGGGCTCCCTCCCGTCACGACTGCAGGCTCGGAGGTGCAGCTGATCGAGCACGTGGATGGCGGGCGGCTCTCGCCCTTCCCCCTGGTGCGCACGCGAGAGGGAGAAGTCACTTTCTTGTTACATGAACAGTTCTTGTCACATGAAAAGTTGAAGCAATATAGCGCCGCACGCGAGCGTGGCCCGCCCCGCAGGGCCTCTCTCGGCCCCGGCTGACCTGCCCACAACGCCGGCCTGCTCCCTGGCCTGTGCAAACCGCCTCGCTCCCCCGCCTCCACTCACCTGTCACCTCCCTCCTCCTCCCTCCCAGGTGTGCTGCCGCAACGTCTACATCCTGCCCGGCATCCCGGCGCTGGTGCAGAAGAAGTGGGAGGCAGTGTGCGCCCACCTCGGCGCCACGGCCCCCGCACAGCCAAAGTTCCGGTGCGCCGGCGGCCGAGGCGGACCTGCGTGCGGTAGCTTGGCATCGAGGGCGAGCCAATGCGCCCCACGAGCCTCTGCCCTGCTTGGCTGTCCCCTCGACTTTCCCCGCGTCGCCCGCCTGCTCCATCGACTCCGCTCCCCCTCTCCCAACGCGTGCGCAGCACCATCCTGCTGCGGCTCATGCTCGACGACGAAACCAAGGTGGCGGGCGCGTTGGAGAAGGTGGCGGCAGAGGTGGGTGGGTGGCTGGGCGGGAGGGTGCCCAGGGCGGGTGTGGAGTGGGGGCCCACGGCGGAGCGGCGGTCCGCCCTTGGCTGCGCAGCGCTGCACGGGCTGGGAGCAGCCGCGCGCGGCAGTTTCGCGCCGCTGCTGCTGCTGCACCGCCTCCGCCGCACGCAGGTGGGCGAGGAGGAGGTGTGCTTGGGCAGCTACCCGGTTAGCGATCAGGTGACGAGTATGGCTATGGCGGGGGCACTGGAGGCGGGGGTGCGGCAGGGTGGCAGGGCTCCATTTTTTTTTTCAGCAGGAGGTCTGGCGGCGCTGCGCCGGCGGGCGGTGCCCGTGCGGCAGACATTCGGGGGGTGCGACGCTCCCCCAACTCGGGGCGTCCGGAGCGCCGCCTGGTGGCGCCTCCCTCCGCCAACGGCGCCCGCCCGCCCCCGCTCTCCCTCGGCAGATTGACGGCGCGGGCGTGGTGCTCAGCTTGGAGAGCAAGGCGGAAGCCAAGCTGGAGCAGGCGCATGCGCTGCTGGTGCGCCTGCTGCCGCCAGGCGTGCTGCTGGCGGAGCAGGCCGACAGCGACCAGCCGATCAGCAGCCCGATGGCCAAGGCGCAGCTCTCGCCGGCAGCGCAGGCGTTTGCGGCCGACCCGCGGGCAGAGTGAGCTGCACCTCTCGCTCGCGCTGCTTCTTCGTGCCCCCTCTGCTATTCTTTTGCTGCACACACTATCCGGTTGCGCCTGTAACAACGCGGCAATGCATGCCAGCCAGCGCACCTATCCCCTCTCTCCCCCTGCCCCACTGCCGTCCTGCGCATCTGCCGCTGACCCCTCTGCTGCTGCTGTGGCTGGGGCGCCGTCTGCTTCGCCGCCGGCAGCGGGGCTGCCCCGCTCGGCGTTAACAGTGCCAGCTGCACCTGGGTCGCTGCGCTTGTGTTCGGCCACCGCTAGCGCGCCTGCCGAGGGCTCGCCACTCCGAGGGCCCTCTTCCCTGCTGCTTGACGGCGCGCCGTTGCGGGGGCCCTCCTCCCTGCTGCCCGACGGTGCGCCGCTCGCCCCTGCGTCTGTCCCCGTCTGCGCGCTGGACGCGCCGGCGCCATTTGCCAGAACCAGACCAGACAGCTCGCACACCGGCCGCGGCGCGAGCTGCGCGCCACCTGGGCCCCCCACCGCCGGCGGCGGATGCGCGAACGGCGACTCGCCAAAGTTCACAGTCACCCTGGCGGGCGCCTGCTCCGGCAGCGTGAAGAGGGAGACTGCTGGGTAGTAGGTCGACTCGGGGAGCAGCTGCGTGGGGGGAAGGGACAGGGGCGGGCTGTGCTCAGTGGGAGGAGCAGGTGGCGGGCCGGAGAGCAAGACGCAGAGCGCGCACGGCAACTATGGCGCGGAGCTTGCGCCTCGGCGCTGCACAGCGCCAGCCCGGCGGCGACGAGGGCGTGCGGCGCTGCCCCCCCAGCGGCGACGAGGGCGCGCGGCGCTGCCGCGGCGCCGGCGCCTCCGCCCCACGCGCCCAGGTGCCCACCTCGTAGGCGCGGCCCTGCGGGCGGCCGTTGCGCGTGAAGGCGACAAAGCTCCCCTCGAGGGGGCGGGGGTCGCGCTGGGCGGGGCCATCGGGCAGATAGAAAAGGCTGCTCTTGTACTTGACCACATCTGTTTGGGAGGGGGGCAGAGGGAAGACGCATGAGGGGAGATGAGGAGAGAGACATGAGTGGAAGCGGGAGACGTCGTGCACTCAAAAGCCAGGGCAGCGGGAGGAGTGGGCGCATCCGCGTGGGGCGTAGCCTGTGTGACGCTGGGCCTCTCAGTGCCTTTCTCGCAGGCCGACCGGCTGTGCACTCACCGGCGGGGCCCTTCTCGATGGGCCGCCCTCCCGGCGGCAGATGCAGAATGCAGCCCACCACGTCGCCCTCGCCATACTCTTCGCCATACGACTCCCGCAAGCCGCGGTGCACCTGAGAGCGGCAGGGCCGTGCACAGCAGCGCCATGGACAGCCAACCACAGGGCGTCGGCCGGCCCCGGGCTGGCACCACTCACAGCCGGCGTCGAGCGTGCGCAGCCGGCGCCGAGCGTGCCGCCGACCCCCTATCTGTCTCCGGCCCCGCCTCGCCTCCCGCCTCTGCACCTTGGAGCCCTCAGTGCTGCGGTAGGCATAGCTGTGCTCGTCGGCGCCCACCGGCGCCAGCAGCTCGCCCTTGCGCGTGGCCCAGCCCAGGCGCGCGGCGCCTGCAAGGAGCCCGCGTGGGCGGCCCGGGGCATCGGGTGCGGGTCCGGCCTGCCGCGACACGTGGCCAGAGGCAGGCTGGGCACAGGGCCGGCACACAGGCTGTGGAGCGTGCAGACCCACCAGTCGGGCCCAAGCTGTCGATCGACACCTCAAAGTACCACGTCCCCTCGTGGGCGCCGTGCGTGGCGCGCACCTGCGGCTCAAGGCCCAGGGGGCGGGTTGGGGAGAGGCAGCAGCAGCAGTTGCATGCGGCCGCGACGCTCTGCACCGCTCCTCGCCACTCTTCCCCCGCCCCAGCCTACCATGCGGTAGCCCTTGCGGCTGGAGGCTGACAGCTGCCGCTCGTCTAGCTTCACCGCACTTGCCTTGTCCTCGCTGCACAGTCGGACCTGGGCAGGGGGCAGGGAGGCGCGGCAGCACGCGGCGCTGAGATGCAGCAGCAGGTGGCATCGGGGCGCAGTGTTGACGCCGGCCATGGCGGCAGCGCATAGTCCCTCTGCTGCACATGCGATGCCGCTTCAGCACTCACCGGCCGCTTGCTCGGGCGCAGGCGCTCGCTGTCGGGCGCCACGCGCTCGGTGAGGAGCACCATCTCCTCCTCCTCTGCCGGCGCCGCGGCCACCGCCCGCCCGCGCTTCTTGCTGCGCCGCCCGCCACTGCTGCCGCGCCGCCGCTGCTGCGACGTCTGTTGCTGCGAGCGCTCCTGCTGCTGCGACTGCGAGGGCGCGTCTGCAGGATGGGAGGAAGCACATGATCGTGATCGCTTCTGCAGGAGCAGGCCAGCTCCTTGGCCACTCTCTGCTCTTGCGCTCACCGACCTGATGTGCTCATCGCGACGGCTGCAACGACTGCACGTTCCGCCCGCTCGTCGGAGGGCCGGTCGTGACACAAGCTGAACCCTTCTATCGGCTGAACCCTCGAGCTTGCAGGATTGTTGCCAACACAAGGAATACGATGAATATACTGGAAGAGCGTAGCGTGATCCCCCGACATGCACTTGCCCACCGCCCGCCACGTGCCCATCCGCCCAGCTGGTATACCTCACCTGATGCTGCATCTGCCCGCGCTACACCCTCCCTCTTTCCCCATGGCTCTGCCGCCGACGCAGGTGCAAGCAGAGGCAGAGGCACTTGCGGCACAGCCGCTGCTTTAATACTGGCATTGGAGCAGGCCGCGACCCGCCCGCCACAATGCACATGCGCTCAACTCAAGTACATTGATGCGCCCTCTCGTCAATTGCATTTAGCTTCCCTTCAGATGTCCCCAGGCTGTCGTTGCGCCCCCTTGCCTCTCGCCACTGTGCCGCGGCTCTTTCTAGTGAAGCGATCACATCGCGCTGCTGTCGCACCCACCATCCACACTCGTCGGCCAAGGCAGCCCAGCATGGCGCGCGAAGGGGATGGCGCGAAGGAGCCGCTGCTTGAGGAGCAGAAATCGCTGCTCCAGGAGTCGCGGCCGATCGGCCTGGGCGGAAGAGATGCAGCGGCGTTGGAGGGGTGCCCACCGCTCGCTGACCTGCTTCAGGTGAGCCGGCGCTGCCGCCGCCGCTGGTCCCGCCACACAATGCCCACGAGGGCCCACATAAAACGATGCAAGCCCCAGCGCCGGGTGGCGTGAGCGCTTATTCTGTATCGAGGGCTGTTGATGGCTGCTTCGCACTGCAGGAGCTGGCCGCGCAAGCGCGGGTCTGGCTGCCCCTCGCCGCCAACCTGGCACTCAACTACAGCCTGGCCATAACCAACCTCTCCTTCCTGGGCCACCTGGGCACCAGCCAGCTGGCGGCTGCCTCGCTGGCCGTGACGCTGGCCAACATGTGAGGCGTGGGGTGGGCAGCCGCATGTGCACCCAGTCCTGGTGCTGCAAGGAGAGGCCTGGTGCTGCAGCGCTGGCGGGCGCCTGCGTCGCGCTCCTGCGCACCACCCATCACCTGAATCATGCTCCCTCGCGCCTCCCCACCCATCCCACGCCGCAGGTCCGGCAAGCTGTTTCTCATGGGTCTCTGTGGTGGCCTGGACACCCAGGCCACACAGGCGCACGGCGCCGGCAACTCGCAGGCACGCCCTCCCGTTTTGTTTTTTTCATGGATGCCCATGAAAAGGACGCGCCTCCCCGCCCCACCCAACTCCCGCGCTCCCGCATCTCCCACGCCCCCTGCCCGCTGCTATGCAGGCCATGGGTGTGATCTTTCAGCGCTGTGTGTACTTTCTTCTGCCCCACTGCGCCCTCATCTCAGGACTCTTCCTTGGCCTCCCGCACCTGCTGCGCCACCTGGGCCAGCCGGCGGAGCTCTGCGCTGCCGTCGGTGCCTTCCTCCTGATGCTGCTCCCTTTCCTCTGGCTGGAGGCGCTCAACAGGTGGGGGGAGCGAGCGGTCAGCAGAAATGTGGTGGGTGGCACAGCTGCAGCCGGCACTGGGCCTGCTCTGCTGCCCCTCAGCCCCTCTGTGCGTGTGTGATCACTTTGCTTTTACGTGGGAGTTGCATCCCTGAACCCTGCACCGGTTCCCTGTTCGTGCATGTTGCAGGCCGCTCAACCGGATTCTCGTTGCGCAGTCCATCACCGCCCCACAGGCCTGGGTCTCATTCGTGGTCGCCCTGCAGCACATCCCTGCCTGCTACCTCTTCATCCACACCCTAGGCGAGTTGGTTGACGGGGAATCAGCCAGCGCACACGGCGTTCGAAAAACAAATTTTGGGCACACGGCGTCCGGCCGGGGGGGAGCGCAGCGCTTGGGCTGCTGCGCTCGCCTGCCCGCAGCGCGCGGTCGAGCGACGGACCGACTGCCTGGCCACCGGTCCGCTTGTCCCCAGGGATGGGCTACCTCGGGGCGGCGGCAGCAACCTGCTGGTCCACCCTGCTGTCCGTGAGCCTGCTGGTCGGCTATATCGCCTGGGCGGGCATGGGCGCCACAGTGTGGGGCACGCCGACGAGGGAAGCGTTCAAGGTGCGCCGCTGCGCTGCGCCCGCCTGCGTCGCTGGCCTGCCAAGACTGTGCACCGCTCGGGCGGCGCCCCCGCCGCTGTGTTCCCCGCCCGATCGCCCGCCCCTGCCGCATCAACCGCCTGCCGCGCGCCGCCCCCCAGGGCTGGCGCCACTTTGCGCACCTGGCCTACGCGTCGGCGGCGATGCGCTGCATCGAGTCTTGGTCCTTCTCCATCTGCACCGTGGCCTCGGGCTTCCTCCCCAACGCCGAGGCGGCGGTCGCGGCCATCTCAGTCGCCTTCAACTTGGTGAGCTTGGCACACGAGGGGACGGCCTGGAGACCCGGGAGGCGTTTCCGTCGAGAGTGCAGGCGGCGGCGCGTGGATCCGCAGGCTGGTTGGCTCCAGCTGCTGGTTGAAACACGCACGTTCTTCGTCTGCACCCTGTGCAGTATGGCGTGCTGTTCATGCCGTTTGCGGCACAGTCGCTGGCTGCCTGCACAAGGTGCGCGTATGGCTGCCACGAGGGCGCATTCCGCCGCTGGGTGTGCGGCTTGGCATGCCACCAACCACCAGGCAGCATTGCCACCGCCAGCCGCGCGCCCGCTCCACAGCTCCTTCTCCCTCGCCCCCGCGCCCAGGGTGGGCAACTCGCTGGGCGCGGGCCGCCCCGCGCGCGCGCGGCTGGCCGCGCTCGCCGCCATGCTGTCCGCGCCGGCGACGTGGGTCCTGGTGGCGGCGCTGCTGGTGGCGCCGCCCAGCCAGCGCGCGCTGCTGGCGCTCTTCACCGACGGCACGGATGTGCTGCTGCTGGCGCGCATGCGCAGCCTGCTGGGCCTGGTGGTCGTGCTGGAGCTGTTTGATGGGCTGCAGGCGCGGGGGCCCAGGGGCAGGAGGGACGGGGTGGGAGTGGGGATGCGTGCCTTGCGTCAGAGTCGTGGCTGATGCCCCGCATGCAGTCCAGGGACCTGCGCGGACATCGCCTCGCGCCCATGCCTGGCATCGCAACACGTGGTCCCTCCCGCTCGCCTGCGCAGACTGTGCTCAGCGGCATTGTGGCCGGCGCGGGCAAGCAGCGCCACGGCTCTGCAATCAACGCCGTCGCCTATTGGGTCTTGGCGGTGCGCGTGCTGCCTTGCACAGTCGCACCATGCTCGCAGCGCGAGCCACCGGGCGCCAAGATCGCGCCCGCTGCCACGTGATGTCGGCTGCCCCCTCGGCCGTCCCACCCACCAGCGCGCCTCCAGCAGCTGAGCACCCACGCCCACGCCCGCGCAGGTGCCGCTGGCGATGGTGCTGGCATTCAAGTTTGGTCTGGGGGTGGAGGGCATGTACTCTGGCATGGTGGTGGGCCCCTTCACACAGGCGAGCGCACTCACTGGACCGTATCCAGCGCTCCCGTCGGCGGCGTCACGTGCGGAGGCCATTGCCATGTGCCCCAGCTGCGCTGTACAGGCCAGCCTGTGCCCGCCCACTCGCTCCGACAGCGCTCCCCCCAAGACCCCGCCTCACAGGCCTGCTGTTACCTTCTGCTCATCTGGTGTCGCATCGACTGGCACGGCGAGGCACATGGCGCGCGGCAGCGCGCGCTGGCGGCAGCGAGCTAAGGCGGCGGCAGCACGAGAGGCGCATGGCGCCCGCGGCGGCGTGGGTGTGAATCTATGAATATTTACCTTATTTATCTTGTATCGTTCTGCTGCCCTGTCCTGGAGAACTGCTCTGTCTTGCCACTTTGATCAGGTTCGGGGTGTGGAATGCTGGCTTGCACACGTGGCGAGGTGGCGCTGGAACGCTAGTGGGCAGATGTTGTTGGGCCGCTGTGTGATGCCTGCGATGATCCCAACACCCTTTAAGGTGGGTGGGTAGGTAGGTTGGGGTCCCAAGTTGGTCGCATTGCCTGATCCTCAGGTGCCTGAATCCACGTGCTCCCTGCGATTGTGCAACATCAGGCCCAGAGCGGGTGCAGTGGGCGGCGGGAGGCGGGTGCTCGACTGGTCCTGCACCAGGTCGATCCGGCCTGCTGCCAGTGACTGGGCTCGTCAATAGCACACAGCAAGAAGTGCCAGTGCAGAAGCGGCCCGCGTGCAGGAGCGGCGCTCTGCCAGCGTGGCATTGGTGGAGCCCGGGCCCCGCCCTGCCGGCCAGCAACCTAGAGCGCCTCTTTCATCCTCCCGCCGTTTCCACGCGACTCTCGAGCTCCTCCAATCTCCCTGCGGCGGTCAGGGAGTGGCGATTGCCTCGTTCGCGAGTCGTTCATGCTCCTGGGCGCGCTCTAGCTCCCTAGAGTGCGCTAATGATCCTCTGAGGGCGCAGGGCAGAAGGCGCGGCGCGAGGGGCTGCTTTTTTGGAGGACCGAAAGCCCGCCGCTGGGGCTCCCGCTGCGCCCGCCCTCTCCCACGCCCTCCACGGCTCCCCCCTTCACCTCTGCCATGCTGCTGTTGCAGCCCACCACCCGCGCCACCTCCTGCAGCCATGGCCGATGCCGCCGGCCCGAGCACCCGCGAGGCTCCGGGCGCGCCGCGTGCCTCGCTCTCCGACCTGCCAGACCACATTTTGGAAAAGATTAGTTTGGAGTTCAGCTCCCAGTTCTCACCTCTCTACGACCGACACGACCTGCTGCAGCAGGCGGGTGCTTGCGCCGGCCGCGCCTGCTCCCCTGCGCGCGTGCGTCCCAGCTGAGGGGCGGACGCCTCCGCCGCGCGTGCTCCCTCCGAGCAGGCCGCCACACTCGCCTGTGTCGGCAACGCTGCCTGCACCTCCATCGCATCCAACCTGTTTGCGTTCCTCAGCCCCCACCTGGGTGCGCGCGCCTGGCGTGCAGCGCGCCTATGCTGCGCTGAGGCCGTGCGCGCTGGCTGGCGCTGGCTGCTTCCCTGCCCGCCCGTGCGCCCCTGCCTGTGCTCCCTCCTCATCTCGCCTGGCCCTCCCCCTCCCGCGCGACAGGCGAGGAGCTGCCCGACGGGGTGGACGAGGCCCGCTCGATGGCGGCGCTGAAGCGCGCGTGCAAGGCCTGGGGTCTGCCTCAAACCGGCAAGAAGGCAGACATGGTCCAGAGACTGCAGGACCAGGTGGGCAGAGGGGAGGGCGGTGGTTGCGCTGACCAGCCTGCGGTCGGCTGTGCTGGCATGGCAGCAACGAGCGCGCCCAGCTGGGCAGTGCGGCTGCGAGCACCCACCCAGGCTTTGGCTGCCTGCCGCCCGCCCCTCCTGCCTACAGGTGCAGGACAGCGTGGTGGACGCCGAGGGCGAGCCGCCCAAGCACTGCCTGGTGTCTGCGGCCACGCGCCGCGAGCTGGCCGCGTGGCGCAACCAGGTGGTGTCGCAGAGCAAGGCCAAGGAGACGTTTGGGCTCAGCAAGACGCAGCTGTCCGACATACCCTTCCGATGGCAGTGAGTGGGGCCAGCCTGGACAGCTGCGCTGCGATATGCAACGCTGCTGTACTGCCAGCTGTGCGCATGGGGCCCCAGCTTGGGGGCCCAGCTCTTGCATTGATTGGGCTATCCCGCGCCGCACTTGCAGTGAAGGGGCCACACTGTGCGTCCCTTTGTTGCCCCTCCCCTCCAGGTACGGCTCCGGCGGCTTCCCCATGAAGGCCTACTCGCTGGCCGACGTCAAGCGCAAGTCCAGGGCAAGGTGGGAGAGGGAAGCGGGGCCAGCAGAGGCCCGGCTGCATGTTCAGACCTGCCACGCCCCCGCTGCGCGCGCTCCCTGCCCCCCCCCCCCCCCCCCCCCCTCCCCCCCCCCCCCCCACCAACCGCCCGCCCGCCNNNNTGAACCCCCCCCCCCCCCGCCCGCCCCCCCCCCCCCCCCCCCCCCCCCCCCCCCTGTCTGCCTACCTGACCCATGTCGGCCTCATGCAGCTGGGGCACCTACGACCGCTTCCTCCGTTCGCAGCAGCGGAGCAAAGAAGCCCTGGACGCGTTCATGGAGGTACTTGTTATTTGTGAGTGAAGCACGCGGGCTGCTTCTCCGCTCTTAGCAGAGACAGTGGCAGCTGCCCCGGGGCTAGCGGCATGTGACTGCCCCACCTGCGCCGCCCCTGTGCGCACATGTGGGCCCCCCATCTGCCCTCCCGTCCCTCGCCCGCCCAACTTCCAGGTGTCGCCCCACGTCCCTCGCCCGCCCAATTTGACTGTCTCGCCTTGCGTCCCCTGCCCCCCTGCCCGCACCATGCCTGCAGGACTACAGGGCCAAGCGGGAGGCGCGGCTGGCAGAGCTGCGTTTAGAGATGGAGCGGCGGAGCTACCCCGCGGACAAGGTGAGGGCCTGCTCTGGTCCGGGCCTGCTCCTGTCATGTCAGGCTCCTGGTGACTGGCTCTCCTCAATCAAGAGGGCATCGATCTGGGGCAAGCACACAGACCGCTGTCAGGCTGCCTGTGGATGCTGGCCCCTGGTCCAGCGGCGAGGCTGCCCCCCGGAGCGCCGCGCGCAGGTGGAGGCGCTGATGAGGAGCCGCGACACCAGCAGCTGCATGTGGTGAGCCGGCCTGCTGCATGGACGGGAAATTGGGTGGGCCGAGGAGGATCGCTGAGGTCCAGTGCCGCCGATCGCCAGCGAGAGCGCTTTGCGCCGCCCCGCCGCAACAGGGGGCAGCGCGAGGGCCTGGCGGCGCCGCTTGCGGTCAGCTGGATGGAGCGCATGCTCTTTGCGGCGACCGTCTGCTCCGGGATCTTCTACCAGACCTACTACGCAGACAGTGCCCAGCGCAGCAAGAGCCAGGCACACTACAAGGCGGGCGCCGGGCCTGGGCAGCAGCGTCGGGCCTTTTGCAGCGGGCGGCCATGGCCGAAGGCTGGCAACAGCCTGCGCGCGGGCAGCGCTGCCAAGTGCGTTGCTGCCAGCCTGCGCGCGGGCAGCGCTGCCAAAGTGTATTGCTGCCAGCCTGCGCTTGACAGGCTGACCATCCCTTCGTCTGCTGCCGTGACATCAGTTTGAGCAGGACAAGCGGTGCCGCGCAGCCGACGGGGCCATCGCGCGCTGGGCGGCCCAACAGGCGAGCCTGGACGCCATTCGGCAGAACCCACAGGCAAGCTGCACTCAACAGCGCTGCTCGCACTGCCTCGCGGGGCGACTAATGGCACGCATGCGCGCGACTGACAGCAGCAAGCTCGCAGCTGCAGCAAATGTGGCCTACTTTGCGCCGCAGCTCCGCCCGCCTGCCCTGCAGGTGCCGGCAACGCTGCTGCCCGAGCTGGAGCGTGCGTGGCAGCGGCGGGAGCAGGTGCTGGGGGAGGCCCAGCAGGCCGCCGGCCACACGGCACAGGCGGTTGCGCTGGCCCAGCAGCAGCAGCAGCAGCAGCAGTCAAATTAGGGCGCAATACAGAGAGTGAAAGCAGGCTGAGCGGAGGAGCGGCAGTGTGGCGCAATGTGGCATGGGGGCAGGCGGGGCCTGCTAGCGACGAGGCCGGCAGCATGAAGGCGTTTCTGTAGTGGATGGTGCAGCGACAATATGCGATGCGCTCGGGAACGTATTGCAGCTCCTGTGAGCTTTAAATTACAACATCAAAGGTCCCCCTCGATCGCCATCACTGCCGCTGACAGCCGTGGTGCTTTGACCCGCCTGCATCTGCTCACGTCGCGCCCTTCCGCCACAGCAGCTCAGCACTGAAGCTCACCACCAGCCCCAGCAGCGAAACAGACCCCAAATAAACGGCCGGGATTCCCCACAACCTTCCCTTGGGCCCACGCGTGCTGTATCCCTGCGCAGAGGCGCAGAGGGCAGGCAGAGGCGGCGTGGCGGGCATGTGCGGCGCCGCAGCACGCGCGGGGGCACAGCGTAAGGCTCTCAGCATGCTGCAAGATGAGGGAGGCTGCCGCGCATGTTACTCTCAATCAACCTTACCCTGAAGTACAGCACACGGCCCAGCAGATAGATGGCGCCTGCGGCGCTGGCCGGCAGGGGGTACTGCAGGGGCGGCAGCGGGGAGCGGGCGAGCCGCCGCCAGCTGGGGCCACAGGCGCGCACGGGCGGCGCCAGCGTGCGTGGCACTTCAGCCCTCGGGCCCAGTGCACACCCGGCAGCCAGCGGCCAGCAGCAATGCGTAGAAGGTGGGGAGGTTCTCCAGACTGTTTTGGTGCGCGCGCTGCACGGCGGGGGCAGGCTGGGTTGGCGGTGGTGCAGTGCAAGGCGCCGGTCCCTGCTCCCCTGCTGGCGCGGGCCGCTCATGCGCACCCCTGCCACCGTCGCCGACTCCCTGTTGCTGCTCCTCCCTCCCGGGACTCTGCCCCTGCGCCCTATGCACTGCAGACCTGCACTGAGTTAAACTCGCGCTCGTGCGCGTGACCCGGCGGCGCATACGTCGCAGGGTACCAGACACGCCATTTTTTGCGCGCCCTGCCCACTTCGTAGCTCATCCAGCAGTTCTGCAGTGGCTCGTGCAATGGGCGAGGCAGGGATAGACGGGGCCGCCAGGATGCAGGGCGGGCAGGCGAGCGGGGCGGGGTTGGCGGGGCAGATCGCTCAATTCCAGCCCGATTCCCCGGCGCCACTCCGGTCTCACGTGCATGATGGCACCCACAGCGAGGGTTGCGAGCACCCAGCCATGCTCCTTCGACAGCGCTTCAGCCATGCCAGCGAACGCTGTGCCCGAGCGAATTGGGTGCGTCTGAACACTCAGATGGGCAGGGCGCAGCGAGATGGAGTTGCAGAGCCGAGGGGCATTGCCCGCCCATCGAGGTGGGGTCAGGGGCATGCCGCCGCTCGGCCTCAATGACCACGTGCGTCTGTGCCAGGCATGGGCAGCACATGGGGCAGCGGGTGGGCGGGGAAGGAGGGGAGAAGGGGCTCGGCAGGGCGGCAGGAAGAGGGGGCCGCAGGACTGGCGGGTGCTGCAACCTGGCGGCTGGCCGGCTGCGTGGCCACGGCGCGCTGGCCTGGCGCCGCACCTGACCGTGCTGCCTGGCGCACCGCTGCCGCATGGACCTGGTCGTGACAGGCTGCAGCAGGCTGCGGCAGATCTGTTCGGGCAACACAGTCGATGTGCCGCAGGCAATGTGGCCATCCCCACCACCCAACACTAGGTGACCAATTAGCCAACCAGCCAGCCGAACCAACCCCACCGCACATGTACGGTAAAGTCGCGCATGTCAGCCGCCAGGCGGTAGATGTGCTTGGCCATCCACATGCGCGGCGCCGCCCACCGCGCCTCCCGCTGGTCATCCGGCCACCCGCCGCGCGCAGTGCCAGGTCCTGCGCCGCAGGCACGGGCGTAGCCTGAGATGCAGGTGCCGGTGTGCCGTCACGCCAGCGCTGTCCGGGCTTTGCCCCCGCGGCCCACGCGCCGCATTCGTATCTTGCGCCATCGCTGCAAACGGCAAAGATCTGCAAATGGCGAAGCGGTGGGCGAGGCGGCACGTGGGCGGCGAGTGCAGGTTGCACCTGTTAACACGGGGACGCAGAACAGCTGATGATAATACAGCCAGGGGGTGGGCTGAGCATGGGGGGTGCATGCGTGTGCATGCATGCATGCGGCACGGCGCCGCAAATCGCCCACGCCATCCCCAACAGACTATTCTTGTCCGTTCCTAAGCGTATGTGCTCTCGTTGCTTACATGCACCAGAAAAGGTAAGGAGCCCAAACGTCAACTCAGCTCGCTTCCTTGCACCCCTCCTTCTTTTTTTCAAATGAGAGGTGATGGTGTAGGTGGCAATTGCGCGCAGCGTGGATCACCTTCTCGCCGCCGACGCTGGCGCCGGCCACAGTGCCCAGTGCCACAATCAGGGCCCCTGACACAATAGACAGCCAGAGCCCGCTGTTCAGGCTGCGGAAAATTGCCTCTGCGCAGTTGGGGTGCAGGGAGCGGAGGCGCAGGCGGCGGGAGTGAGCAGGCGCCAAGCGGGCGTGCCAGCTTCCGGGCGGCTATGATGCTATGGCCCACCTGCGCGCGACTTTTTGCGCGCATCATCATCTGCCTTGGCCTCCAGCTCTCGCCGCAGGGACTCCCTCTCCACCAGCAGCGCAGTGTCCGCCTGAGTCGCAGTCCCCAGCGCCATCCGCTCCTCCACTCCGCTGCTGCTGCACTGCGCATCTATCTGAAAGAACCTTCGCTGCCTGTCGGACTGAGTTTCGGACATGGTGCTAGAGCCGCGGGAGGAGGACAAGGACGCCAGCAAATGCGCGAGTTCTTGCTCCAGTGACACGTTTGAAGAGAGGGAGCGGAGCCCCTCCGGAGTCCCATCCCAGGACTGTTCACGCGCCATGCTGTCCAGCCGGCGCCACTGCCTAAACCCCGCCTGCGCTGGCTGGCATGCCCAACAACAGCCTGTGCTACACCTAATCTCTGTCTCTCTATGAGATGGCGTTGGTGGCGGTGGGGGCGCGGTGGGGGCACTCCCCACTCCCAGGGCGAGGTGCGGGTTTGCTTGCATCCGCGCGCTGTCACCTGGCTCTGCCAGCACGTCAGCCGCTGCAGCGCCGGCGGCAGCAAGCACATTCAACACAACTCTGGAGTGGAGGTGCAGCTCTGGCAGGCACATCTTGCCCAAGCACGGACGCCGACACGCGGGTAGTGTGGCCTGGGGTGCCCTGGGCTTCTGGGGGCCCAGACGCAAGTGCACTCAGAGCAACGACAGTCCCGACAGCGGAGCCAGCTTGGCTGCAGGGAGGTGGGCGGAAAGATGCATGTTCAAGTCAACGCTGCGCAGGGGCCGACAGCTGGTCCAGCACTAGAAAGAACTGACTAAAGTATGGGGTGCAGCTGCGAAATTTGAGGGGGAAAGTGTGATACCCGCCGGAAAATGGAGCTGCTGTTGCCACTGCTGGAGCCTGGAGCCCCCGGCCATGACAAACTTACTCACTAGTGCTGAAAGCAACCGCAGCAGCGGCGCACCCCAGTCAGGGCGGGCGCGGGTCAGCCGGCACACGGGCGCGGAACGCGCCGTTGGTGCGCCGCACGTCATGGGCGCCCGCCTCGAGGGCGCGCCGCTGCTACGCTCGAGCTTCTGCGCCGTCCCTCCGCTCGCTCATAGCCCCTTGGTCGCCTTCTCCACCAGCAGCCGCATGTCCACATGGGCACCCGTGGAGGGATCGTAGTGAGCAAACAGGACCCGCCGCCCCTCAAACACCACGGCGCCGCCCTGCAGCGCAGCGCGCAGCACGCGCACATGTGCGCGTCATTCATTCACTGAGCAGTCGTTGCCCATTCGCTGCCGAGGCGTCACTGCGGCCGCGGCACACCCGCGGCGTGCCGGCGGCCCGCGCGCCTGTTGGAAGGCCTGGTCCTGCTTGGGGGGAATCCACAGCGGCGTCTTGGTCCAGAGAGACAGCACCTGCCTCAGGTCGTCGACCCTGCCGCTCTTGATGCGCTCCCAGATCGCAAGCGGCGTCTGCAGCAGGGGACGGGCGGCGGGCTCGCACTCCGGCGGCGGCGGCACGGCGCCGGAGCGTCTGCATGGCTCCCGCTGGCCCGCAACAACTACACCGGCAGGCGGCTCTCTTATAGCGAGCTCAGCACTTTCCTCCTCTCAACAACCCCTCACCTCTCGCGCGAGGAACGTCTCACGCACGCCCTTCTTGAGCCCCAAGCGCTCATAGGTCACATTGTCCGGATCCGCCAGCAGCAGGTCGGCGGGGAAGCCTGAAGCGGGAGGCAATCCAGGAGGGGGAGCGAGGCGAAATGCGGCAGCGTCACTGGGTGACAGGCGCGCGCTCGGGGGAGGTGCGTGGCTGGCGCGAGGCGGCCGGCACTCCCTGCAGCTCTCGGCAGCTCCCTGCAAAAGGCAGGCTTCGGCGCTGAGCTCAGCTCACCCGTCTTGTCCACAAACTCTAGCCCCCGCTGCGGCGTGCCGATGCTGACGAGGAAGAGCCCTCCCTTGGCTGCGAGAGCCGGCAGCACGTCCCGCTTGAGCGCGCGCGCCAGCTCCCAGCTGCAGGGCGCGGCACGGCGCAGCGCAGCGCAGCGGGTGTCGGAGCTCGCATCTGCTGCTGCTGGCGAGGACCCACACGAGCCCTGCGCTGCGCTCCCATGCGTGGCATGCTCCAGCTCTCACCAAAAGGGTCATCCCATGCTCCGAGCAAAAGCCAGCACGACGCGGCCGCTGTCGGGGTCCCACAGAGACGTCACGTCAACCAGCTCCTGGGTGCTGACCCGATACACGCGGCAGTCCTCCAGCGCCGCGTAGGCGTCGCCGCGCAGGGCGACGGCGCCGCTGCTGGCGGCCTCGCCGGCCGCCGCGCGCGCCGCACAGAGGCAGGCCGCACGGCCGGGCGCCGCCGCCCCACGCTCCAGGCCCAGCCGCGGCCTCAGGACGAGCTGCCTGATCGCGCGCGTGGGGTTGGCATGTCTGCTGGCGCTGCTGGCGGCCTTGGCAGGCGGGCTAGGCCGCAAGTCACCTCCAAGTGAAGCGGGCATGCCGCAATCGTGCAGCAGGCGAGACCTTTCCTTGAATGCTGGCAAAATTGTGGCTCTGATCGATCTGAGGCACTGGTGGTGGTTGATCGCTGATCGCCAAGTGGGTGGTTTTGTGGTTGCTTCTTCTCCAACTCGCTGCAAACTAAGCAATTGGTATGAATTTGACGATGTTGACAGGAGAGGGGCTGCAAACCTCAACGATCTACCATCGGCCCCTTCACCCTTCATACTGCAGAGCATCTGCGAGCTGCAAACTGAGGCGGATGATAGGCGAAGACGCCGTCTAAGGACGCTCGCCCGCCCGCCCGCCCGCCCGCCCGGCCCCGGATGCTGCTGGGAGGATGGCTCCTGCGACTCATGCCTGCTGCCCTCCTCCTGTCTTGCTCCTGTCTTGCCCGCCACCACGCAGGTCTATTACGTCCTGCCAGGTGCGCTCGCGGCCCTGCCTGCACTCGAACGCCTGCGCATCAAGGTGCGGAGGGAGCGAAAGGATGGTGCACGTCAGATGGGCGGGACTAGCCTGCTGCCGCCCTGGCGCTTGCCTTGCGTCTGAAGAGAGTGAATGGCAGCAGCACTGGGCTTGGGCTGCCCTGCTGCCCCTGCTCTGCAGTGGGCATACTGTGCGCAGGATTGCATGGAAGAGTTTGTGAACAGCGCCCTGTTCCCGCCGCCGCATCTCACGAGCCTGGAGTCGGATCGGGTGCGCTTCGAGGAGGGTCCCAAGGTGGGTGGGTGGGAGTTTCCGGCCTTGCCTACCTCAGTCTCAATTCAAAGGTTTTCAGCGTGTTGCTGTTGCATGAGCAGTCGGTGAGCAGGGGCGGACGCACACGCGCTGGGCAACAATGCGCGCTCAGTCCAGCCTCCAGCATCTGTTCCCGGCATGGGCCGCTTGACCACGCGGCGGCGCCTCGCCATGGACAGCACCTACTGTGCCTTTGCGCTGCTGGAGAGCTCATAGTGCGAGGTGCTGCGCAGGTGAGCGCACCCCTGTGGGAGCAGAGCTCCTGCACACCGGCACGGCCCCCTGACCACCCGCTGAACCGGCCTGCTTCATCGCTGCGCGTCGCAGCTGCTTGGAGGAGCTGTAGCTGCTCTGTGAGGAGCTGTGTGCAGAGTAGCTGCTGTCGGGCAGGCATAACCAAGCTCTCGGCCCTAGACCTTTCTGGCAGCGTCGACGCTGCCGACACCACGGAGGAGCAGCGTGCAGCTCTGGCAGCCTCGCATGCCCTGCAGCGCCTGGCGCTGGGGGGCTCATCCGGGCGCTGCACCGAGGCGCAGCAGGCGCTGGTCATTGCCCAGCCGCGTGCCGCAGCCCCGCCCTGCGTGTTGTCAGCTGATGAGCCACACCGCATGTGGCAACGCTGGCCCCCTCAATTGGATCCCCGTCTGCTCTGCACGTCCGCCAAGCTCTGACGCTGCCTATTCTCGATGTTTCTCCATGTCTCATGTCTTCCCATTTCACGCAATCCTTGGGAATGTCCTGCGCGTGCCTTGTGGCCTTACAGCGCGCCCGGCGGCACGCGCTGCCTCACTTATCCTGCTGTGGCTGCCCGCCCTCCTGCTGCTGCTGCATGTACACTATGCGCCGCTTGCCCTTGGTGGCCACCAGCGCCTGCAGGCGGCCCACCGCGTCGGCCACGGCCACCACATCCTCAGTCCCGGCATCCAGGTCCTTGATCTTCACCACGCCCTGGCAAAAGGATGAGGAGTGAGGAGGCAGAGGGCGAGGGAGGGAACGTCAAAACGGCACAGCGCAAACGAGTCAAGTCGGCACGTCAATTCGGCACAACCCACAAGTGAGGAGACCGGCGGCAGCAGGGCGGCAGCGGGGCCGCCGGCGCCGGGGGGCGAGCGCTGCGGGGCCGGCTGCTGGAGCGTCCGCCTGCCCCCACGCACCCCGCAGCCGCAAGGCCACGCGCCGCGCACCTGCTCCACCTCGCTCTCCCCAAAGAGCACCATGAAGGGGATGCCCTGCTTAAGCGCATACCCCAGCTGGTCAGCCATCTTGGGGTTGGGCTTGAACCCAAACTCGGCGCGCAGCCCTGCTCCGGCGCGGGAAGGGAGCAGAGTCACGGCGGCCAGTGAGGAGCGGCGCGGGGCCCAGAGCGGGCGCGAGGAGGAAAGTGGGCACAAAGCGCAAGAGGCGGGCGCCGCGGGCACAGGGAGGGACGCACCTGCCGCCCACAGGCTGCTGGCAATCTCCATGCGCCGCGACTGCATGCCGCTACCGATGGAGGCCACCAGCACCTGTGCCGGGCAGAAGAAAGGGGAAAGGGTAGTGGGTTGACAGCTGGCCCAGTGCTGCCAGCTGCGTCAGTTGCGTCGTGCCGAGGCGCTCCTGCCCGCCCTCAGCCATACAGCACCCCCCATGAATGCAGCCATCAAGCCATCACAGGCCCCCCTTCTCACGTCTGTCTCCGTCTCGCGGATGGTGCCGCCCGCCGCCGCCGCCGCCTCGCGCATCTGCATTCGCGGGCGATCGTGCGCTGCCTCGGCCAGGCAGCAGCGGTGGGGTCTGCCACCGCCGCCGCCCTGCCTGATCCCCCTGGTGATGGCTGGGCTTGGCGAGCCGAGCCCACCCGCCGCCCCCGCCTCAAGATCCAGACCCACAGGAAGCCGGCAAGCCCAGCCGCGCCTTGACCACCCCGACCCAGCCGCCCACGCCTCGACAACCCGACCCAGCCACCCACCCCGCGCCTCGACCACCCCACCTCGGCTGCCCCACCTGCGCCTCCATGATGGCAAACACGCGCTCGATGCCGATGGAGACCCCGACCGCGGGGACCTCCTTCCCCGAGAACATGCCTACCAGCTGGTCGTACCTGGTAGGGGGGGCGCAAGGGGAAGAAGGGGGAAAGGAGGGGCAGTGGAGAAGGCACGTGGGAGGCATGCAAGTCTAGGGGCCGGGAGGGTGCCAGTGAGGACGAGGAAGCGCGGCGGGCCCGGGAGGGCGGGGCCGCCGGTGCCGAGCAAGGGCGCGGCATGGCAGGTGGGGGCGCGCACCTGCCACCCGCGGCGATGCTGCCCACATTGGCGCCCTTGAGCACGGCCTCGTAGATGACGCCTGGCAGGCGAGGGAGGAAGGGGGGGCGGCCGACGCGTGGTGGGAGGAGAGGGGAGCGACTGGCAGCGCTGAGGCAGCCGTGGGCAACCCAATCCGTTGCTCAGCCGGTCAGCATGGCGTCTCAACGAGGACGCATTGCAGTGGCACACAAGGAGCAGCAGCCCGGGCGCACCTGTGTAGTAGTCGAGGCCGCGCGCGAGGCTAAGGTCAAAGGTGATGGGCCCCAGCGCGCCCATCGAGCCCAGGAACCCAAACAGCGTGCGCAGGTCGGCGAGCGCGGCCGCCGAGTCGGAGTGCTGCGCCAGCGGGTGGCCTGCGAGGGGAGCGGGAGGGGCGCGCGGGAGGGGGGTGGCGCGAGGGCGGGGGGCAGGCGAGGGCAGAGGGCGCTGCAGGCGCGCCAGCGAGGCAGGGGTCCAGCGGGAGCGCAGGGGCCCCCTGTCCCATGCCCCTGCCCGTCCCCTGCCCCTGTCCCCTGCCCCTGTCCCATGCGGGGCCCCTGCCCTCTCCCTCCCACCCCCGCCGCTCCCTCCTCCCAGTCCCCGTGCCCCCCGCAGCCCCCCGCACCTGGCGCCGCCAGCACCTCGAGCAGCTCCAGCGGGCGGCCACGCAGCACGACAAACTCGCCGATGCGGTCAGCGACGGCGGGGGGCAGGCCCTTCTCATCCGTCATCTCTGCGCGCACCGCCTCCCAGGGCTCCTTGTCCAGCTTGTCGATGGCGGAGCAGATGGTCCTGCGAGCGGGTGATGCATTGGGGCGGGCGCGGCACTGGTCGGCGGCAGTGAACACGCCGCCGCGTGTTGAGGGAGAGGCAGGCGGCGGCGCCAGCCGCGCCCCTCGCCCCTCCGCCTCTGCCAGCTCGGCCCCTCCACTTTGCTTGCTCCTGACCCTCGGCACGCGTCCCACACATGCGCGCCTGAACTTCTGGGGCGGCACGCCCGCGATGTCGAGCATCGCGTCCAGCAGGCGCCGGTGGTTGAGCTTCACCTCAAACTCGCCCAGCTGCAGGTCGCTCAGGATCTCCACCAGCACCTGCGCCCCACGGGAGAGGCACGCGTCGCCAGCTAGGGTTTAGGGTTCATCGAGCGCGGCGCCGATCAGAGGCTGGGCGAGGGGCGCCCGGCCAGGCCGGCGGACCCCAGCGGCGCGCACGGCGCCGCGCCGTGGGCGGCCCGCCTCGCCCCCAGCCCCAACACCCGCCACCCTTCAACCCTGCCCTCCCACCCCCACCCCCACCCCCGCGCCCTCGCACTGCACACAGCAACACATCAGCCCCTCCATCAGCTCCCCCATCAGGAGGCGGCTCGCCTTGAGGACCTCGGCGTCGGGGGCCATGGCCGCGTACGCGCCCGCGATGTCAAAGTCGCACTGGAAGAACTCGCGGAAGCGGCCGCGCGTCATCTGCGGCTGGTCGCGCCGGTACACCTGCGCATGGTGCGCGCATGCGTCGGCATGTCGGCGTGTCGACGCCCCGCTCGATGCTGATCTGGCGCTGCCGCATGCTCAAGCAGGCACGCACCCCAGCCAGGCGCATGCGTGGGGCACGCATGCATGCGCGCCGCGCGCCCACCTTGGCGATGTGGTACCGCTTGATGTTGGTGATGCCGTGCAGCGCCACGTAGCGCGCAAAGGGCACGGTGAGGTCGTAGCGAAGGGACAGGATCTCGCCGCCCTGGGGGAGCCGGGGAGGGATGTGGAAGGAGGGTCGCAGCCGTGCCAATTGACCGCGCGGTGTCCGAGTTTGTGGGGGGCCGGGTTGTGCTGCCTCAGCATCAACACCATCCTACTATCTCACCTGGTCCGCCAAGTCATAGATCAGCTTGCTGTCCTCGCCATACTTGCCCATCAGCGTCTCCCTGTGGCGGCGTGGGAGCAGGGCGTTGGGTGGGTACATTGGGAGCAGGGCGCATGGCTGCTGTCTGCCAGAGGGCGGCCCGGCTGCGGAATAGCTGCGCCGGCAGGCCGAGGGGGCGGCCGCAGGCAGAGGCACGGGCCTGGCCCCAGCACTGGGCGCGCGCCCCAGGGCAGGGGCCCATGGCAGGGAGCGTATGTCGTGAGCACGAGGGTCGGCGAGCTCAGGTGCAGCAGCCCACCTGAGCTCAAAGACGGGGGTGTCGATGGATACGGCACCGTGGCGCTTGAAGACCGATGTGATTCGGTCAAAGGCGACCTGCGGCAGGCGCATGCCATTTCCAATGAGGGGGGCGGGCCGGACAGGGCATCGCCAAACAAGGGGCGGCGCCTCGTCTGCGAGCCACACGCCCTCCTTGGGCAGCAGAACAGCTCCAAGGCGGGCAGGGCCTGTGGGTTGTTGCGCGCCCCCCCTTACTGCGCGCCCCACCGCTGCGCACCCCCCTGCCGTCAGCCCCTCGGTCCCCCCCCCCTCTGCACCTCGCGGATGGCCATCTGGTCGGGCAAGAAGTCGCGGGCCCCCTTGGCAATCTTGGGCTTGCGGCGGGCCTGCGTCATTGCGGGGCAGCGAGGGGTCGGACTGCCGAGCGGCGCTGAGCTCTGCTGCAGGCCGGCGCGCGCCGCACCTCCCTGCAGACTCGACGCTGCCCTACTGCCCTACTTTGAGACACTCCACCCCACGATCCACAGGACCCAGCAAGCCCACCTGGTTGGCCTCGATCACGCCCCGCAGCGCCGCGAGCTGCTGCGGCAGGCGCTGGCCCAGGGGGTCGAGCGCGGCCGCCACGCCGGCCAGCGCCGCGCCCAGCTGAGGGGCGCCGCCCGCCTCGCCGAGCGACAGCCGCAGAAAGCCGGCCGCCAGCTCGCCGTCAGCGCCATCGCTGCCGCCGGCGCCGGGCGCGCCGGCGGCCGCGGCCTCGAGGTACGCTCGCAGCAGCGCGGAGCCGCGGCCCAGCACCATGCCCTGCGGCCCCTTGTCCTTCTTCTTGTCCTTCTTCTTGCTGCCGCCGCCCTCTGCGACGGTGGCCTCGGGCGCGGGTGGGCCGTTGGCGGCCGCCACCACACCCTCTGCCGGCGCGCCCTCCTGCAGCCGCAGCGACACGACCGCCGCCAAGCCCTCTGCCGCAAGCGCCTGGCGCATGGCCGCAAGCGCCTCGTACGCCGCCAAAGCGGCTGCCAGGCTTGGCACGGCTTCATCTGCCAGCGCCACCCGCCCGCTCGCCGCCGCCACGTGCTGCTTGGCCGCCTCCACCGCCGTCCGCGCCGCGTCCACGGCGGCGCCGACGCCCACCTGCAGCGTCGCAGCGTCTGCGCCCACAGCCGCGACGAGCGGCAGCCGCTCTGCCAGCGCCGTGCACCGCCGCAGGCTGAGGGCCGCAACCTTGAGCAGTGTGCCGGCCGCAGCCAGCAGCGCGTTGGCCAGCGCAGGCGAGGCCGCCTGCTGCAGCCGGCCGTCCTTGGCCGGCGGCAGCGCCGCAGAGGCCAGCTCGGCCTTTACGGGCGCGGCGGCGGCGGCCAGCGCGTCGGCCGCGGCGCCGTGCACCTGCGCGCCAGTCGACACGGCGGGCACGGCGCCCGCGCCGCCCTTCTTGGCGTTGACCTGCGGATCGCAGAGGGCAGGAGTGAGACTCCGGCCTGAGGCGCGGCGACTCCCACGCGCGCTCTGCCCTCGCCGGGTGCACGGAGGTGCCAGCAGAGCCAGCGGGGCCCACCTGCTTGCTGCCGTCCAGCAGGCCCCGCAGCTCGTCCGCTGCGTCCAGCGCCCCCTTGTGCGGCTGCGCCTCTGCCGCCTCGGGATCAAACGCCTTGATCTGTGGAGGGAAGGAAGCGTCGGGGCGCAGCGCAGGGCTGAGCGCGAGAGGCTCGCTGCCTCGGCGAAGGCTGCCAACGGCACCGCATGCAGCGCCCGGCCTGCAGAGGCAACACAGCTGCTGCTGCCAGCTGCCCAGCATCCGCTCACGTCTGCCTGCAGCGCCTCGGCCGCCAGCGCCAGCACGCCGTTTGCGGCCGCAAGCAGCAGCTTGCCGGCCTGCACCACCAGCGCACCCGTGCCGCCCGACGCGGCCAGGCCGTCCAGCAGTGTCGCACGCTCGGCGGCGCTGAGGCCGGGCGCCGCGCCGGCCGCGCCGGCCGCCACCAGCGCGGCGCCGCCCGCGCCGCCCGCTCCCTCGAGCGCGGCGGCTAGGCCCGCCAGCGCGCCCGCGTCATCGTCCGCCGCAGGCAGCAGCGGCGGCAGGCGCTCCGCATTGAGCAGTGCCCCCAGCGCCTCGACGACCGCGAGGCGCACGCCGCTGCGCCCGCCTGCGAGCGCCAGCAGCTTCAGCAGCAGGGCGGCCCGTGTCTGCGCCGCGTCCAGCCAGGCGGCGGCCTGCGGCGCGGGCGCAGCTGCCTCTGCCTGGAAGGACTTGGGCGGCGGACTCTCCTTCTTGACACGGTGGGCCGCCGCGGCGTCCAGCGCGACGGGGCAGCCATGCACGACGCGCAGCACATCGTCCAGCGTCACCGTGGCGCCGGCGCCACCCACGTGGAAGGCCTTGTGCGCCGCCGCCATCTGCAGCTACACTGCGCTGGCTGGTGGGAGCGCTGCGCAGGGGCGGCAGGGGCGGCAGGGGCATCGGCAGGTGAGGGGGAGCGGCGCTGGGGGCAGGTGAGGGGCAGCGAGCGATCCGTTGTCTCCCCCCCCCCCCCAGCTCGGGTGCGACAGGCTCCCCCGCACTGCGATCGCGAGCCATCACACATCGTGCGCTCGTCCACGACCCTCGCCGCCATGCCACGGCACCTTACGATCCAAACACTCAGCAGTCTTACACTGCGAGTCCCAGCAGTCACTGTAGATGGTTGGGGAACGCCAGGCAGGACTCGAGCAGAGCGAGGTGTTTAGATTAGAGCGCCGCACGTCCCAATGCCACGCAATACAGGAACTCGTGCTGCGAGAGATGAGGAGGGATGTGAAGGGTCGCCCAAGAAGAAGGAATCAGCATCCATCATTGTCTGTTCGTTGCCGCGCAATTCAGACTTCCGCTCGTCACTGACAACCATGCACCACCAGACCAGCGACGAAGCAAGGCAGCAAGCCCTGACGACACCCGACATCCTGTCTCAGCTACTCTGCCTTCTGCCCTTCGACGACAGGCGGGTCCTGCCCCTCGCGTGGGGCGTGGGGTGGCCCGGAACCGGTGGAAGAGGTCTGCAAGACCAACCACCTCACAACCGCCCGCCGGCGGCCCACCTGCCCGCCTTTGCAGGATGCGGTCTGCGCTCGTCTCGCGCGCCTGGCGCGACGCCCACCGCACGCCAGGCCGGCACTGGGCCTCCATTTGCCTGGATGGCAGCCGCCTCGTCGACGAGCAGCAGAATGTGGCCTACTGGAAGGGAGTGCTTGGCAGCTGGATCCCCTGCCGGGCCGCTGGCATCCGGCACCTCGAGCTGCGCAACTTCCGAGTCTTTGGACCCGGACCCAGACAACAACTCATGTGCTTGCTGGTCCTGACCAGTGGTGCGCGGCTGGAGCGCCTCGTCGTCGCCCGCTCCGCCGCCAGCCTGGTCACGCCCGCCGCCATCGCCATCGCCGGCCGGCACCGCCTGCGCACAATCTCTGTCCACCTGCCCGGGTTCTGCCCCATGAGCTTTCTGGGCGACCTAGGAACCCCGGCGCTGGCAGAGGGCCTGGAGGAGCTGGAGGTCATCCTGGTTCGCACGCGCGACGGCACGTCAACTTTTGATGGCCCCTTCCCGACAGGGCTCACTGCCCTTCGGCGCCTGCGCCGGCTGCGCCTCGAGGCGCCCTACGCTGGAGGAGCCAACACCGTGTGGACCACTCTGCCGTATAACATCTCCGAGTGGCAGCAGGTGTGTGAGGGGTTGGCAGCTCCACCCGGCGCATGTCCTCCACCGGCCAACCGTCACCCCGCCCCTCCCTCTTGCCGGCACCAGATGGAGGCTCTCACCCTGGTGGATCTGGGGCTGGCGCGCCTGCCCCGCGCTATCGGGGCGCTGCCCGTGCTGCGAGAGCTGGTGCTGGCGCGCAACGTTCTGGGCATGGGCGACCAGTTGGGCGGGCCCGCCATGCCCGCCCTGCCTGCCGAGCTGTCGTGCCTCTCCACCCTCACCAAACTCGACATCTCCTACAATCTCTTCGAGGCAGGGTTGCCGCCCGTTGTGGGCCACCTCACCGCCCTGGTGAGTGCCCGGCAGGAGTGGCGTGAGGGGGCAATGCGGCAGCTCAGTGCAGGCGAGGTGGCGCCCCTGCTGTGTTGGTGCGCTGCTGATGCCGTGAGAGCCCGGAGCCCACCCCTACGCTCGCAGGAGGAGCTCAACGTCAGCGGCAACCTCTTTGGCACCGTCGCGGCGGAGCTGCCGCCCACCTTTCGCCAGCTGACGCGGCTGCGCGCGCTTTCCCTCACCAACTGCCGCCTGGCACGCCTGCCCGAGGCGGTGCGCGCGTGCTCCACGCTGCGCCTGCTGAAGCTCAACATCAACACGCTCACCGACCTGCCCAGCGGGCCCTACATGTCGCCCAACCTCGAGTCGATCGACCTGGCGCACAACCGCTTGGCCGCCTTCCCTGCGGCGCTCTGCGATGGGCAGTGCTGCCCCAACCTGGTGGCGCTGTCCTGGGTCCGGGATGGCGTGCACTACACCAACCCGCAGGCCGCGATGCGCGCGGCTGCGGGCGCGCCGCCGCCGGGCGGCGCGTTGGTGATGGTGGCCGCCCCGGCGCTGGCGCCTGCGATAGGCGCCGCGGTGCCGGCGCCTGCAGAAGGTGCCGAGGAGGAGGCGGCCGAGTGAGTTTTATCACAGAAGGTTAGAGCTGGCTGTCGTACGGCGCATTAGGGGCTGCAAGTGCTCCTCTTACAGACAAGGGTAAGACGAGACAGTACATGAGTGTAACGCTGCTAGGCAGCATCGCCTCAGCCGCCGCGCTGCCGCCGCAGGCTGCTCAGCTCGGCCGCCACGCGCGCGCCCACCGCCGCGTTGTTCTTGACCAGGGCGATGTTGGCTTCCAGCGACCTGCGGCGCACCCAATGATTGCATGGGGCACTTCACATCAGCAGGCAGGCGCAGGCCACAGCACCACCTGCCAGCACAAGGTGGCCGCAGGCCTGCATTGCCATCTTCCCTGCTGCCGGCTGAACCCGGCGCCCCCAGAGCGCGCACCGGCCGCCCGTGAGCTCGCGGATGCGCTGCAGCAGGAAGGGCGTGACGTCGTTGCCCTTGACGCCCTTGGCCTCTGCCTCTGCCAGCGCGGTGGAGATGGCCGCTTCCACCTCCCGCCCCGTCGTCGCGTGCTGCTCTGGGATGGGCACCCCCAGCACCAGGCCGCTGCCCAGGCGCAGGCGCAGCGCCGCGTCGACCATCGCGGCTGCCTGCTCCGGCGTGTCGGCGCGGCAGGGCGCTCTGCGGGGCGGCGGGGTGGGAGGTCAGGGTGGGTCAGGATGGGCCCACCTGCACCAGCGGCAGGTGGCAGGGACAGGCCGGCAGCACTGTTGCAAACACATGCACCGAGCGCGCGTGCACGTGCACCTGCAGCCGCTGTGGCGCGTGAAGAAAGCGGGGAACTCATCGGCGCCATATGCCGCCACGCAGACGCCCTGCGGGGCGGGCGGCGCGGCATCGCGCGGCGGCGCGGGCGTGGGGCGGGCCGCAGCGCGGGCACTGGCCTCGCGATGCAGTTGCGTCCAGGAACACAGCGTCGCAAGGCGACAGAGGCAGGAGAGCCGTGAGCAAGGGGTCCCTGCCCCCAATTCCATCATTCCACACCCAGCGTCGCGCCTGGGTCTCCAGGTACTCGAGGGTGCGGGGGATGTCGAGCACAGACTTGGCGCCCGCGCAGACGACCGCCACGGCCGTGCGGCCCAGCTCGGTGAGGTCGGCGCTTACGTCCATCGTGGCCTCCCCCCCACGGTGCACGCCGCCTGCACGGGGCGCGGCGCGGCGCGCCGGCGGTCGGCGCGGCAGGCGGCAGTCGCCGTGAAGACGGAGGGGGCCGTGGAGCGCTGGCGGAGAGTGGGCGCTGACCACGTGAAGCGCTCCACACGTCACACTCAATGCCCTCCGCTCAACAGCACACAGAGCGCAACGCCCGGCGCTCACCGATGCCTCCGGTCACAAACACCGCGATGCCCGCCCGCGCCGCGAGCAGCATGGTGGCAGACACGGTGGTCGCGCCGTCCAGCCCCAGCGCCATCACGGCCGGCAGGTCGCGCCGGCTGGCCTTGCGCACCGCCGGCCCCGCGCGCGCCAGCCGCTCGAGCTGCGCGGGAGTGAGGCCCACGTGCGGCACCCCACCCAGAATCGCGATCGTGGCCGGCACCGCGCCGTGCGCGCGCACCACCGCCTCCACCTGGCGCGGGCGGTGCGTGGGCGGGGGAGGGCGCCGGCGATCGGGGCGGAGCGCCGCGGCAGCGCCGCGGAGGCGCAGCCTGGTGGCGCCGCGCCCTCGAGCGCCACGCGCCGTCTGGACTCCCCCAGCGGAGACGGCACGCCTCCCCCGGCCCGCACCCCACCTGCTGCGCGGTCTCCAGGTTTTGCGGGAAGGGCATGCCGTGGCTGATGATGGTGGACTCGAGGGCCACCACCGGCCGCTCGGTGTCCAGCGCCGCCGCCACCTCGTCGCTTAGCACGACCCCGCTGTTGCGCCGCTGCCACTTGCGCGCCGCCGCCGGCAGCCGGCCTGCCGCTGCGCTGGCCTGCGGCGGCGTGCGGAGCGAGCGCTGCTTGGGCGGGGCGGAGGCAGGGCACCGGTCGGCGGAGAGACGATGCGCGCGCACCTCCTGGCCTGCAGTCGCCTCTCGTGCCAAGCTGGCATCGCTTCGCTCCTGCTCAGGCGCGATCTGGGCCAGTAGTGCCTCCACTCTTCGCCGCCATGCTTCGGCCATCACGGCGATGGCTTGAGATCGCTCAGAATCCTGGCCAAGCTCGCAAACAGCAGGCAAATGCGTTTCAAGCTCTTCCCGAGTGGGGATCAAACCAGCTCACGCATGTTGCGCATTTGCTCTCTTCGTTGCACACAGTAGCATTGCATCCAGCATTGCCGACAAGGGTTGGGGTGCAAGCTGCAAGTTGCATGTCCAGCACTGGTGCTATGCGCAATCGAGGCGATCTGCGGCGCATGTCGAGCCACCACAAGGATCGTGGCGACGGGCGCAAGAAGCAAAAGCATACACATTCCAGTGGCGGCGGCCAGGCGGGCCGGCAGGCCGACCTTTCACTGCCTAAGGGCGGCCTGCTGATCGATGGCAGCCAGCTCGAAGGCGGCGGACAGATCCTGCGCAACGCCTCGGCGCTGTCTGCCATCACCCACACGCCGATCAAGGTGGAGAAGATTCGTGCGGGGCGCGACGTGCCCGGCCTGCGGCCGCAGGTGGGCAGCTCTGCAGCTGCAGCTGCAGCAGCAGCAGCAGCTGGGGGGTGCAAGGCGGATGCGGGGCGACGGATGCGGGGCGGTGGATCCAGCTTCGCGCAGCCATCCGAGGATGCTGATAAGCCGCACACTGGCTGCCCTTCCCACCCTACCATGGCGCATGCAGCACCTGACGGGGCTGCGACTGATCGAAGAGCTGTCTGGGGGCAGGCTGGAGGGCGGCGTGGCCAAGTCACAGTGCATAACGCTGGAGCCTGGGACCCTCCGCGGCGGCAGCCACGTGGGAGACACCAAGACGGCCGGGTCATGTATGCTGCTGGCGCAGGCGGCGCTGCCCTGTCTCCTCTTCTGCGCTCCCGGCGCCGGCGTGTCGCGCCTGGAGCTGCGGGGGGGCACGGACGCGGCCATGGCGCCGCCAGTCGGCTACATGCAGCACGTGCTGCTGCCCACGCTGCGCGCGCGGCTGGGCATCCAGGTGCGCGGCCGGCGGCCGCCGCCGCGCTGCTGCAGAGCCGCCGCTCGCGCCTGCTCCACGCCCCCGCACTGGCCAATTGGCACTTGCAAGGCTCGAGCTGCTCCCGCTCCGGTTGTGGGTTGGTGATGGAGGAGCGGTGTCGCGACTCGAACAGATGCTCTTTCTTCTGTTTGTTCCTCTCGCCCTCGCCCCTCCCCACCCAGGCGGAGATGAGCCTGGTGCGCCGCGGCTTCTTTCCAAAAGGCAACGGACAGGTGGACCTTGAGGTGCACGCGCTGCCCGCCAGTTCCGCGCTGCCGCCGGTTGTGATGGAGGAGCAGGGCCGTATAGAGTCCATCACCACCTATGCGTTCACGGCGGGGCGCGTGGCGCCCGCCGTCGGCGAGCGCATGGCGGGCGCGGCGGAGCACGGTGCGCGGGGCGGCCGAGTGGACAGGGGACTGGGGGAGCGAGGGGGTTGGATGGTGGGCGGCGGCGTGCCCGGGCCCAGGGTGCCCGTGCGTAGGTGGGAGTGCATCCAACAGGAAGGGCTGCATCCCCCATCAGGCTGGCTCATCCTGCTTCCCTGCAGAGCTCAAGCGACGCCTCCCCGAGTTTGGCGTGCGCACCGAGACAACACTCACATCGGAGGTGGTCCACGAGCCTCCTGAGCGCGCGTTTGGAGATGGTTGTGCTGCGCTCGTCGTCGCCCGCACCAGCACCGGCTGCCTGCTGGGCGCCTCGGGTGGGCAGCAGCCCTGCCGCGGTGCAGCTGTTGTGCTCATGCGCTCCCTGTCTGCCAGTCTGCGCAAGCTGCTGCCTCGCTGCACGCCCCTGCGTCCCCTGCGCTGCATCCACTGTGACGGGCCCGCCCTCACATTCCCCACCCACGCACTCCCCCCTTGCCTTGCAGCGCTGGGCGAGCGCGGCGTGCCCGCCGAGGAGCTGGGGCAGCGCGCGGCGACCGAGCTGTGCGACGCGCTGGCCAGCGGCAGCTGCACCGACCAGCACTTGCAGGTGCGCAGGACTGGGTGGGTGGGAGTGGCATGGTGGGCTGGGGCGCGTATGGGCACTGCCGCGGCGCAGGCAGTGGATGGGGGCTGGGTGGGGGGGCGGGGAGGTGTGTGTGTCATGACTGTGTTGGTGTGTCGGTGCGTGTGGTGCAGGGCAGGGAGCGGCTGGCCAGCCTAGTGGCAGTGCAGTCCTGCCGCAACCTTGCAGTGTGCATGCTAGCACATTCTGACACCGTTCTGACACCAGGCCTGCCTGCCCCTACCTACCCCCACCCCACCCCACCCCACCCCACCCCAATTTCAGGACCAGCTGATCATCTTCGCCGCCTTGGCTGAGGGTGAGTCGCGGCTGCTGACTGGAGAGCTCAGCCTGCACACGCGCACCGCGATTGCGGTCGCGCAGCAGCTGCTGCCCGCCGCCAAGTTCAGCGTGGAGCGGCGGCAGGACGGGCTGTGGACAGTGGCCTGCCGCGGTGCGGGCGTGCGCGCGGGCGGCGCCACCTGAGGCGCCGGGGCGGGGCGCCGGCGCTTGGGCTCGGGGCAGCGGTCGACCAACGCTTCATGGTGGAAAGCGCGCAAGTGAGCGAGTAGGGAGCGGGGCAACGAGCTCTGGAGTAGCGTGCGTGTGAAGAGTAGGTGTTGTCTGAGCGGCGGAGCGCCGTTGCTTGCAATTTCACGCGTGTGAACCTATAAAAGAGGGCGGCGCGGTCGAGGGGTGGGCGGATGGGCGTGTGCAGGGGGTTTTAGGCCCCGGCCCCAGCCATGGCGACACCGTGTGCGCACCACCACGCGCACCTCCTTCACTGCGGCGAGGTCTGCATTGGGCGCCGGCTGCAGGCAGTCCATGATGAACACTATCAGCGTGACGAGGCCCTTGGACTCGACCTGCATGAACAAGAGTGGGGCGCAAAGATCGCCATACGCCGCAGACAGCGGGGGTATGTGGGGTCCTGGGAGGCCAGCGAAGCGCGCGAGTGGAGGAGGGAGAGCAGCTCCTGCAGACTGGAAATGGGCAAGAGATAAGCAGTGAAGAAGGGTGTGTGTGGCCTTCCCTGCAACCCGTCAATCAATCAGAGGGGAGGGATCGGGAGGCTCCGTCAAGGCGGCCGTGTGGGCAGGGCGGCGCGCGCTCACGCTTGCGGCCATATCAGCTGTGGTGTCAGCTCCCTCGGTGCACCGATACGGGCAGTCAGACTTAGTTGGCTGCATGGCTGCCTGGGCGCCGGCGCCACCACTATGGCGGCAGACGGCGGGGGCTCGGGTGCTTACCAGGTGCCGCAGCGCACGCAGGAGGCGGCGGCGGGGTCGCAATTGTTGTGCCGATCCGGCCGGTCCCGCCCGTCTGGATGGGTGGTGAGCAAGCTGCCCAGGGCAACACTCCCCGTCCTCCTGGGCGTGGCTGGGGAGCAGCAGGGCTGCGCCAAACCCTAGAGCCCTGTTGAGCTGTGTAACTGCACCGATGAGCACCCACTGGGCGGGGCGGAGGAGGCATGGTGGGCTGGGCCGGTATACTGCCATGGCACTCGGGTGGGGGGTGCGGTGGGTGTGCGTGTGACGGGTGGGGCAGGGTGCAGCTAGCGGTGCAGGGTAACGGCGGCGCTGATCGGCGAGCAGGCGGCGCCAGCCGAGGCGCCGGCGCATCGACAAGGGGCGAAGACGTGGGGGCATACACGGTGACCAGTCCCACCTACTGCTGCACTGCCCAGCGCACCCGTGGCGGAGCGGCAGCGCATGGGCAGGTGCGCGAAGGTGCGGCTGGCGTCATGCATCCGTCAGCGCATCTGTCAGGATGGGGGAGGGGTGTTCGCCCCGCTGTCGCAGGGGCGTGCGCCGCGCACACAGCCTTGCCCTGGCCCGCTCCCATTAGAGCTCGCGATTAGGCTTTGCAGTGCAGGTAGCTAGCTACCGAGCCAGGTACAGTACCATCGTGAGGGCACGAGGCCTCGGGCCTTGGGCCTGCTGTCAAAAGATTGGCCGGGGCCCCTACCGGGTGAGCTTCGCGCCTTCCTCACGCCTCGCGCTGCTACAGCCATCTGCAGGGGCTCCTTACCTGCCCAGGCGCCCCAAACGCGGGCAACACACCCCGCAGACTCGTCCGGCCAGGCGGGGCGCTGGCTGCAGCCTGAGGCGCGAGCCTACACCAGCGGGAAGCAGCGGCGCCCAGTGGAGCCAGTGTGTGGTGTGTGCCGGCCCATCGCGAAGGCCCCTACATCACCCCGGCACTGGGGCAGCAGACACGGCGACGCAAACCACGGTGGCTAGCGCCGCGGAGCGGCTGCGGGAGGCGCGGGCGGTGACCGGCGCACCGCCGCCCGCCGCCTTCCCGCTGGACGCCCGTGGCGACAGCCCGCTGCAGCAGCAGCACCTCCGCCGCTCCAAGCTCCAGCTCGTCTATGATCTCGCGCAGCTGACTTTCCGCAAGGATGCGCCGCCCACACCGCAGCAGCTGGAGGTGCTGCGGCAGGCAATGGGTGAGCCGCGGGGATGGTTTGATATGGGCCAGCGGGATGCGCTCGTCCTCGTGTGGCCCACACACGCGCGCTCCGGCCCGGCCGCCGCGCCGCCCCTTTCCACCCGCTCGCCCCTGACCTTGCTGTCGCGTGCAGGCCGCGTCTCCCTCGAGGAGCTGGGCATCTACAGCCGGGCAGAGGAATGGGACGTCACCCCCAGCAGCACAGGCAGCGGCATGAGCACCGAGGGCAGCGGCGGCAGCCCTGGCGGCCGCGTGCCCTGCAGCTGCGGCTGCGGCGGCAGCGGCGGCCACGGCGGCGGCGGTGGCGGCGGCGCGCACCGCTGCGCCAGCCGCGACTCGATGGACATGGCCCTCATGGCAGGGGCGCTGCCGCCGGGGCAGCAGGGCACCGCGGCGCACGTGGCGGCGGCGGCGGCCGAGGGCGGCGCGCAGCAGCCGCGGCCGCCCATCACCTACATGCACATCCACGAGGACTCCAAGCTGTCGCTCGGCATCTTCTGCCTGCCTGCCCGCGCCCGCATCCCCCTGCACAACCACCCGGGGATGACGGTGATGAGCAGGCATGTCCCCACGGCGGTGGGGGAGGTGGCAGTGGGAGGTGGCCGTGCACGCCTGGTGCCTGGCGGTGTTGTGGCCGCCATGCCCATGCCGACGCCGCACGCGCCGACTGCGCCGCCGCCGCTGCCCCCGCCTGCCCGCCCGCGCGCAGGGTGCTGTATGGGCAGATGCACGTGCAGTCGTGCGACTGGCTAGACCCGACCGCTGCGGCGGGGCCCGGGCCCCGGCAGGCGATCAAGGTGCGCCGCCGCCGCCGCGCGAGCGCCTCTGCTCAGCGCGTCCTTGTCCAGCGCTCTGTCCCCCGACGTCGGCCGTCTGCTGCACCCTTGCCTGGCGCGCCCATCCCGACCCCCCCCACCCCACCCCATCCCCCCCCACCCCCCCACCCACCCACACACACCACCATCCATGCACACGCTCCCCTCGCCCCCGGCCAGGTGCTGGACGACGTGTTTTGCGCGGCAGACGACCCGATTGTCCTCTTCCCCGCGTCCGGCGGCAACATCCACCAGTTCACTGCGCTCACCGACTGCGCGGTCCTGGACCTGATGACCCCGCCCTACTGCACCGAGGAGGGGCGCGACTGCACCTACTACCGTCAGGTGGAAAGCGCGGGGGCTGAGGCGCCGGGTAGTGGGTGGGCGGCGCCGCACACGCGCGCAGCCGGTCCAGTCCGGCTGGTCCACGCACTTGCGCTCGCTGTGCCGCGGCGCGGGCGCACCGCGGGCTGCGGCGCGGCATGGTGCGAGGTTGCGGCGGGCGGGCCGCCGCGCGGAGCGGGGCGCGCCGTTGCAGGGCCCCCGCGCGCGGGCGCCGACGCGCGCCGCGCCTCCCCGGTGCCCCCTGTCCGTCCAGGTGCCCGGCTCGGGCTACCCGCTGCGCGGGGAGGTGACGCTGCTGACAGAGTTTGACCCTCCTGACGACTTTGTCATTGGTGGGTGGGTGGGTGGGTGGGGTGTGGGGGCGTGGGGTTGGGGTGGGGTTTGGGGGGCGGGTGCGGCAGGAGACTGGGCTGCAGGCGAGGGGCCCGCAGCGGGGAGAGCGCCGGCGTGCGCTGTCCCTGCGCCTCACTGGTCCCCTGCGGCCCCCCTCGTCCCCTCCCCCCCGCGCCGCAGACCACGCCGAGTACCTGGGGCAGCCCGTGCGGCCGGTCAAGCTGACCCACCGCTTCCAGCACCAGCTGGCGTCGGCGCCGGCGGCGGCGCTGCCCCCGGGCGCGCTGGCGTCGCCGCCGGGCGAGGTCACTTCGCCGGTGCCGAGCGCCTCGCCCTGCAGCACCACGCCCGGCGGCGGCGGCGGCGGCAGCCCCAACGGCAGCCCCACCCACCACCTGGCGGCCCACCGCCCCGAGCAGGCGGCGGCCGCGGCCACGGCCGCCGCCGCTGCCGCCGCCGCCCTGAGGGGCTACGCCAACTGCCTCTGACCGACCAAAGACCAACGACTGAACAGCCCGGGGGGCGCGCGGTCCGCGCGCTCGCCCGCCCCCAATGCACCTGCCCGCGCTTGCTCGCGCCTCAAGAGCGCTCCCCGCTTGGCTTTTGAGAGGGCGTGGCGCGGCGCCCGGGCGTGCGCTTGCCTGAAGCAAAGCGCGCGCCCGCGACACGGAACCGCCGCGCCCCCCACCCCGCCCTCCCCCCCTGTTTTGATGCTCGCCCCGCCGTGGGCCGCCGTGTGTGTTTGCTCCCACCTCCCCAATTTGTGCCTGCCCTGCCGCGGCGCGCCGAACTGCTTTTCAACGACCCCACTTCCCCCAACCCTCTTTTCAGCGCCACGTGCCTTTTCCCATCTCCCAACAGCACTGCACCGCCATGTACACCGTTTGGCCATGCCCTCCCATTTCTTGCCCCCCATGCTGAGCGCTTGCTGTTCCCGTTGCTAGATCGCCGCTTGAATCCCCTGCCGCTGCCCCTTCCTTGTCCAATGTCTCTTCCCTCCCCCTACGTCTGCCGGCTGCCAGCTGGCCCCGAATCATGATCCCTTGTTCTCTTGGCCTTCCATTATTTCTTCTTGGTGCATCCCTAGGATGTGAAACTCTCGTTCTATAGAGGCAGGGAGGGTTGGAGGGTGCGGGGGAGCGGGCACACAAGGCGCCCTGCCCGTTCTGTGCCTAGGTGGGGCGCGCAGGGTGCTGGGTGGGGCGTGCCGACGCATCGGGCATGGGCATGTGGAGGCGCGTGCATGTGCTTGTAGCTGTTGTTCGTTCTTCTACAGGAGGCTTCATCACAACTCTTTGCTTCATGAACCGCTCTTTGGTGCCCATCTGAAGACAGGTGGTTGTGCCATCGCCATCTCAAAGTTCTTTGCTGAAACAGCGCGGAGTGCATCGCTTGCGTACTCCGCACTCTTTAGTGAAGTCGGAACCGGCCGACCGGCAGGAGAAGCGGGCCGAGGAAACCGCAGAAGGGCCTGTGGCACCCAGGCCGCTTTAGGCCCTGCGAGCCCTCCGAGCGCGATCTGCACCAACCTCTCAGAAGCGGAGAGGGCCTGGCAGCGCAGGCGCTCTAGCGGCGGTCACCTCCGCCCGGCACCGCGCACCGCGTTTGCCGCTCGCCGCGATGGACGTCAGCGCGTCGACTGCGTTTGCTGAGACGCTGGGCCAGTCAATTGTGCCGGCAATCAATAAGCTGCAGGACATTTTCAGCCAGGTGGGTTTAGGGTTTAGGGTGGGAGTAGGGGGCAGATGCTGAGAGTCCTTGAAGAGATGTCCTCTCTGCAGCAGCACTCCCAGCATGTCTGGTGTGCGTCCCATGTAGCCAGTTTCTCCCAATGGTTCCAGTCGTGCCCATGCACTCGGCAGGCCCGTGCACTGATGAGACAGCAGGCTCCAACGTTGACAACCTGGGCGGCGGCGTGCAGCACTCACTGGCGGCTCGCTCGCACTGCATGCACCTTTTGCTGGCTGCAGGTGTCGCAGGATGTCAAGCTGGACCTGCCGCAGATTGCGGTGGTGGGCAGCCAGAGCAGCGGCAAGAGCAGCGTGCTCGAGGCGCTGGTGAGCTCACGGGCGGCGGGGCGCGAGCCTGGTGCCTGCGCGGAACAGGGGCTGCACTGCATTGCTCCAAGCGCACCACACGGACTGCTGCCACGAGGCAGGCTGGAGCTGGAGCAGGGACAGCAGCGTGTCCCACCTCCGCCAGCCTGGACGTCTGCTCTGCATCCCCGACGCTTTCCCTCATTCCCCGACGTCCCGGCCCCCCGCCGCAGGTCGGCCGCGACTTTTTGCCCCGCGGCTGCAACATCGTCACGCGGCGGCCGCTGATCCTGCAGCTCGTGAAGACAGCGCCCGCCTCGGGGCAGTATGCCGAGTGGGGCGAGTTCCTGCACCTGCAGGTGGGGAGGCGCGCGTGCGGAGCTGCCGCCTGGCAGGGGCCCCGCACTGGCATGGCACGGAGCCGCTACCTGGCACGGAGCCAGTGGAGGAGAGCATGCGGCGGGCGGGGGTGGGTGGCGGGCGCGCTGGGACTGCGAGCGCGGGCGGCTGCGGCGCTAGAGTGGCGGTTGGCGCGGGCGCACGCGGCGCCCCCGCACCTTGGAACACATGGCATGAACACACGCTGCACTGTGATTGGTCGCAGGGCAAGCGATTCTACGATTTCGAGCGCATTCGGCAGGAGATCCTGGCAGAGACGGAGCGCGTGGTGGGCGCGAACAAGGGCGTTTCCGACAAGCCCATCCGCCTCAAGGTCTTCTCTCCCAACATCCTGTGAGAGCAATGCGGGCGCACGGCGGCGGGCGCATGCAGCGCCACCGCGGCTGCCACCCCGGCTGCCGCGGCATGCGAGGCCAGCACGGCGGCGGGGGTCCGCCCCCGGCGTCGCGGCGGCATTCCCCGGGCTGCTCGTGCGCCGTCCCTGCCCCGCTCGCTGCGCTCACCGCCTCTCCCCGCCCCCCGCTCCTGGTCCCCCGCCGCCCAGCACCATGACGCTGGTGGACTTGCCTGGGATCACGCGCGTGCCGGTGGGGGGCCAGCCCTCGGACATTGAGGTGCGCCGCGGCCCTGGCGCGCCCGCGCCGCCCTCCCCGCCCCCTCCCGTAGGGCAGCCGCGGCTGCGTGGCCGCCTCGCGCTCCGGCCCACTCGCACGCGCCCCGGCGCTCCCCGCCACGCTCCGCGCCCCGGCCCGCGCGCGCGCGCCCCGACTCCACTCCCCGCCGCGCTCCTATGCAACGCCGCCCCCCGCGCAGGCCCGCGTGCGAAGGATGATCCTGGAGTACGTGCGTGCCCCTTCCTGCGTGATCCTGGCAGTCACGCCCGCCAACCAGGACATCGCGGCCTCCGACGCTCTCGACCTCGCGCGCCAGGTCGACCCCGAGGGGTTCCGCACCGTCGGTGAGGGACGGGGACGCTAGCGCGGGGGTGGGTGGGGTGGCGGTGGTGGGTGGTGGTGGGTGGTGGTGGGGCGGCGACGGCCGAGGGCAGAGGGGGACTCGGTCGCAGCGGTGCCGGGCCGGGCCGCCCTCCCCGCCCGCCTCTCCCCCACTGCCACCACCGTGTTCATGCCACCGCAGGCGTCCTGACCAAGCTGGACATCATGGACCGCGGTACCGACGCGGTGGCAGTGCTGCGCAATGAGGTGGTCCCCCTGCGGCTTGGCTACATCGGCTGCGTGCTGCGCAGGTGGGGGGCGCGTGCGGCGCGGCGCGGGCTAGGCGCCCTGGCGCGTCCGCTTGCGCTGGCACGCCGCCACGGAGTACTTCACCCCCTGCGACTTTTTTCACGACTCCTGCTTCTGCAGCCAGGAGGACATCATCAACCGACGGGGCATGGGCGACGCACGGCTGGCGGAGCGCGCTTTCTTCGAGAGCAGGCCAGAGTACCTCGAGGTCGCGTCCCAGGTGCGGCCCCAGCTGCGATGCCCTGCTCCACTTGCGACCGGCAGGCGCGCGGGTTGAGCTGGTCGGCTGCAGGCGGAGCAAGGAGCCGCGTGCTGCTGCGGCTTGGGAGGCCCCCGCGCCGGTGGGCTGCCCGGGCCCACGCGCCGCGCCGCCCTCCCTTGCTGCGCCCACAGTGCGGCGTGGGTCACCTGGCCCGCAGCCTGAACCAGATCCTGGTGGATCACATCCGCACGATGCTGCCCTCGCTGCGGGGCAGGATGGAGGACGCCATCGCGGGGCGGCAGGTGGGCGGGGCGGCCGGGCGGCTGGCCGTCGGGCAGGGGCGGCGGGCGGGTGGGCAGGTCCGGCCGCTCCGGCGCCCCTAGCCCTGGCCCCCTCTGCGTGGCTCCTGGCCCCGCTCGATGAGAGCAGACCATCCAAGCGACTACTCACGCGAACTCACACCAGCTGGCCACGCACCCCTCCTCGCCCGCAGGCCGAGCTGCGGCTTTACGGCGAGGCGCCGCCGGGGAACAGCCCCGCCGCGCGCGGCGGCGCGCTGCTTGCGCTCCTCGACGCGTATTCGACCAACTTCTCTGCCATGCTGGACGGCCGCAGCGATCACCTGCCCATCAGCGAGCTGGCGGGCGGCGCGCGCATCAGGTGCGCGGGGGGCGCGGCCGCTTGGGTGGGGCAGCGCGCGGCCACGGCGGGCGCATGCTGGGGCGGGGCGATGCAGTGGGGCAAGGGGAGGAGCTGGCACGAGCCGCCCGCTCGCGCTGTCGCCCTGCGGGCCGCCCTTGCCCCCGCCGCCCGCCGCCCTGGTCCACGGAGCGCCTGCGCTCGCATGGGCGCGCCTGCCCGCCGCGCCCTGGGCGCCGCACTGGTGGCCGCCCGCAGGCCGCGCTCCCCGCCGCCCTGCGCTCATGTTCCCACGGAACGTCGCAGGCACATCTTCCACGACATCTTCACCGCCGGCCTCGACTCGTTGGACCCCACCTCCGAGCTCAGCGACGAGGGCGTGCGCACAGCGATCAAGAACAGCGGCGGCATCCGCGGCAGGTGCGCGCCGCACGCGTGGCGGCGGGGCGGGCACCGGGGCGCGAGGGAGCGCGGTCGCCTGTCGGGAGGCGCGCCCCGCCCCGCAGGCCGCCGCTCCTCACCGCAGCCCCCTGCGCCAAGAACCGCCCCACGCGCCGCCCTCCGCTCCTGCAGCCTGCTGATCCCCGAAGCGCCTTTCGAGCTGCTTGTCCGTCGCGCTATCGAGCGCCTGCAGGCCCCCGCCCTGCAGGTGGGCGGCCCACCGGCGCGGCCGCGCGCGGCGCCCAGCGGGGGCAGGCGCGAGCGCCGCCCGTCTCGCGCCCGCCGCTCTCAAAGGCCTGGCCGCAAACCCGCTTCCCCTCCCTGATCTTTTCTACCCGTTTCGCCTCAATAAGTGCAGTGCAAGGAGTTTGTGCACGGCGAGCTGCTGCGTGTGGCGGCGCAGTGCACGCCGCCCGACGTGGCGCGCTTCCCCGTCCTGCAGGTGGGCTGGGCCCGTGCGGGCGCACAGACATGCCATGCGCCCCGCCCCGCCTATGCAAGACGGTGCCCCTCTCCAACTGCCGAGCCCTCCTCCCCTGGCCGTCGCCCCCGCACCCCCCACCCCACCCCACCCCGTAGTCGGTCCTGGCCGAGGCGGTCGAGGAGTTTATCAGTCAGGGCGCTTCGCCGGCCGAGAGCATGATCCGCAACCTGGTGGGCTGAGGGGAGGACTGGCATTGTTATTGGCAGCTGGAGGAGAGGTTGCAGCGCCGTGCCGAGGCGGCTGGCGCAGCGCAGGCAGGACGCGCGCCCGAGCCGGTCATGCGCAGCCCACGGGCTGCAGGCCTGAGCGGCTGGGTGCAACCGCCGCTGCGCTGGCATGGCTGCCCCGCAGGTCCAGTGCGAGCTGGCGTACATCAACACCAGCAACCCTCAGTTCATCGGGGGCAATAGGGCCATCGCACAGGTGGGCAGGGGCAGTGACAGGGCCGGGCAGCGCACAGCGCGGTACGGGTGTGGCATGCTCGACGGCGCTTGAGCGTCAGTGGGGAGGAGGCGTGAGAGAGGGATGTGAAGCAGCGCGTGTCGCTCGCGTCATCGCAGGTGCTGGAGCGGCGCGGCGCGAGCGGCGCCGGCGGCGGCGGCAACGGCGAGGAGGCGGGCGGCCGCGACTCGTCGCCGCCCAAGGCGCGCGCCGCGCCGGCGGCGGTGGCCGCCGCCGCCGCGCTGCCGCCCGGCCGCCGCAGCAGCGGCGGCCTGGCCTCGGCGGCGCGCGCGGCGCTGCGGGGGGTGGAGCCAGAGCTGTTCAATCCCGAAGACCTGCTGGCTGCGACGGGGGGCCTGGGCAGCGACAGCGCCCCCGCCTCGGCCAACAGCTCGCCGCCGGTGGCGCCGCGGCCGGGTCTGGCGGCGCTCAACGCGCCCAGCGACGGCGCCAAGGGCAGCTGGTTTGCGCAGTGGTTTGGGCCCAAGGGCCCCGACGGCGGCGCGCCGGGCGCGGCCGACGCGGCGGCCGGCAGCCTGGCGCGACCCCCGCGTGTGAGGCACGCCGCCGGCGGTCGCGCCCCTGGGACTGAGCCGCGGCAGCGCTGCCCCCATAGAGGCCTCACAACCGCTGAGCCCGCTCCCCCTCGCCGCCCCCGCCCCCGCTGCAGACGCTGCGCGTGCCCAAGGCGGTGAGCGACCAGGAGGGCGTGCAGGTGGAGGTGACGCGCCTGCTGGTGGAGAGCTACTTTGACATCGTACGCAAGAACCTGCAGGCGAGGAGGGCTTCGGCCGACTGTGAGAAAGCGTTGCGACTGTGCGGTGGCGGGGCGGGGCGGGGCGGGGCGGGGCGGGGCGGGGCGGGGCGGGGCGGGGCGGGGCGGGGCGGGGCGGGGCGGGGGGCCCCCCCGGCGGCGCCGGCGCCCGCGCCCCCCCCCCCGCGCCCCGCCCCCCACGCCCCGCCCCCCCCGACGCCGTGGCCCAGGTTCTGATGCACTTCCTGGTCAACAGCGTGCAGCGCGGGATGCAGGCCCANGGGGGGGGGGGGGGGGGCGGGGGGGGGGGGGCGGGGGGGGCGGGGCGGGGCGGGGCGGGGCGGGGCGGGGCGCCCCCCCGGCGGCGCCGGCGCCCGCGCCCCACTCCCGCGCGCCGCGCCCCCGACGCCCCGCCTCCCCAGGACGCCGTGCCCAAGGTTCTGATGCACTTCCTGGTCAACAGCGTGCAGCGCGGGATGCAGGCCCACCTCATCCGCAAGGTGGGGTGGGTGGCGAGAGAACGGGCAAGCGGACGCCAGCACTAGAAGGCCGGCGGGCTGCCGCACGGACCTCGTAGGCCCCGCCCTCGCCCTGCCGCCGTCCGCCGACCGCGCGTTCATTGCGCCCTCGCGCCGCCCACACCCCACGCCCTCTTCCCCCGCCCCAACAGCTGTACCGAGAGGACATGTTTGCCGAGCTGATGGCGGAGAGGGAGGATATTGCCTCCAAGCGGCTGCAGGTGGGCGGGCGCCAGAGGGGGGGGGGGGGGAGATACGGCGCGCACCTGCGCGCCCCGTGCTCGTGGATGCAGGAGGCGGCTCAAGCGCTGGGCTCGCCCCTGCGCTGCTGGCGCCGACCCTCGGGTGCCCCCACCGCCCGCCGGCGCTGCAGTGCCAGGAGGCGCTGCGCGCGCTGCGCTCCGGGCTGGCCACGCTCGAGGGCCTGCCGGCCGAGCTGCTGGGCCGCGTCAACGCCAGCGGCAAGTGGAGCTTCCGGCAGATGCTCGAAGCAGAGGAGCGCGCGGCCGCCGCAGGCGCGCGCGCAGGCGGCGGCCCGCTCGCGCTGCCCGGCCCGCTCGGCACCGGCATGGCCAATGGCGACGGCGGCGGCTCCGGCCGCGGCGGCGCCGCGCAGCAGCTGTCAGCGTCGACTAAGGCGGCCACGGCGGCCATGTCGGCGGTCACGCTCCTAGGCGGCGGCATCCCCGCCTTCAAAGGCAGCCCTCGCAAGGGCTGACGAGGCACGGGATTGAATTCCCTCGGCGCCCGCGCTGTATTTGCTTGTTTGTTCGCCCGCTGTACACATATACACGCCCCATTGTTTTCCTCCCGCTAGTCCTGCTTGCCTCTTCGTCGCTCTCCTGCTCGTATCGGCCTTGAAGGGGCCACATCGGCTGACTACAAGGCAAAGCAAGGCGCGCGATCCGGCGAGCGAATGCCCAGGCGGTGCGCCTCCGGGCGGCGAACGCCGCACAGGGGGCTCCAGCCACTGCGCCCGCCGCCGCGCGCGCCGAACGGGCCGGGCCTCCGCACTGTGCGCGCGTTTCACGGCCTGAGCTTGGGCTGCTGCTGCTGCGCGACTGCGCCGCGCATGAAGCGCACTTGGTCGACCAGGGCCTTGAAGGAGTGAGGCTCGTTGGCTGCGAGCTCTGCCAGCATCTTGCGGTTGATCTGTGGCGGGCGGGGGGGAAGGGCAGGTGCGCCGGGGCCAGCACACTCGCAGCGCGGCGCGGGCGGTGGCGCGCCGCTGCGCCAACCGCGCTGCGGCCGCCCCGCCACGGCGCTGCCTTTCCGACCTCGCGGCCGCGTGTGCACCTGGATGTTCTCCTGCTGCAGGCCGTGAATGAAGTGGGAGTACTTGACCTGAAGGCAGAGCGATTTAGACGGCATGCTCAGCCGGGGGGCGGCGGAGAGGGCGGGTACCTGCACCTCGCGCGCCGCCTCGCGCGCCGCCCCGCGAGCCCGCGCGGCGCTGGGCCCGCCGCCGCTCACCCCATAGGCGCGCGTGCCCGCCGTGATGCGCGTGATCCACAGCGCCCGCATGTCCCGCTTCTTCTGCTTGCGATCCCGGAATGCATACTGCACGGTGGGACCCGCAGCAGAGCGGCGGGAGTCAGGGGGCAGCATGAGCGCAGCAAGGGGAATGGGGACTTGCGGCGCGCCACGCGCGGGCGGCGGCGGCGCGCGCGCAGCCGCGGCCCACGCATTCAAGGCGCCGGCGCCGCCCCCGGTGCCTCGACCCCTCCCGGCTCCCCTCCACCCCCCAGCCTCCCCCTGCACCCGCGCACCTGCATGCTGCGCTCCACCCGCTCCCGCGCGATGCGCACGCAGTTTTTCGCCCTGCCGCGGAAGCCCTTGGCCAGCCGCAGGATCTTGTCCTTGTTCATGGTGCCTCCTGCCGCTCCCCCTTGGCTCCCGGCGCCCGCTCCCCACGCCCCTGCTGTGCTGCGCGCCGGTGGCTGCTGGCCGCAGCTGGCGTGGTGCCGCTGTGCGGAGCGCGTGCAGCGCGCCTGCCCTTCCACTGCAGCTCCTGACGCCTGAGGTGCCTCTGGACCGGACTGCTGCTGATGCCCCTCAGCAACGTCCGTTGACCAACGTCTGCACAGCGAGAGAAGAAGGCGGCCTACTGAGGCGAGAGAAGAGGCGGCCTTTTAAGGCGTTGCACCTGTGGCGACCACGACGGCCCGGCGGCACACCGCGCAACACAGCGCAGCGCCCTCCATTGGCCTCCCTTGCCCTGCCACGAGCATGCGTGCAGTGCTATTAGCCCAGTTCTCGCGCGCGAGCGCAATGCATCGTGCGAGCCCCCAGCGCCCAGCTATCAACAGATCGCACCGTAAACTGTGTGGATGCGCAGTCGATTCGCCGAAATGGCAAAGGTTGCCAAATTGCCCGAGGGTCAGGAGACGCAGATCGCGCCGGCGAGTAGCAGTGATGTAGATTTATTTGGAGGAACAGAGGGAGAGTGTTGGAGTGAGCTGGATTGATGAGGCAGCCAGGACTGAACAGACTCCTTGTTGTTTCCGAGTTTCGATCGCTTTGCTGAATGTGCAGCACTGCGAGCAGCGTTGGACGCAATGGGGGCATCGCTTGTGCTCAGTTTGGCATTTTTCGCGTTCATCAAGCTCAGTTCGGTGGCTGGAGCCCTCCCACTGCATTCGCACCAGCTGCAGGACATCCGGCCAGCGACTCCCAGGTGCCGGGTGCGGCGATGGGGATGCCCGCGCCCCCAGCGGCCGCGGCGGCTGATGACATGGGGCGGCGGGTGCTGAAGAGCGGCAACTTCACCTGGCCTCCCTCTTCTCCCACAGGCCGCCCCCAGACGAGCACACCAAGTTCGCGCGCTGGCTGGTCCACGAGGGCGACTGGGGCGTCGTCTCCACGCTCTCCCACCACGGCGGCGGCGCGCCCTGGGGCAACGTGGCCAGCCACGCCGACGGCCCGCGCGTGCCCCACCAGCCGCCTGCCCTTCCATCTCACCACCATGGGTGCCGCCACGGCCACCGACCTGGAGGCAAACGCTTCATCCAGCCTCACCGTGTATGAGCAAGCGCTGCTGCCCTTTGGCTGCTCAGGCCTCGACCCTGAGGAGCTGCCCGGCGCCAAGCTGACGACCTGGGGGTGGGGGGGGTNGTGCGGCGGGGTGTGGGGGGGGGGGACGAGATGCGGCGCGTGCCGCCGGGCGACGTCGAGGAGACAGCCGGTCTGCTGTTTGCGCCGCCCGGCGATGCGGCGCTGGCCGGCGGGGCACTGCTTCCAGCTGTGAGCGCGCGCGGGGGGCGCGAGGGGGCGGGGCGAGCCGTGTTGCGGGGCTGCAGCACCTGCCGGCGGGTTTGTGTGCCTGGCTGACAATTGGGTGGAGCTACGCGTCGCAGGAATCACCTGCCCCCCTCGCACCCACCATCACCCTCTCTCCCCCGCCCCCTCTAGCCATACACCTATGAGCTGCTCATTCGTGGCGTGCGGCTGTTGGACCAATTGGCAGTCCTATCGACAGCCCCGGAGGATGGAGCACAGGTGAGTAGGGCGGGAGAAAGAAAGGGAGTGGAGATGGGCACGCGCTCTAGGGCGACACGCATCGCCGCCGGCCAGGCAACGCATGCCCCGCCTGCGGGCAGCGAGTACAGCCACCCCACTCTGCCCGACGGCCGACCCCCTTTCCCTAGAGCACTCACGCCTCGCGCAGCACCAGCTCGTGGAGCCAGGCCGTTCCGATCAGGTTGTACCTGATCATGAACCGCAGCATCAGCAGCCCCCGCCCAGTGGGGAAGGCGTCGTGCACATAGCCGTGCTCGCCGCGCAGCCCCTGCAGCTGCGACGGCGGCGGCTGGCGGCCAGGGCCTCGACCTGATATTCCCATCGCAGCCCCTTTCGGAGCTGCTGCTTTCGCCTTCGGTGGACAGCCTCTCGCAGCTGGGTGGCCTGACTACGACGCCTGCCGTGAGCTCTCACTGGCTCGAGGCGGGGCAGGAGCAGCAGTGGCTGGCGCAACAGACAGCGACGGAGCGTGAGCAGCAGTGGCTGGCGGAGATCTGGCGGGCGTTTGAGGCGGATCGGGCGGGGCAGAGCGCCGCTGTGGACAAGTGGGGCGCGCGTGCTGGGCCCCGCCTGCGGGCGCTCTTTGAGGAGCGCGGCGGCGCGGCGGCCGAGGCCTCTGTGCTATTGCCGCCTGGCGCGTGCGGCGACAGCGAGGGGGCGTGCTGCGTACCCATCGTGTACGAGCGGCGCGGTGGCAAGGAGTCGGAGCCGAAGGACGAGCCCCTCGTCGTGCTGCCAGACGACGTGCGCGCGTTTCCTGCGGCTGGTGAGGACGGGGGTGCGGGCGGGAGGAGGAGAGCCGGGGGAGCGTGCAACCAGTGCAGGTGGACCAGTGTGGGTGCAGCCAGTGCTGGTGGCCGGCCCCGCCGTCGCGCGTGCGAGGCGGGCGCTGCAGGCGGGCGTCTGACGTGCGACCCTCCCCCCCTCTTGCCCCGCCCTCCAGAGGCTGCCGCGTAGCGGCGGGTCGGGGGGGTGTTCAGCGTCGCGGCTGAGGTCAACAACAATTTCAAGGGGGCGGTGCTCGCCCGGCGCTTCAGCAACAAGATTGGCGCCACCAGGGAGTTTGTGGAGCGCTGGTGGGATGGCAGAGATCTGGCGATCATCACCACCGGCGGTGTGGAGCGCGTGGTGGTGGCCTGGATCGATGGCCTGCCAGTCTGCGCTGGCCTGGCCTGGGTGGCCGAGGAGGCGGCGCAGTGGATGCCAGCGGAGGAGGTGCAGCGTCTTCGGCAGCAGGGCTAGCCACTGCCCCGCTTTGCAGGTGCGCAGGCCGGGGGGCGCCGCCCGCTGCACGCCCGCCGCACCTCTGGCTGCCGGCGTGCCTAGTGCAGAGCGCTGGCGTGACCCCTGGGGCGCCGCGGGCCTGCGTGCGCCGACCCTGAGTGGCCGCTGCTGCTCCCCCGCAGGCCAGCCGGGGCGCTCCACCTCTGCGCCCTCCGTCGTCTCCGGCGCGTGCAGCTGCCACCGGCAGCTGCAGGGGCTGCGCGGCGAGCGCGGCTATGTGCACGACGCCTTCCCCACTGGGCGGGGGCTGCTGATGCTGCGGTTCATGATCAGGTACAACCTGATCGGAACGGCCTGGCTCCACGAGCTGGTGCTGCGCGAGGCGTGAGTGCTCTAGGGAAAGGGGGACGGCCGTTGGGCAGAGTGGGGTGGCTGTACCCGCCGCCCGCAGGCGGGGCATGCGTTGCCTGGCCGGCGGTGGTGCGTGTCGCCCTAGAGCGCGCGCCCATCTCCACTCACTTTCTTTCTCCCGCCCTCCTCACCTGTGCCAAGTTGGAGGCCACAGGCTCCCCCGCGACCGACAGCCACCTCTGCGACCGCGGCACCGGCGAGTCGTGCGTGGACGCTGGCGACATCCGCACCGAGCACGGGGCCTGGCAGGCGGTGCAGCGCAGCCTGTGCCACCACGCCACCTACTACCTGCGGTGCAGCGGCGGCCAGTGGGTGCTGGTTTGCACCTGCCCACACACCCACTGCCCCTGCGTCGTGCGGCTGCCGGTCGGCCTGGGCGAGCTGCTGGGCGAGGGCCACCCTCTACGCCCCGAGTGTGACTGGCACCTGCAGTCAGTGTTCCTCTGCCTGCTGAGCGACTACCCCTGCACGGGCGCCGGCTGGGGTCTGCAGTGCTGGGAGGCGCTGCTGCTGCTGCTGCAGCTCGAGGGGGGGCGGCCGCAGCTCGAGGGCTACGCGTGGTGGGGGACGGCCGCGCTCATGCAGCTGCGGGCACTGTTTGTACCAATGGCCCGCTCCCTAGCCATGGTTGTCATTGCATCAGCGTGCTCTCACACACATCACTGCTTGCTGTGTCATGTCTCAGATCAGATCAACAGAGCCCTGCGCCCCAGCACACCTGCTGCGTACACTGCGGGCCGTGCGGGGCCTGGCCCGCAGCCCCTGCCGCGCATCACCTGCTCGCCCGCTGCAGCAGGCCCTCCTTCTCGCTGCTGGTGCGCGTGGTGACGACGGCTGTCGACACCTCTTCAAGCTCGGTGCCCAGCTTCCACTCCTCCTCCGCTGCGGCCGCCGGCTCCTGCCGCTGGTTCTGTGCACCCTGATCTGCCAGCACGCACGCGCCGCCCGGCTCGCCATCGCACTGGCCCGTGGCGCCCCCGTCCACCGCCCCCAGCAGGCCGCATGCCTCGTGCTCTGCATCTGCCGAGCACACCTCGTCGTAGCGCTTGACCTTGGCCAGCTGCATCGCCGCCGCCGCCTGCTTGGCGGCGGCGCCGTTGGCCTTGCCGTCCAGCAGCTGCTGGGCGCTGCGCCCCGCCTCGCGCTCCGCGTCGGCCGGGCGGCGTGCCAGGAGCACCGAGGCGAGGGAGGAAGCGGCGATGATCCCCGCCCCTAGCAGCGAGAGGAGAGTTGGGTAGGTCCCGAACACCAGGGCGTCCGCAACCAGGGTGAAGAGGAGGGAGGAGTAGTCGATCATGGCAGCCCGCGCCGCGGGCGTCTTCTGCATCGCCACCGTGAACAGGATCTGTGGCGGCGGGGGAGGGCGGCGCAGGGCGGCACACGCAGGAGGGGCGCGCATGTTGGCAGCACCACGCGGCCCCGGGCGGCACGTGGGGTTATTAGGCGGAGGTGATTCTGACAGATGGCGACAGGTGGGAAACCATGGCACGCCAGCCGCACTTGAACGGAGTAGCCAATCAAACTCAAGCCGGCGAGGTAGCCCCAGCAGCGCGGCGTCTGTGGGATGGTCATGGCACCTGGAGGCAGGCTTGCGGGGTGGCAGAGAGCGCGTCGCCTGGGCGGCGGCGGTGGCAGTGGATGCTTCACGCCAGCCGGACTGTGCTGTGGCCCGGGCTGTGCGCTGCACTCTGCCTTTGCCTTGCCTGGAATGATGGCTGTGCCAATGGCGGCGCCGCACGCGGATATGACAGCCATGGAGAACAGGACTGCAGGGAGGAGGTGGCGGGTGAACCCTCAGCAGAGTGACGCCGCCACATGACGGGCTGTACTGCAGCCACCGGGGGCGGCGGCCGCAGCCAGTGCAGCCAACCTACTGTCGGAGAGCGGCTCGTTGTGGCTCGACAGTGCCCGGATTGTGAGCTTGGAGCCCGTGGAGAACAGGGCCTGCGCAACAGTATGTGCTCGCCGGGGATTCAAGAGCTGCACATTCAAGGCAAGGGATAAGCAGGGGGACAGAGTGGCGAGCAGCGGCGGCAAGGTCGGCGCGCCTGGAGCAGGCCGGCGGCTACTCCCAGCGCGGTCATGCCGCCCGCGCCGGCGGCGGCACCAAACAGCCAGCTCGGCCGGCTGATGAGCAGCATCCCCAGCAAGCACAGCGGCAGCGTGACGGTGGTCCCCGGCGGCGTCTTCTCTCTCAGCACCAGCGGCGCCAGCACCGCCACCAACGCCGGGCTGAGGAAGCTGAGCGCGGTGGCATCCGACAGCGGCATGAGAGCGAGTGACCAGTACCTGCGGGGGCACTAGGCGGCGCAGCGTGGCGACCCTCAGAGTGCAGCATTTGCCGAGGCGGACGGTGCACACTGCCTGTGTCAGGCAGGCACCGCGCTGCTCTCTCAGCTGCCCCCAGCCGCGTGGGCCCACCAGGTGGAGATGGCAGCGAAACCAAACAGGCCGCGGAGCATGAGGAGTGCAAACGGCCAGTCGAGGCGGTGGTTTAGCGGGTTCACGTGGCCGGCGACGAGCAGGGGGATGGTAAGCACCAGCAGCACCACGTTGCGGAAGAAGGTCACTGCAGGTGCGGCAACACGATGGGCACACGCGTGTGGATGATGGGAGCGGGCGGCGCGCAACGGCACAGCCATCACGCCGGCGGCGTCCCGCCCGCGTGTGCACCCGCTGGGCCGCGGATGATGCTCACGTTCGAAGAAGCCGACGCCGTCCCTGCTGGCAAGCTTGCCGAACACACTCGTTGCAGTTGAGAGCATCGTGTTCAGTATGTACAACTGTGAGCAGAGCAGCTCTGACGGCCAGGCCTCGCCGGCGGCCGGCAGGTGCGGCAGGTGCAGCCGCCCGTGCAGCACGATGCGATGGAGGTGCATCTTCCTGCAGGGCGAAGCGCACACGACGGTCTGTTGCGCGCCGCACCATCCCTCGCTGGGCAGGACGCCACACAGAGGGTGGTGCGATGCGGTGCGGGCACCCCACCTTCACTCCCGGGCCTAGCCACCTCCTGCAACTGCTTCAGCGGACCATTTTCAGCGTGTCGAAGCGCTCGCCTTGTGCTCTTGAATGCGAAGGTTGGATGGTCAACTGCCGTGCAGTTGACGCGGCTTGCTGCAGGGCCCTCCCCGCTCCCCTTAAAAAGAATACTCAAAGCAAGGAACCGAAGGCGTGCGCTCGATAAGAAGAAAGAGAGCCGCCGCCCAGGGCGGTGTTGATGGTGGGCGGTGACCGGCTGATGGCCACGGCGTTGATTGGCGTTGATTAGGCAGCGCAGCAATGCTATAAGTTGGCTGCAAACAAGAGGAAGCATTTGCAATGCCGGGATGAGGAGAGGAGGCCGCCTCAGGCCGTACGCCGTCCAGCCACGTCGTGTAAGTGGCGGAGTGCATCGCGTGGCCCTTCAGCTTTTTTTCTGACACATTCACATCGCATCTGCGCAACTGCAAAGGGAGTTCACCACTGCACGCCATCATCAAAGGCAGCCGCCGCCCACCTGCGCCGCTTCGCACCCGGGGCGGGCCGCGCTGACCCAATGCAGAGGCTTACGGATGTTGTTGCAGGCGCTATATTTCCTCTCCGACACGCCTCTGTTGCCTGCAAGCGCGTGGGAGAGAGAGGTGAGAGGGCTAAGGTTTTCCTTTGGGGGGGGGCCCTTTTCCTCCCCTGCGTCTTTAGCGCTGCCAAACCCTGCTGCGCATCCCTCCCCTTCGACTGGAAGTCCTCTGGGTGGGGTGGGAGATTGAAAACAGTGGGGCCTTGCCCCCCTCGCTCGCGATTCAGCTCTCTGCACTTTCAGTCGCAACATCCGCCCTGACGATCGATCAATGCTCATCGGGTGCGTTGTGTGGGCCCTGCTGCCAGCTGCTGCCCTGCTCACGACCGCCGCACGCGTGGCCCTCGCACGCAGGCGCCGGCACCTCGCGTCACCCCGTGCCAGCGCCCTGGCCCCCTCCAATGGCGGACGAGCACCTGCTGTGGGCCTGCGACGTGCTGGTGGCCTCGCGGGCGGTGCCCCACGACCTCTGCGGGCAGATCGTGGATGCGTTGGTACCCGCGGTCCCCGAGGGCGGGCAGGACCCGGTGCCGCCGCGCCTGCGCGCCCGCATCCTGCTGCGCGGGCTGACCGCCTCCCTCGAGGCCGGCGGCTGGCACACGCCCGAGGGCATGGAGCGCATGGCGGACGTGCACTCGCAGCTCGAGGCCCTGGCGGCGCTCTGCGCGCAGACCGGCGAGCTCGACCTCCTGGCTTCCTCTGCCACCGTGGCGCCGCCGCCCGGGCTGGTGATGGATGTGAGAGGGGCGGAGGGGCGATGGAGGGGAGGTGGAGGGAGGGTGGGCCGAGGGGGGAGGGGGGAAAGGGAGGAGGGGGAGCGCCAGCCCGTGCCAGTGTCGGGCGCGGTGCTCGAGTGCCGCGTGGGGCGGCAGGCAGCGAGCTTTCCGCGTCGCTGCGCCGACTGCTGGCGGCGGGGCCCCGCCTGCTGTGAGCCATGCCACCACCCCTGCCTGCGCCCCGCCCCCTGCAGGTCGGCACGGAGAAGGTGGTGGGCCTGCTGCGCGCCTTTCCCGACGCGTCGTTCAAGGAGGTGGGGCCCTTGCTCGCTGCAGCGGTGGTCTCCTCCAGCCACTGTGGCGGGGCCCCCGGGCTGCGAGTGGGCGGGCTGTGTGCCGGCAGGCCCGCCAGCCTGCATTCGCTGGCGGGGCGCGCCCGCATCTGCGCTCCGACTCCGGCTCCTCCAGAGATCCACATCCGACTCGATATCTCTGCAAGCACAGGTGATGGACAATGTGCAGTACTACTTCCCTGAGTGGGCCTGCACCGGCGACCAGCTCATGGCACAGCGGTGAGCGAAGTGTCCTTTTTCCCACAGAGGGCAGGCAGGCAATGCCGGCCCCGCGCCGTGCACGCCGCGACGCGCGACTCTGCCTGCCCCTTACCCCTGCCCGCCCGCCCGCAGGCGGCGGCAGCTCATCGATGCTGCGCAGAGCCCTGGTGTGCGGCCGAGCGTGGTGGATGCATACCCCCTGAGGCCGCTGCTGCGCAAGCTTCACGCCTATGCGGAGCGGGCGTGGGAGGGCCTGGGGCTCACCTTGCTGCAGGTGCGGCAAGGCGTGCGTCACGCACTGGCTAGCAGCAGCCCGCGGCGCAGTGCAAGACAGTGCTGGTCTGCTGTGATGGTCACAATGCGTCTCCGCTCTCATACGCGCACCTGCCGCGCTGCAGGCGATGCGCGTCGGGGAGGGGTGCAATGGCGCGCAGGCTGCGCGCCAGCAGACGCAGCTGCCGGCACAGGCCCAGCGCGAGCAGCAGTGCGAGCTGCGGCATTCACGCCAGCGCGAGCAGCAGCAGCAGCCATCGCCACCGTGGCCGCAGCAACAACAGCCCGAGCAGCTCAAAGCGCAGCAGCAGCCGGCGGAGCTTCAGGTTCAGCAGCCTGAGGACCATGAGTTTCCGCAGCCCAAGGAGGAGCCGGCCGGGGAGCTGGACGACCAGGAGGAGACGCCGCCGTCCGCGAGCAGGCCGCAGCTGCGCTCCACCGCGGCCAAGGCGGCGCGGGAGCAGGCGGCCGGCTGCCTAGGGTGCGTGGCCCCATGCCGCGCCACTGCTGCTCCTCCGCCTGCGCAAGCCTGCCTGACGCCTGTGCGGCTGTGCGCCTGGTGCCTGCGCAGGCCGCTGCTGGAGGCTGCGCAGGCAGCCACCAACGGCACCCGAGAGCCCGCCAGCGGCGGCAAGCGGCGCAAGGCGCGCACGGCAGCCGCATCGCACCGCCCCACCCCGGCCGCTCATCGCCGCAAATGGGAGCGCCTGCCGCCTGAGGCCCTCCTCGCCCGCAGCCGCCGCCTTTTCGCCCCCGTAGTGCCGACTCGCCACGCTGCTCCCTGTTCCTGCTCCGCCCCTTGTGCGCAGCCCGTGCGCTGGACCACTGCTGAGGTGGACAAGCTGGTGGAGTATTGCAAGCAGTTTGGCAGCGGCAGCTGGGCTGAGGTCAAGAAGGTGCACCCGGGGGAGGAAGGGGAGGGAGGTGGAAGGCGGCAGGAGCGCGGAGGGAGCATGCAATGCAGCAGGAGCGGGTGCAAGCTGACCGCTGTGCGCCCGATGGCCCAGCACAGCCCGGGACGCCCATTGTGTCCCTCCTTGGCCCTCTGTGAATCTGCCACTCCCTCTCTCTGCACGCAGCACGACTCGGAGCAGCCAGAGCCCGTCCTGGGCCAGCGCACGCAGGTGGGCCCATCCGCATGCGTGCGGGGCATGCCTGCCCGCTGCTGCCTGCTTCGCCCAGTCGGGCCGCCGCCATGCATTGCCGCCTCGCCGGCCGCCCCTCTGCTGCCGCGCCTCTAACAGTCTGTCCCCCGCCAACCAAAACCTTGGACCCCTCCCCCCGAACCAATGTCAAGACTCGCTTTTTTCACTTTCAGGTCGACCTCAAGGACAAGTGGCGCAACATGGTGAAGAACGGCCGTGTGAGGCGCGCCCCCAGTCGCATTCCTTGCCTCGCCGGCTGCCGATACGTGGCTGCCGCAAGGCCGCCGGACCCTTGCCTGCCTCGCCCGCCCGTCGCACCCCTATGCAGCTGCTCGCACACCCGCTCGCCTGCCGGTTGCTGCGCTCTGCCCGCGCCGCCCTCCACCTCCACATGCCCCTCCACTCCTCCCCAATTCCCCCCCCCCTACCATTCAGATCACCTCCCCAGACCAGGATGAGGTGCGGTACAGCGAGCGCCGCCGGCGCCACAGCCACCCCAAGCGCAAGGGCCGCCCGCCGCACGGCGGCGGCGCGCGCGCCAAGGCCAATGGGGAGGGGCAGGAGGAGGAGGAGGACGCGATCGAGGAGGGCAGCGAGGGCGAGGAGGGCGACGGCGGCGCGGCGGCTGCCGAGACGGAGGCCGCGCTCGCGCAGGTGGACGCGGAGGAGGCCGCGGCGCAGGAGGCAGAGCAGCAGGAGGCGTGGCGGCGGCGGGCCATGGGCCTGGCGGACGACGATGATGAGCAGGAGACAGGGGGTGAGGAGGAGGAGGAGGAGGCGGAGCGAGTCGGCGCGCGCAGGACGCGGGCGGCGGCGGCGGCCGCGGTCGAGGCGGCGCTGGTGAGGAAGAAAGCATCCGAGGCGACCGCGCGGCCGCAGGAGAAGAAGGGCGGGGGCGCCAAGCGGCAGCGGCGGGGCTGCAAGGGAGACCTGGTCGTCCACTCAGCGAGCAAGGGCAGCGGTGAGTGCACTTGGCGGCGCGCCGCTGCAGCCGGCGTTTTACCGTGCGGGTGCCCTCTCCTGCCATCCTGTGACGCGCACTAACTAACCTCCCCAGGCCTGCATGTGGATGTAGATGAGGAGGGCGAGGAATGAGCTGTGGCCCGCGGTCGCTTGCTCTTGATCGCCCGCCCGGCCGTGTCTCTGCGTCGATTGCGGGACTTGGGGCCGCGAGCCCGTTGCGCCATGTAACGCTGCAAAGCCAGCCGCTCACCTTGACGCCCCTGCCGCGTGCCTGCGCGCCCGCTGACTGACTGACTGAGGGTTACACACTGGTGCCAGTACACCTGGGGGGGCGGCTGTCCCGGGGGCAGAGCAGACTAACTGGTGATCGCAGCCTGCGCGCCGGGGGGGTCAGCCGATGCGCGGCCGACGCGCGCCCGCCATTGTCAACTCTTAGTCCTCAAAAGATCGAGCTCAGCGTTGTCCTCTCGCTCTCCCAGCTGACCTTTTCGTCGTTTCAGGTGCCAGCTGCGGCCTTCGCTCCCAGTCATTTGCAGCAGGGCGCCAGCACGACAGCAGCTCCTGCGATCGCTCCCACTGTCTGGGGAGCAACCAGATCAACCGTTTGGAGCGTCGCGCGGCTTGAAAGCCCTGCCATCATTAACTCGGTTTGCTGAGGAGCGCGCGGCAGGCCAGATCGCAGCAGCATGGTGCGCTGTGGGGCGATGGGAGTGCGTGTGAAAGCGCCTGCGGTTGCCGGTCGTGTGCCGCGGGGCGGCAGGCGGGCGTGGGCGGCGGGCAGGAGCGGGCGGTAGGAGGTGGCCCAAGATGGCGTGCTGCAAGGTGCCTGCGGAGGCCTGCGCACGTTAAATGGTGCGGCAGCCACCTGCAGAGAGCGGGATCTCGAGCGCCTGCACGCTGCGTGCCCGCCCGGCTGCAGGCGCACACCATTCTGCTGCTTCAGACAGAGCCGCGGAAGGAGAGCCGCACATTTGTCGACCGGGAAAAGGTGGAGGAGGCGACTGCAGGTGCGCGCTCGCCGCGACAGCGACACGGCACACGGACGCGCTCGGCTGCCTGTGCAGCACTAGCACCAGCGCGGGTCGAGTACGGGCGCACAGGCCGCCGCTGCGCCAGCGGCGTTCCCACGCCGCCGCGCCTCTGCCCTCGCGGGCGGGCCCGCCTGCAGCATTGATCGCCATATTTGAGAAGAAGCTGCGGGAACTCAACCCCGGTCTGCCAAACATAACGTGAGGAGGTGGTATGGTGCAATGGTACCGTGGCCCGCACGGCCGCTCGGCGGCGCCAGCCAACGCTGCTCGCTGCCAGCCTGCCTGCCCCGGGGCTGCCACGGCGCCGGCTGCCTGTGGCAGGGTAGGGCCACCCCGCCGCCGGCAGGCGTGCTGACGGCCCCTTTTTGCTGCCCCGCTCCCGCTCCGCTCCAACTGCCCATCCCTCAGCTACGAGCTGAGCGACATCTGGAGCTGGATCGACAACATGCCAGACCTCTCCGCGCTCGTCTTTGACGGCCACGCCTACGTGCCCCACGGCAAAAGCTGGATCAAGGAGCGCGTGCACGTGAGTGGGGGTGCCGCCCGCGGCAGGGCTGGGGACGTAGCATGGCCGCCTGGGCCACCCGTGGCGGCTACGCTGACAGGCGCTGCACTGCGGAGGCGGGAGTGCGGGAGCGCTGTCGCTGCACTCAGCGCGACTCGCGGCGCCCCCTGCAGACCCACCTAATCAAGCAGGCCAAGGGCGGGCGATGAGGCGGCGCACGCCGCGCTTGCAGCTCCCTGGGCGCTGCCGATTCCGCTCCTTTGCCTGCCCCCTCTCCCCTTATGTCTCCACTTCTGCACTTCCTCACTCTCAAGTAAAAGCACTGCTTCACTAATGGCAGCTCGACACAGAGGACGAAGCCACGGCGTGGGCCGCCTTTCACAACTGCTCCCGGCCGAGCAGTGACGACAGGATGATGTCGGTCTTGGCAATGGAACTCGGACTGCTTCCAGTGTTACAGGCGTTTGGACTGTGCAGTTCCGTATTCTGGCAGCGGGTCTCGGCGGTATCAGGGTGAGCGAGATGGACACACAACACACCTGCTTGAGCATGCACACAAGCATCACACAAAAGACGTGGCAGAAAGCAAGACATGAACAGATACTCTATACAGGTATGGAGGTTTGCGGCCATGCACACAGCGATGGCGTTGCTGAAAGGGGAGAGAGGGGGGATCGGTTCGTTCAGAGGCGTTCGGTAGGAGTGCGGTAGGATTGTTTCGGGGCGTCTCGACGCCTTGTTGGTGGCTTGCAGGGAGGCCAGCATGGCCGCCTGCCCATCCACTGGCTGGCTGGCAACCGCGCCAGCACGAATCGGCGGCAGCTCCGCCGGCGCTCAGGCTGCGGGGGCGCCAGCGGCTGCATCCGCCGCCGACTCGCCCCGCTGCTGCCGCCGCTGCTGCAGGGCGTCCACTCGTGGATCCATCACGGCAAACCACAGTGGCGGAACAATGGCAAGCATCATCATGCACGGATCTGCGGCGAGGGCGGTACTTAAGGCGGGTGGGTCCGAAGGGTGGCGGGCAGCGATGCCGGCAGGGGAGCGGGGGAGGTGCCGCCAGGGCAGGCAGGGCGAGCGGCCGCGGTGCACCCCGGCGCAGGCACAAGGCAGCGCAGCTCACAGCAGGCCGGCAGCTGGGGCGCCTCGGCCACGTCGCGGAGCAGCTGCAATCACAGCAGGAATCATCGGATGGGCAGACTGAACCCCTGATTGACTGAGCATCAGTGACTCACTCCCAACCAGTCAATCGGACAAACGCCAACGTGCCCCTACAGCGCAGCATTGTGCCCTAGACAGCAGGGTGGTGCAGGCACACAGCAGAGGCTCACGTGGAAGGGCTTGCTGGCGTCATCGTGGTGGTCGCTGTGGCGCTGCGGGAGGGGCATCGGGAAAGCATGCCGCAAGGGGCGCCGGGAAAGTGCGCCCTGCCATGACTGCCAGGACTTGCAGGCCTGCTGCCGGGGGGAGGCAAGAGCCTCTCTCCAACAACACACAGCAACGCCAACACAAGTGTTCCACCTTTCTACCTGGCCGCCCACCTGGAGGCGGAAGGCGATGGCAGATGTGGCCAACGTGTTGACGTTCCACGAGTGCTCAGGCCCAATGCGCTCGTAGCTGCAGGCATGGCACAGGCGCCAGCGCGGGGTGCAGGAGTGGGTCGGGCGCAGGGAGAGTGCAATGAGTGAGCGGGGGCATGCTGCAGCGCAGCAGCCCCTAAATGCCTGCCCGTCGAGCCGGCAGCGGCTTTGCTCCCACCGGCCGTCTGGTCGCTTGGCGCGCACGATGCCATAGTGCTCGATGCTGAACAGGCGAAAGCAAGCAGGGAACGTTGAAGTTGGCTAGGGCAAGTGCAAGCTCTCGCTGTCACCAGCGGGGCCAGGCTGGAGGAGGCAGGCAGCCATTGCTACGCAGCTGCCACCGACGCGGGCGCCTGCCATGCAGGCCATCGCGCAGCGGCAGGCGCTCACTAGTTGACCAGCTCGAGATTCAGCATCACCCACGCTGCCTGCAGCAGCAGCATGCGTGCGTGGCAGGCCGAGTCACGCGCTGGCGGCGGGAGCGCAGGAGGCTAGCCCAGCCGGCACAGCACAGACGGCGCGGCGGCCGCGTGGCACTGCGGCACTGCCACGCGCGGCACCCCACCTGAGCCAGGAAGAAAGTCAGCCCGAGAGCTCCAAAGAGCGCAAAGCTGGCAGCGGCCAGAGCGAGGGGGCAGGCTGCCCACCAGACCATGCGGTTGACGGGGCTGAGCAGCGGGGCGCCGCGCGCCTGCCCATGCAGCAGCAAGGGGCGGGAGCATCAGCCGACCGGCACGCGAGGCGGACCAGCGCGCTGCGACATGGCGGCTCGAGCCTCCGTCGCACTGACTTCTGTTTGCACTTCACGTGATGCCCGCGCGGGCTTGCCCAGCAGCAGCAGACCTGCAGCCGCCGAACCTCCATGCCATAGCCGTCGACCAGGTTGCCCCAGATGGAGCGCGGGATGAACGCCCAGAGCGGCTCGCCGCGGCGGGCAGTGGCGGGGTCCTCGGGCGTGGCCACCTGCGTGTCTGGGGTAGCAGCACGCCTTTGATCGGCTGGTTTCCATGCCTGGTTTGCGCTGTTGCGGCCCACGGAACCTCCGGAGCCCGGCGGAGCTCGGAGCCCGGCGTAGGCAACGGGGCGGGCATCCGTGACTGGTCGGTCTGTCTCAGTGCCGTGCGCCGTCCAGGCATGTCAGCTCAAGGCGGCGCTGTTGCCTCTGCCCACGCTGCGCACGGCCCTGCCGGCCCTGCGGCACATGCGCCCTTGCCTTGACGTGGTGCGCCAGGTGGCTGTCGGCCCAGTGCATGTAGCATGTGTGCGCCAGCAGAAGGGCAGCCAGGCCGCGCTCCAGCCGCGCGTGGCCGTGCGACAGCTCGTGCGCGGCAGAGAACGCAATGCCCCCTGTTTGCACAGGAGGGGGGGGGCCGCAATTGCGACGTCTTGGGAGAGCGAGCCGCTGAGCGACGTGCCCCCGAGGGAGTGGTTGCAGGGGCGTGAGCCATCGCCTGCACCGCGCGCCCACGTCGGCCACCTGCGGTGCCCGCAGAGGCGACGCAGCCCAGGAAGACCAGCGGGTGTGCCGGCGTGGAGGCCAGCAGCGCCTCCAGGCCCCACACCATTGCCAGGTGCAGGGGCACGTAGGCGTATAGCACAGAGCGGTAGGAGAGGTCGGCTGCTGCGGCAGCTGCCGCGGCCGCGCCCACGGGCGGGGGGTTGCGCAAATCGCGACCCAGCACGAGGTCCTGGGCAGAGGGAGCGCAGGAGAGGGGCGCTGGCTCGGTCGTCCGAGGGGCACTCGTGAGGCTGCAGGGAGCAGCACCGAGGGGCAACTCCCAGCCCGACACGCCTGCCCTGGGATGCGGGAGCGGCGCACCAGCAGCGGGACGAGCACAAAGGCGAGCCACACCGCCGCCAGGGATGCCGCGATCGAGGCAGCCAGCACCACCGCCGGGCTGGCAGACGCGGCCTGGAGCAGGCCGCCCAGCGGGCCCACCGCCTGCAGGGCAGCGACAGGGGGGTGGTCGCTGGCAGCGCCCGGGGGGCAGTCTTAACCTGGGGGCTTGGCTTGGTTTGTGAAACACGCAGCGTGTGTGCAAGCAAGCACCTCTGCCCCTGCTGCTGGGCACCTGCACCACAGGCTGGGAGGCCAGGTGCGCCAGCAGCGCGGGCATGCGCAGCGCGGCGGTACCGCCTGCCAGCGCCGACAGCGGCAGCGCCAGTGCAGGAGTGTAGTACAGAGGGCCCGGGAGCAGCCGGAGGACGAGGCTGCCCAGGGCCGTGCTGGCCAGACGCTGGGAGGGCACCAGCGGCTGGGCCAGGGGGCGAGCGGCGGCGCAGGGCACCGTCGCCGCGGGCCGCTCCCGCCGTGCCGGCCCTGCAGCTGCTCGCGCGCTGAGCGGCCTGATCGCTGCACTGAACGCTGCAGTCCGAGCAGACATCGCGATCATGGGGACTGCAGAAGGCCGATCAGGCCCGCTCTCGGGGTTCGAAGTCGAGGCTGTTGGCACCAGTACGAGGCCTGGTCAGCTGCGTCCCATCGCCACAGGCGACGAGAGACACTGAGAGAAGCGCCACAAGGCATCCGGAGTCGGTTTGCATGGTGGGTTTGCGGCGCGCCACGCGGGCATGCGTCATCACCCTGGCTGCGCAGGACCACAGCAGAACAGCCCTGGGAGCAAGCCTAGCTGTTGCCAGTCATGCGGAGGTGAGGGTGGAGTGTTCAGCACAGCAAGAGCACTGTAGAGGACATGCCACCACCACCACCATCGGCCCACGCGCAGCGTTCACTGCCGCACAATCTCTCCGCCCACCAGCCCTCATCGCCACCGAGCGCGGCCTCTTAAAAGCGACCGCCGCCACAAGTGCAGAGCCAAAGCAAACAATGAAATGCCTCCTGCCGGTGCGTTGCTGCTGTGCCGAGAATGGCGAGGCCCTGCCCTGGGCCTCCCAGAGAGGGCGGCGAGCCCGGGAAAGGGAGCCAAGAGTGAGGAGTAGAAAGCGAGAGATGCACCATGGAGCAACACCAGCACGGCCCTGGTTGCCAGAGCGCTGGTGGGAGGTGCGGACACCCCTTCCGGGGAGACATGACCGGGGACGGCTCAATCCCCCCGCCGCCTCGCTGCCAGGCGCCGCGAGCACGGCGCTCAGGTGCCGCGCACCGCGCCGTTGCTGCTCCCAGGCAGGCGCGACGGCGCTGCGCCGCGCCAGGCTGCTCAGTCGCGGCGGCCGCGCCGCCGCGGGCCGGGCTTCTCGTCTGCGCGGTGGGTGGGCAGGAGGGCGGGGGCCAGGGAACAGGGTGAAGCGGGGGGCCCTGCGCGCCCCCCAGCCGCCTCCAGCTCGCATCGGCCGGCCCGGGCCGCTGCCAGGCGTTCCCCTGGGCCCCAGCGCTCGCGCCGCACCGGCCGTTTACCTCGCCCTCCTCCCGGCTCGCCCTCCCGGCTCGGCTCACCCTCCTCCTCCTCTTCTTCCTCCTCCTCGATCTCGCCCTCCGCCTCCTTCTCCTTCTTGCCGTTGCCGCCGCCCTTCTTGCTGGCCGAAGGCTTGTCGTCGGCTCCGGTCTTGTCCGTCTTCTTTGCCACCGCCGCCACGTCGGCCGACGGCGCCTTCTTGCTGCCGCCCAGCAGCAGGGGCAGGAGCAGCAGGATGGGCGCCGCCAGCACCGCGTACACGGCCAGGGGGTTGGCCTGCGGCGGCGGGGGGGGGAAGGCGGGGCGGGCGGCGCGGGTCGGCGGCGTGCACGGCGCGCACACGGGCGGCGGCAGGTCGTGCGGCGGAGGCGCACGCGCATCTGGCGCTGACAGGCTCCACGTGCGGCTGTGTGCGGCGCAGTGCACCTCCCTGCCCAGACTGACAAGTCAGTCGCATCGCACCTCGAGGAAGTCGCGCACGGGCGCCAGCTGGGTCGCATAGTCGCGCACCAGGGGCAGGCCAAACAGCGTGTCCACCAGCGACTTGGCCTGTGATGGACATGCGCGTGGCACGGCGCGGCGGGCGTGAGGCGAGGCGGCGCGCGGCGGCTGGCAAGCCCGCGCAGCGCTGGCAGAGGCAGAGGAGAGAACGCGGGACCGCGGCGGCTCCAGCACGCCACGCCGCGGCAAGCCCTGCTGATTCTTCCACGCACGCCCAGCCGCCTCCCCTGCGCACGCACCGACTCGGTCACAGCCACGCTCGGCTTGCTCTTCTTCTTCTTGGCCTCCGCCTGCAGCGGAGAGGGAGCAGGGCGGCGCGGGTGCGGGCGCGGGCGCGGTCGGCGACGGGGCGGTGCCGGCGGCACCCTCTCGGCCTGGCCGAGACCCAATCTTCCATTCGCTTGGGTCGAAGACAGTCCAGGAAAGGCAGAGCGCATGGTATCCGGTAACGCCTCTCCCCCCCTCCACCCCCACCCCACCCCACCCCACCCGCACACCTCCTCCTTGGCCTTCTTCTCAGCCTCCACCTTGTCCTCCGCCTCCTTCTTAGGCTGGAAGGTCTGCTCCGCAAACGCCGCCGCCTCCTCAGCTGCAGCGGCGGGGGAGGGCGCGTCGGCGCGTCGGCGCGAGGCAGACGCCGGCCGGCCAGGCCGCAGCCCAGGCGCGCGCACGGCCCCCCTCCGCAGCGTCGGCGTCTGTTCGCAGCGGCGCTGCAAACGCGCCATTCGTTGATTCTTTCTATTTGGCACTCACCAGAGTTGGAGATCAGGACGTTGTCAAAGAAGTAGCCATCGTCCATGGTCCAGACTTCAACCGCGACGGCGCCGACCTGCCGCAGGGGAGGAGCGCACGCGGGAGGTGAACGAACGGCAGGGAGGAGTGGGAGCGCGGGCCGGGGGGCCGGCCGGCCCAGCCGCCGCGCCCGCTCCGCCCGCGCGCGGCACCTGCGCGCCGGCAAGCGCCGCCGCGCTCGTCCTGCTGCGGCCTCTCTGCAGCGGCACCCCACCTTGCCGACGTTGGAGAGGGGGGCTTCGTCCTTGTAGTGGGCGGGGTTGGGGATATCGCGGGGCTGCGGAAGGCGGCAGTGGGGGGAAGCAGCAGCGCGTGAGCATGCGGCGTCGCTCGGCGCGTGCGCAGCGCTGCCGGCCGCCGCTCCCCCGCGGCGCTGCATCGGCGACGGGCCTCTCCCCCCGCGCGGCCCTCCGCGCGCGCGGCGCTTCGCTCGACCGCGCCCCCGCCGCTTCAGCCAGCGACCCCCAGGCTCGCCACGCCCCCAGGCTCGCCTTCCACACGCCCTTGTAGGCGGGGTTGTCGATAAGGGGCGCCGACCACTTGCCCTTGTACGCGGGGTTGGGCTTGGTGGGGCGCACCCACTCGCCGCAGCCGGGCGCGTCCTTGCACTTGGGGTTGGGGACGGTGGGCGGCTCCCACTCGCCGTCCTGCGCGGCGGCGGGGTTGGGCGAGGTGAGGCGACATCCGGCGAGGCGCAGTCCTGTCGACGCCGGCCGCGCCCCGCGCCCGCCGCCGACCGCGCCCCGATCGCGCCCCGGCGCCCGTCGGCCCCACGTCCCCCGCAACACGCCCACCCACCCACCCACCTCCTCGCCACCCAAAGCCGACTGATAGTGACCAGAATGTAAACCAACTCAACCCACCTCCTCGTCGTCCCAGTCCTCGGGCTTGGTGGCTTCGGGGTCGTCGATCTCCGCGGGCTCCTCGTCCAGCCAGCCCTTGGGCTTCTGCAAGTGCGAACGGCGGCGGGGGAGGGCGACGGGTGGGGGGACAGGGGGATGGGCGGCAGGGGAGGAGAGCGAGAGGGGAGGCGGCGCCCGGCTCGGCCGCACGGCATGCGGCATGCGGCGTCGGCTGCCAGGTCGACCTGCGGGCGCGAGTAGATGTCAGCGCCCAGCCTCGTGCGCTCGGCTACGTGGCCGTGCCAACCAACCCTACACCCAACCCAGCCAGCCAGCGCGCCCGACGTCCACCTAAGCAGTGGACGATTCCATCGACCGCCCTTCCCCCAACTCAACAGTGCGCCGTCACCCCTCCCTCACTCCACAGAACGCCGCCATCCCTCCACCAAACTCAATGGCACGCCGCCATCCTTCCCTCGACTCAATCCATCTGCCCGTTCGCACACCCACACTCCACAGTGAACACCCGACGGCGGACGCTCGAGAGTGAACAGCGCGCCGCCCACCTTGGCGTCGTCGTCAAGGATGGTCTCGGGCGCGTCTTCGTCCCAGTCGTCAGGCTTGGACGCCGCGGGGTCGGCGATCTTGGCATCGTCCACCCTGCGGCGCAAGGATGGTCGTTGATTGGCTGTTGATTAGACTGGTTATTGATTGGGCCTGAAGCGGCGTCGATGAGAGAGTGGAGCAACGACGCCGGCGGCCAGGCGCCGCGAGCTGGGGGGGCGCCGCGCGCGCCGGAGGGACGCGGCGGCCGCTCGGAAGCGCGCCGCCGGGCGTCGCCGGGCGGGGCCAGGCCAAGCAGGCGGGGAAGGGAAGCTGGAACTAGAAAGCGCCCACCAGTCCTCGGGCTTCTTGTCCTCAGGGTCTGGGATCGTCTCCGGAGGGTTGAACGGCGGCTCAAAGTCCTCAAACAGGCTGCCCGCCTTCTTCTCCTCCCCGTCGATCAGCACCGCGTAGCTGGCGCGGGCGCGGGCGAGGGGAGGGGGAGGGGGCGCGTCGGCGGCGGCGCGCGGCGGCCGCGGCCGTGCGGCGGGCCATGCTCTTTCCCCAGCGCTCCCTCCCCTCCCGCCGCTCACGAGTTGTTGGAGGCGCGGAGGATGGCGGTGTAGACGTGCGTCTTGTCGTCAAAGGGCACGGCCGGGGGGAACTTGAGGTGCTTCTCCTCGATCTCGCCGGTCTTGGGCGACTTGTGGCGCACGATGAGGTGGACCTGTCGGCGTGCGGGGGAGGGAGGCAGAGGGGGGCGAAGGGATGAGGCAGAGGGAGGCGAAGGGGTGAGGCAGAGGAGAGGGAGGCGAAGGGGTGAGAGGATCGTGGCGGGAGGGAGACGAGCGGCGGGCCGCCGCCGCGTGGGCCGCCGCGCTCCGCGCCGCCGCGCTGCCCCGCGCCGCCCGGGCGCCGGCTCCCCGCCGCGCCCCGCCGCCCAACGCACCTTGTTGGTGGTGCCGCACTTGTCGGGGCCAAACATGACGGTGTAGGGGGTGTCGTCCTTGAGGCCCTCGGGCGTGAAAGCGTCGTCGGCGGTCAGGAACTTCAGATAGGCCCCGCCGCAGCTGCGGCGGAGGGCAGGAGAGGGGCGGGCGCGCGGGGCGGGCGGGCTGAGCGGGGCGCCAACACAGCGCGCGCGGTGCCATGCTCCCCTGCCAGCCGCGGGCTGCAGCGCGTCGACGCTCCGGTGCCCAAAACAACTCCGAAACAACATTTTGGTGCAAGATGCGACAGTTGGGCATGCACAACGCACACAAAACGCGCGCGGTGGAGGCGGCCGCCGGTTGCGCCACGCATCCGCCGCACCTGTGGCCAGACTGGAGCTTCAGGTCGTACTGAAGCACAAGGTCCTGGGTCGGGTCCACCGGCTCGGGCAGCGCCGTGGAGATGCCATAGTGCTTGGCCTTCTCAGGGACCTGAGTGTGGCGAGGGCAGGGAAGGGGGGACGAGGGTCGGCGGGGAGCGGCGGCGCGACAGCAGGCGCGGGAGGGGAAGGGCACAGCCCCCACGCATGACAAAGTAGTGCGCCGCGATTCGCGGCGATTCGCAGCGAGAACAAGGTGCGCAGCGCTGGTGCGAAAGGCTTGAATTGCGGCTAGTCGCACGCGGCGCTGCTGGGCGCGCGCGGCAATCGAGGGCGCCGAGGCCCCTCTGCAGCTGTTGTGGGGCCACGCGGAGCCCACGATGCATCTTGCACCACCAACAACACACTCAAATTCGAGCTGGTTGCCCAGAATCGCGCGAGGCGCGTGCGAGCGGGCGGCCTCGGCGGCCGTCGGGTGCCGGCAACCACCCCCGCTCTGCGAGCTACCCCAGCATCCGAGAGGTGCAGGACGGCTGGTGGTGACCGAGAGGTGCCGAGCAGCGGCCGCTGCCCCTTCATGATGCTTCTTCATCTGCTGCAGGGAGCGACCCGCCACCCCACCCCGCGCCTCCTGGAGCCCCCAGAACCCACCTTGAGCGCCGGATCGCTCAGGCCCTCGGGCTTCTCCACCACGAACTTGCCGCTATACTTGTCCGCGGCGCTGTGCACCCATCGGCTCTGCCAGCCCTCGCCAAAGCTCTCCGTGTAGGCGTGGGCGCCGCTGGCGGCGATCAGAGCCAGCAGGAGCACCACCCCGCGTGCCATGTCGCTGCCTGAGCCGCCGCTGGGATCTGGGGAGCAAGATCAAGCTTGCAGTGCAGAATGAGCAAGGCAGGAGGGCCTGCAGCAAGCAAGTTTAAAGTATACGTGTCCCGTGTACCGCTTGACTCCTTTGGCGTCTGCCGCCTCCTGCGCGCAAAGATTCGCCGCATTTCTGTGCTTGGCAATTAGAAGGACGATGCAAGGGCCCTTCAGGACACTGCCATCCTGTTTATTAGCTTGGCACCTTCAATGTGACCCGTAGCGCGATTGATCGCGCTCAGAAGCGCCATTCCAATCGCTGGGCGCTCTACCCAGCATGCCGGAGCGAGGGCTGGGCACGGCACGCTGCTGGCTGTGGGTGCCGTTCCCGCCCCTGCTGGCAGCTGCGCTGCTGGCGGCAACAGCAGCCTACCTCAACACCCTGACTGCCCAATTCACCTTTGACGACAGCTTCGCGGTGGTGAGCAGTGGTGCAGGCTGTGGGACGGTGCGGTGGTGTGGCGGGGGCCCCCCATCCGCTGCCCAACCTGCGGCGTGCGCGAGCGGCCGCTGCACGCCGCTGCGCACCACAGCCGACCGCAATCGCTGTTGCCGAGCGCAGACGTCCAATGCTGACGTGACCAACCCCTCGGCTCCGCTGCTGGGACTGCTGCGCCACGACTTCTGGGGCCAGGCGAGAGCGCCACATGCGCGCAGCGGGCGCCGCCACATGTGCATGCCGGCCGTTGCATCCTTACCCCCATCGCTGTGGGCCTCTCCAGCATTGGCTGCACCCCGTGTGTCTGCAGGCCCTCAACTCGCCCATGAGCCACAAGAGCTATCGGCCGCTCACCGTGCTGAGCTTCCGCCTTCAGCGGGCGCTGGGCCAGTCGCTATTTGGAGGTGGGGCATGCCGTGCCAGCGCTGCCGGCGCTATCATCGCCGCCTCGCCTCAGCCTCTGCCCCTGAGGGGGCCGCCCACCTCCCGCCTGCGCAGCGCGCCGCGCGCGGCTGCTGGAGAGCTGGGCCCGCGAGGGCCGCCACGACAACAGCCACGGCCTCGACCCTTTCGTCTTCCACGCCACCAATGTGGCAGCCCATGCAGTCGTCACCGCCCTCGTCTATGCGCTGGCTCTCCGCCTCGCGGCCGCCCGGGGCCCACGGCGCCACGGGGCTACAGGGGCCACCCAGCCTGGCGCGGCCGCCGGCGCGCCCGGTGGCGCGGCGCGGCGCGCGCACCGGCGCTGGCCCCCCAGCGGGCAGGAGGCGGAGGCGGGCGTCGCCGCCCTGCTGTTTGCCCTGCACCCGGTGCACACCGAGGCGGTGGCGGGCGTGGTGGGCCATGCGGAGCTGCTGTGCGCTGGGCTGTCCATCGCAGCGCTGCTGCGTTACATGGATGCCGCCGACGGGCGGGCGCGCGGGTGGAGAGCGCAGGCGGCGGCGCTCACGGCGGCGGCGGGCCTGGCCTGGGCGGCGGCGCTGGCCAAGGAGATTGGCATCACGATTGTGAGTTGCATGAGAGCTGGGAGAAGTTGCGAATTGGGCATGCGGACCGCTGACTGCTGTTTTCAGTTGGCCTGAGCTGTGGTGTGCATGGCATGCCAATGCTTCCCTTTGGGACATACCCCTCCCAAACCTGGATCTGAATCGGGAGTGCACTGTTCTTGCGTCCCCTCCTCCTTGCAGGTTGGGGCCATGCTGTGCTATGAAGCGCTGCTAGCGCGCCCGCCCATGGAGCCAGCGCTCGCGCCGCCGGTGCCGCCAAATGACCCCGCAACAGCGGCGATGGCAGGGCCAGGCGGCAGCAGGGGCCCCGTCGCCAGGGCAAGCAAGCGCGGCGGCAGCGCCCCCGCGCCGCCCCGGCCACGCCATCCCGCGCTGGCCCGGCGCCGCTGGCTGGCGTTTGCGCCCAGTGTGCCCTTGCCGCTGTGCTCGGCGCTGGGGCGGGCGGCGCGTGTGGTGGCGATGGCATGCACGCTGCTGCTGTACGTCTGGGCGCGGTCGTTTCTGGCCGGGGACCAGCTGGTGCGCATCTACCGCAAGGTGGAGAATCCAATCCCCTTTGCCGAGAGCAGCCTGGTGCGCAAGCTGACCACGGGGTACCTCCACGCCCGCTACACTTTCCTCCTGCTGGCGCCAGCGCGGCTGTCGGCCGACTGGTCGTTCGCCTGCGTCGACTACGTCTCGTCCCTGCCAGACCCCCGCAACGCCGCCACCGCAGCGCTCTACGCCGCGCTTGCCGCGTGCGTCGCCGCGGCGCGGCCCTGGGAGCTGCCGCGCCAGTGGGCCGCGGCGCCGGCGCCCGGCGAGGGCAGCGCGCTGCGCACGGCGCGCTGGCGGTTGGCGGTGCTCGCAGGGCTGGTCATAGCTCCTTTCTTCCCGGCCTCCAATGTTCTGTTCTATGTGGGGACGTTCATTGGAGAGCGACTGCTCTACATGCCCTCGGTGGGTGCCTGTCTGCTCGCGGCGGAGCTCCTGGCAGCCGCCCTGACGTGGCAGACTGCCGCCCATGGCGCGGGCGCCAACGACGGCGCGTCGGCCTCTACCGGCAGCAGCAGCGGCAAACCGGGTCCTGGGGCAGAGGAGGCGGCGGCGGCGGCGGCCGCGCGGAGGCGGCGAGCGGCTCGCCTGCGCGCCGCGGCAGCGGCGGTGCTGCTGGCTGCGCTGCTGGCCGCATTTGCAGTCAGGACGGTGACGCGCAACCGGGACTGGGCAGATGAGGAGGCACTTTTTCGAGCAGCAGAGCGCGTGTGCGACCGGTCGGCCAAGGTGCAGCTCAACATGGGCATCCTGGAGCGCAGGTGGGGCGGGGCAGCCGGGGCTGCGCCCTGGGAGAAGTGGGGCAGGGGTTGTGCCTGCCGTGAGGATGGCTGAGGAGGCGCCTCGGTGTGGGGAAGGGATGGCAGCGCGCGCGCGCGTGCCGCCGCGCCCTCGGGGGCCCCGGCGCCGACCAGGCAATGCCGCTGCTGCGCGTCGCCGCGCGGGCTCGCAGGCACCAGCGGTGGGACGCGGCGCTGGCGCACTTCCGGGCGGCGCAGGAGATAGACCCGACCTACTGCGAGCCAAACTTCCACATCGGCCTTACCCTGGTCGCCAGTCAACAGCCGGCCGAGTGAGACCCACAGCGCGGCAGCAGCTCGAGGCTGGCGGGCAGAGGGGCCTGCCCCGTGCTACTGCGCGTGCATGCGGCACGAGCGGGCACGGCCTCCCCTGCGCCGCGCCTGCCCCCGCCGCCCGCCCGCCCGCGGCCACCTCCGCTCCTCGCCCTTGCCGCGCCTGCCTGCCCTCCTGCCCCGTGCAGCCCGGAGGTGGCACTCGAGTATCTGGAGAAGGCCGTCGCCTGCAAGTACGTCGCTGCCGATGCAGTGAAAGCCATCAACCAGGCAAGGAAAGGGGACACTCAAGGATGGGAGGGCACGCATGCTGGTTTGGTGTGGCGTGGTTGGGAACCAAGGGTGCGGCAGTGAGCGCATGCGATGTTGCTGCGGTGCGGTGGGCTGCACCTCACCCCGCATGCTGCCCATCCAACCTGTGACACCTGCCCTGGTTGCCCCTGTCTATGGAGGGCAGCTGATGGCGGCGCTGGCGCAGCCGGAATCCACGAGGGCCAACCCAGAGCTCAGCGCGGCAGTGGGCAGCCGCTGGGGCCGCGTCCTGGCCCTGCCCGAGCTGCAGGTAACCTGCCAGCCGCAGCTGCGCCCCAGCGAGCCACAGTCTAGTCATTACAGCTTGGCGCCATGAGGCGCACACTGCCATGCGGGCACCCCTTGCCAGGCACGCCGCCACATTGCCACCGCCATCCGCGCCGCGCGCCGCGCCCTGCAGCAGCCTCCTCCCCACCGCCCACCTCCCTCGCCCTCCCCTCCCTGTCTCCCCCCTCCCTGCTCCCCACCTCCCCGCTCCCCGCCCCCGGGGCACTCGCAGCGCTATACAGAGGCCGCCTTCTATTACGAGCAGGGAGCGCTTGCGCTGGCCAAGGCGGGGCACGCAGACAAGGCGCGCGAGCTCATCGCCTCACTGGTCGCCGCCCTCCAGGCGGCGGCGCCCACGCTCGAGGGACGCACGCCCGACGCGCCCGTGCGCGTGGCCGCGGCGCGGGTGCAGACGGACTGGCTGGCGGCCTGCGCCCAGGCGCGACTGCGCGTCATGCTGGCGATCGCTGCGGCGCGGGGCGACTGGTGAGGGCGGCGTGGGCGGCCACAGTGGCTGGGGGTGTGCACGCGGAGGATGGCGGCTGGCTGTCCGTCGCCAGGCGGGCAGCTAGCAGGCGAGGGGCGTTCCGTTCTTATCTCGTCCTGTCCCGATGGCTCCTGCGTCTGAGTCCCCTGTGCGACGCGCGTCGCCGCGTCCCGGGCGCGACTGCACCGGCCTCAGACCCGTGCCCCTGGCTCCCCCTCGCCCCCCTGCTTGCTCCCAGCGCCGCCCCCCGGGTCAAGGCAGTCGCCTACCAGTACCTCAGAGATGATGCGGGAAGCTGCCGCCGCGCCGTGGAGGTGCCCGACGCCAGCGGCCCCGAGGACGCGCAGGCGCGCAGCCAGTCCTTCCACCCGCAGCTGATCCACGAGTGAGTGAAGCGTGTGTGTGGGGGGGCCCAGAGTACGGCGCATGTGTGACGCATGCTCGCGTGCGGCTCCGCTGACTCGCCCTGGGGCGCGTGCTGCGCAGGCTGCAGCGCGCAGACGCGCGGGACCCCTGGCTGCAGCACGAGTGGGGGCTGTCCATGCTGGCCGCGCGGCGGGTCCAGGAGGCAGCGATACATTTGGAAGTGGCGGGCCACATCCTGTTCGCCGACCTGCAGGCCCAGCTGGGCGGCCGCCCCTCGGGCCTGCGCAGCCTCGAAACCGGGCGAGCGTTGGGGGCGGCGGAGGCGTGCGACGGCGCGGTGGCCGCGTACCGAGCGGCCGAGGCACTGGCCGTGGAGGTGAGTTTACTGGGTGCTGCCTGCCTGCCTGTCTGCCCGCCTACCTGCCTCGTGGGTGCTGCTACCTGCCTCCCTGCCTGTGACTTTGATCTCTCGTGACATGGCACGGAGATGCGCTTCCCAGGGAGTCGCGCCGGAGCGCCACAGTAGTCGAGGCCTGCGCGCGTCTCATCCGCGGCGGTGCCGCCCCTCCCCCTGCCCCCCTGCAGGCGGTGCGCCAGGCTGCGGCAGCGCAGGGCGCCCCGCTGGACGCACACCGCCGCCCCGACTGCCTGCTGCGCCAGCACCTCTGCCAGGCGCATCTGCTGGGGGTGGAGGCGGCGGGGCCAGGGTCGCAGGAGCGCGCCAAGCGGGAGCGCGAGCTGACCAACTGCATCCAATACTTGTCCATCATGGGGTGCTCACATGCGGGACAGCAGCCGGGCGTGGCGCACGGCGCGCAGCAAGGGCCGAGCACTGTGAGCAGCGCGGCGTTCCGTGCGGCGGCGGCGGCGGCGTGGGGGCGAGGGAGCAAGGGCGGCGCGGCGGCGGCAGCAGGGGCGCGCGGGGACGCGGGCGCGGCGGGCGCGGCGGCAGACGCAGTGCAAGCAGGCAACGCTGCCGATGGAGACGACCAACTGGATGACAGCGATTGGGAGGATGGCCCTGCGGCTGGCAGCCTGTCCCCGCCCGGCTGCCAGGAGCTGCGCTGAGGCGGCGCCGGCCGGCCTCTGGCAACAGCCCCCTCAGTCCCTCTCCGTCGTCATCAGCCGGCAACAAGCGAGCAGTGCTCTCGCACACGAGGGAGGCGAGCTGCGTGCTCGGCTCAGCAAGAAGGCACGCCGCTGGGGCTCGGCTCGGCACAAGCAGCCAGGACGACGCTGCATCCATGGGGGTATCCCGGAATCCCAGGACCAAGGCAGCCGCCGACCGTCCGCCGCTTCAGAAGGACATCGAGGGCGCGAGCGCCTCCTTGGCGAACGCAGGCAGCACAAAGGCGGCGCGGTGGACGTCGGGCGTGTAGTACCGCAGCGGCCGGCCCGCGGGCGCGGCGGGGGGCGGCAGCCGCGGCACGCTCGCGTCGCGCGCCTCGCCCTTGCAGCAGATCATGAACCCGATCTGGCCGCTGCGCGTGGGTTGAGGGGGAGAGCAGCACAGCATGCGTGGCATGGTTAACAGAGCGGTGGAGAGACCAGGGAGGCTGGGGGCTGCGGCGCGCGTTGCAGAGCCGCGAGCAGGCAGCGCATACTGTCACAGCGCTCCGCTCTCCCTACCGCCCCAACCTCCGCGCCGCCCATGCGCCCTCCCCCCGCCGCGCCAGCCCCACGTGCCTGGGGTAGGTGGGGATGGTGGTGAACGCGTACTGCACCGAGCCGCCCACAAACACCTCCTTGCACATGGCTGCCAGGCTCTGGATGATCTCCAGGTGCAGCCACTGGCTCTCGCCCTGCAATCAGGCAGCGGGCGGGCGGGGGCAGGGAGCGGCGGGGCGTTGGGAGGGCAGGAGCGACAGCGGCGCAGAGCGCGACCAGGTGCCGTGGCGCAGGCGCCGGCGGCGTGTGGCCGAGAGAGGCGGCGAGAGCGCGGCGTGCAAACTGCAGCGCCGCAGGGCCACAGACCTGGGTGCAGACCACGCCGCCGGGCTTGAGCGCCCGGTGCATCGCCTCGAAAAAGGGCTGCAGCAGCAGATTGTGACGGCAGGCAGCGGTGCGAGGGATCCATGGCTTGGCACGAGCTGCGGCCCGCGCGCGCTGACACCCGCCAGCCGCTCTTCGCTGGCCCTCGCGGGCTCACGCCCCGCCCCCCTGCCCTTTGCGCGCCGGCCCCCCTCCCTCATGCCGCCTGGACCAAATGCTCTCGGCTGCAACGGCGGCGCTCGGCCTCCCGCACCTTCTGGAACAGCACCTCGGCGGGGCCCACGGGGTCGGAGGAGTCGACAACAATGACGTCGTACGTCCCCTCGGCCGCCTCCTGCACAAACTTGATCCCGTCGCAGACGTGGACCTGGCGGGGCGGGGGGAGGCCGAGGGTGAGGGGCGGGGCAGGGCGTTGGCAGGGGAGGCCACGGGGGTGGGAGCACAGGGCGGGAGAGAGTGGAGTGCCAGGGTGCGAGCGGGAGCAGCAGGGCGACGGCCGGCCGGAGGAGTGGCGAGTCGAGTGTCATGCCGCATGCTCCCCGGCGCGCGCGCCCCCCCCCACCCCCACCCCCCACCCCCCACCCCCCCGCGCCACGCAGGCCCACCTTGACGCGCGGGTCGCTGAAGCCGACGGCCATCTGAGGAAAGTACTTTTTTGAGACGTCGATCACCATGCTGCGCAGGTGGCCAGTTGAGGGTGATGTGTCGTGAGTGCCAAGTTGCGCCTCGACGCTTGCGGCCTCCGCCGGACATCCACTCTTCGTCGTCCTCATCCTCGTGCCTGCTACTCGTTCTTTTATACCCACCGGCCCACGCAGCCCATCCATATACCCCTCGCCACTCGGCCCCCGATGCAGCCCTCGCCCGTCGGCCCGCCAGATACCCCCCTCACTCGTCGAGCCGCACAGTGCTCTTCCAGCTCAAACCATGCGCCCCTCACCCGTCGATCTCCGCGATGTGGATCTCCTGCAGGCTCTCGTGCCGCGCCAGCTCGCGCAGCACGCCGCCGTCGCCGCCGCCGACCACCAGCGCGCGCTTGGGCGGCGCCGGCAGCGAGCAGGTGGGCAGGTGTACGATCATCTCCTGCGCGCGGCGAGTGAAGCAAGGCATTTCAGTAGGTGGAGAGGACACACAGCACATGCCCGAGAGACGCACTTCTGCCAAGGTTCTGTGCCGTGC
>PCFQ01000078.1:2270811-2323215 GCA_003063905.1 Chlorella sp. A99 | reverse complement strand
GGGGCGGGGGGGGAGGGGGGGGGGGGGGGGGGGGGGGGGGGGGGGGGGGGGGGGGGGCGCCTGAGAGGAGGACGTCAGCAGTGGCTCCGAGGGGAAGCAGCTGCGCGCGGCGGTGGAACACTGCGGCCGGCCGCGCGCCCCTCGCGAGACGCCGATGGGCCCCGGCGCGCTTCCCCTGGCGCCCGCGCCTGCCGCCGCAGATGGCGGGCCGGACATGACCAGCGCGGCGCGCGTGCTGGCGTCCGAAGTGGCTGTTGGGAGCCTGATGCTTGTCAAGCCTGGGGAGCAGGTGAGGTGGGGTAGCGCGTGGGGCAGGGCGTGGTTGGTGGGTGTGACTCGCAGGAAGGAGCGAGGCGCGTGAGATGGCGTGCCTGTTACTTGTGCCGTGGTTGCTTCTCGTGGCGAGCCCGCGGCTCTGGCGAATGGGCGGCTGTCTGTTGGCCCGCCCGCGTCTCTGGCAAATGTGCTTCTGTCTGTTTGCCCGCCCAGGTGCCGCTGGATGGAGAGGTTGTGCACGGGCGGGCGCTAGTCAGCGCTGAGCACATCACAGGTGCGGGGTGCGCGGCGGGAGCGTGCAGCGGTACCCGGCGGGCGCAGGAGGGATGCTGGTCCCCGGCGGGTGGTCCCCGGCAGGGGAGGGACTGTTGGGCAGGTGCCCCTCCAACTTTGGCGCATGGCTGTTGCCGACGCTGCTCGCAGGCGAGGCCCTGCCCGTGCTCAAGCGATGTGGCGATGACCTCGCGGCGGGTTCGCTCAACAGGTGCCTGGGAGGGCGCGGGCGCTGCTCCGGTGCCGGCTGGCTCTCCCCTGCCTGCCGGCTGGCGCTCCTGTGGCCCGCCGCCGCTCCCGCCTCTCGACCCCCACCTGCAAGGCCTCCGCGCGCTGACGCGCCGCCTTCGCCCCCAGGGATGGCGTGCTGGTGGTGCGCGCCAGCCGGCTGGCGGCCGAGTCCACCCCCGCCCGTATCGCCAAGATGACCCTGGATGCCCAGGTTGGAGGACCTTTCTTTGGTTCTCTGCTGAGCTGCTCCATTCCCTGCCTGCTTTCTTGTCCAGCCTCTGCACACTGCGTGCGTTGCATGCGCCGCCCGGCCCACCTGGGGCGTCCAGCGCCCAGCTCCCGCGTGCCGGCCCTCCGCCGCCCCGCGTGCCGCGCAGGCCACGCGCCCCCGCCTGCGCAGCTGGCTGGACGCGTTTGGGGAGGCCTACTCAAAGGCCGTGATTGCAGCCACGGTCCTACTGCTCGTGGCACTGCTGGCCAGCGGTGAGAGCTACGGTCGGGGGCCTGCGCAGGGGCATGCACAGCTCCTCTGCGCTCGAGGGAGCCTTCACATGCGACGGTTGCACCCAAGCTTGGCTGCCCCAGGGGCTTGGCGAGCTGTCGGAAGGGACGGCGCACCGACCCCTCGCCACGCTCCTACTCCCGGCTGCCTCGCAGGCGTGCCCCTGCTGGGAGCGGCGGGCCAGCGCGGCGCTTTCTATCGGGCGATGGGCCTGCTCACCGTCGCCTCGCCCTGCGCCCTGGTCATGGTTCCCCTCGCCTATGTGTCTGCCATCGCCGCCGCGGCGTCCAGGCGAGCACGGGCTTGCCTCCCGCCTGCCGCCCACTGCCTGCTGCCCCAGCTTGGAGCGCCTCGCCCGGCTCGGCTAGTTCTAGCCGTGGCGGCTCTGTGTTGCCGGCTCCACGCTCCTTGCCGGCAGGGCCGCTTGCCGCATGCGGCGCTTGCCCTGGCGTGTGCCCCGACCAGCTTCGCCGCCGCCGCGCCGCTCGCGCGTCCCGGCCGCCGCAGGGGCGTGCTGCTGAAGGGGGGCCGGGTCCTAGACGCGCTTTCCTCCTGCACCACCGTTGCCTTCGACAAAACGGGCACGCTGACCACCGGCTCCCTCCAGTGGACCTCCTTCCGCCCCTTGGACGCCTCCCTGCCTGAGCGCGCCGCCGCCGCGCCGCTCGGCAGCAGCGACGGCGAGGGCAGCGAGGACGGCACGGGCGGCGCGGCGGACGGCGGCGCGCGAGGGGCGCTGGAGGCGGCGGTGGCGCTGAGCCTGCGCAGCACGCACCCGGTGTCGGAGGCGGTGGTAGTGCATGGCGAGGCCCTGGGTGTGGCCGCCGCGGCCGTTGGGGTGTCGGACTTTGTGCTGGTGGCGGGCGGCGGCGTGGAGGCGACGCTCACGTTCCCCAGCAGCGGCAGCGGCAGCCAGGGCAACGGCGCCAGCGACGGCGGCGGCGGCGGCCAGCAGCCCCAGCAGCAGCAGTGGCACGCGGCGTTCGGGTCCGTGGAGTATGTGGCGTCTCGGCTCGCGCCGGCCGAGGCGGCCGCGGTGGAGCGCCTCGGCAGCGGCACCGCGGGCACGGGTGTCGTCTCTGTGCTGGTGCTCGAGCCTGCCGCCGCCAGCAGCAGCAGCAGAGTGGGCTTGGGCAGCAGCAGCAGCAGCAGCGCGGGCTTAGGAGGCAGCGACACAGACGGCCGACGCGTGTGGGTGGCGACGTTTGAGGACAGCGTGCGCAAGCAGAGCTCGGCGGCAGTCGGGGCGCTGCAGACGGTGCGTGGGAGGGGGAGTGTCTGACCACACACCGTGGCATCAGCCGCCATGCCACTGCGCCTGCCCACCAGGCCGCCCCACTTCCTCTGCTGCGCAGGGCTCCTGGGCCGGCCACGCGTCGCCCGCCCACTCGGTAGACGTGCTGATGCTGACCGGCGACAACGAGGCTAACGCAGCACGGGTGGGGCGCTTGCAAGGGGCGGGCACATGCTGCTCCGGCAGGCAGTCCGCGCCGTGCTCCCGGCGCCGCCGCCCACTTATTGCGCCGTCCCTCGCCCTGCGCAGGTGGCCGCCAAGCTGGGCATCTCAAACGTGCTGGCAGGGCTGACACCAGCGCAGAAACTCCAGCAGGTGCGAAACCAAGACTGACTGTGCGCGCACACAGCAGAGGCGGAGGAACGAATGAAACGAGAGGGGACGCTCGGGGCCCAGCACCTATCTAGCCGCATGGCGGTGCCTCCGAATCGCGCCCCGCTGCTGCGTCGCCGCAGGTGGAGGCGCGGCGCAGCGACGGCGCCGCCGCGCGCCGCGCGCGCGGGTGGGCAGCGCCGCGGCGCCGCGGCGGCGTGGTCATGGTCGGCGACGGCATCAACGACGCGCCCGCGCTGGCGGCGGCCGACGTCGGCGTGGCGGTCGCGGCGACGACCAGCGCGGCCTCGCTGGCGGCCGACGCGGTGGTGGTCAGCGCCAGCGGCATCGCGGCCGTGCCCTTCCTGCTGGCGGTCGCGCGCGACACCCAGGCGGTGATAGTGCAGAACCTGGTGCTCGCGTTTGGCTCGATCGCAGCGCTCGCACTGCCCACCGTTCTGGGCTTTGTGCCCCTCTGGCTGGCGGTCATGCTCCATGAGGGTTCCACGCTGCTGGTAGCCCTCAACTCGCTGCGCCTGCTGCGCCACGTCGCGGCGCCGGGCCACGGCGCGGCGGCGGGCGGCGGGCGGGCCGGCGTCGCGGCGCGGCAGTGCAGCAAGCAGGACCGGCAGCCCGCGGCCGCGGCGCTCGCGGCGGCGGCTTGAGTGTGCATGCTCCCCACCCTCCCTTGCTTGCTGCGCTCCTGAAATTCAACCAGCGCATCTGAAATTCAGTGCATCTAGTGATGGTGGCATCGACGGAGCGTTTGCAAGAGCGAATCTCGAATGCCACCAGGGCGCAGCACTCAGCCATGCACAGACAGGACCGCATGAACAGTTACCCTGCCCGATCGCCCCCCTCTGCCGTGCCGCCGCTGCTGGCTGCTGCGCCGCCCGCGCCTTGCGCGGGCACGGCGGGCGGCGCCGCGCGCTCGCCCTCTGGCAGGATGTTCCAGTTGGGGGAGGGCGTGGCCCTCAGCCAGCCGAAGTCGTGGACCTCTGCCCACCGCCCGCTGTCTGTCTCGAGCCCCTGGGCCGCCAGGTCCTCCTCGGACCCGGGGTAGGAGAAGGCATAGGGCGCAAACCTGCGCAGGCGAGAGAAAGGGACGCGTGGCCGTGGGGGCATGCGGGCGCTGCTCCCGCCGCAGGGCGCTGGCCGCTGCTCCCGCCGCAGGGCGCGAGCGAGCGGCCTGCGGCGCGCGCCCCGCGCGGCGACGTGTGCACGCCGTGCTCGCCCGCCCGCCCGAGCCCCTGAAGCTCTAGCTCTCCAGCTCCTCCATGGCTCTCTCACCTCAGGCCGCTCGAGTGCTCGATGATTGGGTGGCTGCGCAGCCGCAGGTAGAGATCGCAGCCGTTGGCGGCGTGAATGCGCACCTGGAGCGAGGCCAGCATCAGCGTGCACCCCACGGCGTCTGCGACCGGGCGCGAGGGGCGAGGGGAGGGGCGCAGTGCAGCTCAAGAGGGCGTGATTGGCGCAAGGGACGTGCAGCGGCGCAGGAAAGGGCGGGCGAGGGCGGCGCAACGCCGCGCTCGCGCCCCGCACCTCGCACCTTCCACAAATGTGGCCCCCGCCACCGGCCCGGTGTACAGGCGGCAGCCGTGCAGGCGGTGCGCAAACAGTGCGGCAATGGACCCTATGAGGAACACGGTGCAGTCTCGCATGTCAGACAGCGTGCAGTCCTCTGTGCCATCGCTGGAGCAGCGGTGCACGACCGTCTGGCCGACCAGGCCCCGGATGGCAGTGCCGCTGCCTGCGTCGCCGGCGCCGCTGTCGGCGACAGAGGCGGCAGCTGCGCCGCCCGCCTGCCCATCTGCTGCCGGCACAGCCGCTGCCTCTTGCTGCTGCTCCTGCTGCTGCTGCTGCGTGGGTGGCGGCGCTGGCGCCGTGCCTCCTGCTACCGCCGGCCTCGAGGCTTTGCGGCCAAAGGCAAAGCGCTTGCGCGGCTGCAGCGCCGCGGCCGCCGCCTCGTGCTGCTCCCTGAGCGCCCCTACTGCCAGGGTGCACTGCCGCAGGTCGTACTGGGGAAGAAAGTACGCCGCCTCAGCCACTGCCTGCACCCAGCAGGGCGTGCGCGTGCCATCAGCGAGCGAACTAGTAGGTTTTTGCGAGGAGTGGTGCATAGGAGAGCGTGGCCGCGCGCGAGCACACAGCCTGCGACGCCCACAACGCGCGGCTGGGCGCAGACGCCCAGCCTGCAGCGCGGGGCTCGCCTTGTCGAGCTGTGCGAGGTCGGCGGCCAGCTTGTCCAGCAAAGCCTTGGCGTCCGCCAGCTGCACCGGGCTCGGGAGCTGCTGCTGCGCTGCCGCCGCTGCCGCGGCGTCGAACGCGGCAGCCAGCGAGGCGCGCTGCCGCGAAAACTCTGCCAGGAAGCCCTCCACCGACTCTCGGGGGTCGGCGGAGACCTGCAGCTCCTCCGCGCGGCGCGCCGCCTCGTGCACGCGCTGCGCCTCGCGGGCGCGGAGGCGGCCCAGCACGCCCGCCGCGCCGGCGCCCTCTGCGGGCTGCTCCAACAGGTCAAGGCTCTCCACTGCCATGCTGCGGTGGCGCCGCGGACTCTCAGGCGAGCAGAGGAGCTGCAGTCAAACGCTGGTCTGAGGACAGCGATGCAAGCTGGAGGACTAGACGCTCGCACAGTGATGTGAAAGTCGGATGATTGCAAGGAGAGTGTGCACAGAGGCCAGATAGTTTTGTTCGGAGAGCACCAAAAGTTCAAGCTCGCAAGTTGCACTGTATTTGTTCTCTGAAACATTATCAGGCAGCTCCGCAGCATCGATTACGGGCATCGATGAACGTGCGACATGCTTGTGGCGGCATGCGTGCCTGTACCTCTTTGCACTCCCTCTGCTGCACTGCGCCGCGCACGTCCTGCTACACCAGGTCTGCTTCCTTCTCGCTGCTGCAGGCCGAGGCAACCAAACTCTCTCCCTGCGACGTCAAAGCCCTGGAGAAGTGCCTCAAAGAGAACAAGGGCGATCACAAGAAGGTGGGGGCGGCGCGGGGAGGCAGGGTGGGCTTGCCACGCGCAGGCGCACAGGCCCACTGCTGCAGTGACGCCGCCCTCCACCGCTCTCGACACAAACTGTGTCGCTTGGCCATCACCTGCCTCGTGCACTGCGCTGCCTCGCTGCAGTGCATGGCAGAAGTGCAGGCATTCCAGCGCGTGTGCAGCCGGCCCAAGGAGCAGGCGCCCGCGACGAGCCAGTGAGTGAGCGCCTGAGCGCGCACTGCCGGACGGCAGCAGCCCAGAGTAGGCAACACCAGCAGCAGCGTGGCATGAGCGGCGCAGATGTACAGGAGCTCGGGCGGGATGCGGTGGAGACGATGCAGGCTGCGCTGAAGGCGCTGCGCGAGAGCAATGACCGGTCGGCACCGCAGCCCAGCCGACAACAGCTGCAGGTGAAAGCGCTAACTACGCCTGCTTCCCACCGCATGTGCAATGCTCCCCCTGCACAGACTCCACCTCCGCACCCTGCCCTCACCCGACGCGTGCCTGCCGCCGCCGCGGCCCCCCTCGTCCGGTGCCCGCACTCAAACACGCGCGTGCCGCTGTCGCGCCTCCCGCTCTTCCAAAGCTCGCCTGCCACTGCCTCCCCATCCCCCTGCGCAGGCGGTGGTCGCGCTGCTCAAGACCGAGGCTGCCAAGACGGGTCTCTATTTCCACGAGCGCTCGTCGCCGCCCTCGCCGGCCGAGGTGGAGCCCCTGTTGTGCGCCTTCCAAAACGCGGTGGCCCTCGTGTGCATGCTGTACACGGGGCTGACGGCGAGCGCAGGGCCCAGCCTGCGCGCCGCAGCACTGGCCGCCGCGACGCAGCTGGTCGAGGCATGTGCGGGGCTGGTGCGCGGCGCGGCGGTGGAGGCCGTGCCCGAGCAGCAGCTGCTGCTGCTGAGCGGCCTGGCGCTTGAGGTCTGCGACGCCGCCGGCCGCGCGCCGCTGGACAACCGGACGGCGATCGGGCGGGCGCTGACGGCGGGCCTCAAGCAGCTGGCAGACGCCGCTGCGGAGCTCGCAGACGCGGCTGACGAGGGGGCGGCGGCGGCCGGCGAGGGCGGCGCCGGCGCCGCGGCGGCAGCGGCGCAGCTGGCGGGGCTCTCAGTATCAGATGTCGAGGGCGACGGCAGCGTGGAGCAGGGCGCGGCGAGCGTAGCGCAGTCAGCGGGGCAGAACGGGGTGGCGGTAGGGGCGGCCGGTGCGCCCGAAGAGGAGGAGGAAGAGGGGGAGGAGGAAGAGACGCCGAGCGCGGAGCAGGTGGCGCTGGTGCGCGCGGCGCAGGTGCTGCTGGCGCGTGCGGCGGCGCTCATCAAGGCGCTGGTCCGAGTGCTGCTGGCCGCCCCGGCCGACCTGCCCGGCGGGGCGTGCGATGGCTGGGAGAGCCTGCTCTTCCACGTGCGGGCGCTCGGCGCGGCGGCCGACGATCTGGCGGCCGGCGTGTACTGCGAGGTACGGTTGACTGCAGGCAACGAGCAGCAGGGAGCTGCAGAAAAAAAAACTGCAGCCAGCAGCTGCTGCAGGGATGCAGCAGCAGCGGGGGATGCACCAGGGGTGCAGCGCGGCTGCTGCAGAGAGGCATGCGGTGCTGGGAGCTGCTCTGGCTGCCCGCGAGACTGAAGCGCTCCTCGCCGCCTGCCCCTTGCGCGCCCCGGCAGGACGCCGACGAGGTGCGCAGCGCGGCGGGCGCGGTGGTCGCGGGGGCGGAGCTGCTGGCAGACGAGACCCCAGACGCGACCGAGGAGCAGGCGGCGGCGCTGGGCGCCGCGCTGCGAGAGGTCCAGGCGGCGCACGCCGCGCTGCTGGCGATCGCCGAGCCCGGGGCGGGGGAAGCCGCAGAGGCAGAGGGGGAGGACTAGACGCGGCGCGATCTGCAGCCGCGGGGGTTGCTGCAGCCCCGGGCAGCCCCGGGCAGCCCCATGCCACTTATGCAACTTGTTAGAGAACTTGCAACCGACCCTCTCAGTGGTTCACGCTTGTGCATGGCGGCCAGCTGCACTGCTGCACGGATGCGCGCTGCTCCTGTGCCACCTGCAGCTGCAATCAAGTCAATGGTGAGTGCCGATGCCCCCGCCTAGCATACACGCGCTGCGCGAGATGCCGCGCCAGCACTGCCGCTTGCAGAGGCCGCTGTCCTGGGCGGGCCCGCGCGCTCTATGCCTATGTGGCCGCTTCATGTGGCCGCTTGCTGTAGCAAGCTGCTGCAAGGCCAACCCAAAGTGCTGGTCGGGAGTGCTGTTGTTGCTAGTAGGGGTGATGGAAAACGTTGACGTTGTGCTGGCCGTCCAGGTCCCCAAACCTCAGGATGAGCTCCCGCACCTGCAAGCAGTGGCGATCCATGCGGCGCGGGGCAAGACAGACAGGTCAAACTCTGTTGGCCGAAAGAGCATCCAACAGGGCTTTTATTACTTAATGACCCAAAAGCCCCGCTGGCCCCACTTGCCTCCTGCGGCGGCTCGAGCCCAAGCTTGGCCGCGCGTTCCCACCGCTGCATGCGCGTTATGCCCATGCATGGCCCATACTTGGTCGCAAGGTCAAATTGGCGCAGCTGCGCCTCTGCCGCTTCCTCATCCTGTCGAAGCGCTGCCGCGGCCAAGGCTGGTGCGGGCGCCGGCGCCGCCGCTGCCGGCTGCTTCTTGCCCGCAGCGCGCTCCCCCCTCTGCTGCCGGAAGTGGCTCCCGATGCTGCCCTTCATTGTGCTGTTCATTGAGTGGGCCGTGCGCGACTCAGTCAAGGCTAGCCGGGCGAGCGGGCGGGCGGGCACGAGTCTGGCGCGAGAGCTCCACGAACGCGCAGTGCGGAAGACGCCCCGGGCCTTGCAAAGGCTCTGCAGAGGGTGCGGGGCCCCGTGCGAAGCCCATGTTTCATGCCATGACAGATCTCCTCGGCCTCGGTCCGTCCGGTGTCCTCCACCCCCGCTCTGTGCGGGCCTGTGCACCTGTGCTAGATCTCGATGAAGAGGATGCGCCTCGCGGGATGGAGCGAGGCGAAGAGTCGCGCTGTTAGCGAAGGGACAGGGAATAATCGAGCAGTGAGGAGCACGCAATTGAGTGGAAACGTCGGTAGGTCACTGGTGTGCTGTGCCTGCTGGCCCCTCACCCCGTCCCGTCGTGGTCCAGGGGGGAGGCCGACACATGTGTTGGTGGGAGGCCTTGCATCAGACTGTGCACCACTAGCATGGCAACAAAACCCGCTCGTGCTCTGCAGGCGCGATGCCGTCTCGCCACGGCACCCGCTCCACCGCCCCTCTGGCGCAGGAGCGCGGCCCTTCCGGAGAGCGGCAGGTGGCGGCCTGTAGTGGCGTGCTGGTAGCTGTTTGCTGTCCACGCAGCCCAGCGGTTCCTCCAGCGACCTGCCTTGCCAGACAGACCTTGTTGGCGCACCTGGGCAAGCCGCACTTTGGACGCCCCCAGCGGCACGATGCCCAACTACGTCATAGGTGGGGCCGTGGCCTGGAGCAGCCTGGGGCAGCAGGAAAGGGAGACAGGGGGCAGGTGCAAGTGCCGCCGCACCACGCATTGCACCCCCGCACCCCCGGCACGCGCTGGCACTCCACAAGCGATTGATCGCTGCAGTGATCGCCGCCCTGTCCAAGCGCCTGCTCGTCCAGTCTAGTGCTTTGCACTGGCATGCACCTTGCAGGATGCAAACTGGCTCGTTGAGTAAACGACTGGCGTCTGTTGAGAGATTCTCCGCCCCCGCATGCCATGCAGAGTACGCCAAGTCGCCCAGGTCCACCTGCAAGGGGTGCAAGGAGAAGATTGACAAGGCCGCGCTGCGGTGGGTGGGGTAGTGTGGGGGTGGGGGGTGGGGGGGGGCGCTGGGTTCCAGCGCCAGGTGGTTCCAGGCGGTCCCAGGCTTCACTCAGCGTGGCGCCAGGCGGCGGCGGCGCCTGCTCCACAGGCCTCCTGCCCAGCGCCCACCCGCGCGCCACTTGCTCCCCATGCGTGCATCGCACACCCAGGTTTGGCTCTGGCTACCAGCCCCCCGATGCTGATCACATCAGCTACTCATGGAAGCACTGGTGCGCTCGCTGCGAAGCGAACAACAGCTGCACCCCACCAGTCCGCCCCTGCCCGCTCCCCTCCTCTGCTTGAGCCATCCTGCCTCTGCGTGCCGTCCTGCCCCCTGCATGGGCCTCACCCGCACGCCTCCTCTGCGCGAGCTGCACCTGCCCTCCTTCGCTCTGAGGGTCCTGCCACGTGCAACGCAGCCATGCGCGCAACATGGCGCATGCGCACGCATGCATGTTTGCAGGACGTGCGTCACCGACAAGGTGATCGCCAATGTCAACGACGCGGGGGGCGAGGAGGCTCTGGAGGGCCTGGACAGCCTGGCAGACGCGGTGAGTGCCGCCTGGTGGCACTCCCGCCGCCGGCTGCGGCGGCTGCCAGCGTCGAGGTGGCGCGCGTGCCTTCAACAACGCAGCGTGCCACCGGCGCGGCACCCCCATCGGCCCCCCATGCGCAGGACCAGGACGCAGTGCGGCAGGCGCTCGAGCGCGGCAGCGTAAAGGGGGACGAGGGCGGCGAGGAGGAGGAGGTGGGCGCGGGAGCGGGGGCGGCGCAGTCGCCCTGTGCGCTGTCCGCCTTGCCGCCCGGCCCTGCAAGCCGTGCAGCCTTGCGCCAGCCCCCACGCCTCAGCCCTCGCGGCCATCTGCTGCACTCTGCACCCACTGGCCTCACCGCCCACTGCCTCGGCACACAACGTGTGCAGGAGAAGCCTGCGGCCAAAAAGGCGCCCAAGAAGCGCGCGGCGCCCAAGAAGGAGAAGGCTGCCGGCGGCACCCAGAAGTCTAAGAAGCAGAAGAAGAAGAAGGTGGAGGAGGAGTAAGAGGAGGAGCAGGACGAGTAGAGGGGAGAGGGGCGGGCCGGACCCTGCCCCCATAGGCGGCTGCTGGCGCGCCCGCGGGTGTGGGGCGCGCCCGCAGGTGCAGCGCGCAGGCGTGCGCTCGCTCATGCTTCAGGTTGTGTCTTCTCTGATTTGATGAGCACAGCTTTTCAGTGACTCTGTGTGACGTGTCAGATCACACACCACGGAGCCGAGGGATGCGGAAGCGTGCCGGGCGCGGCGGGCGTTGGCAGTCGGGCAGAGGTTGCAGAACGGGCTTCAATCTGGTTTGTCTGTTGCAGCGACCTTCGCTTGCTTGAAGGCACAGCTAGAGCCCATGGGAGACCACGACATCATCCAGCGAACTGAAGCGTGGGTGAGAGGTGAGACGCGGCTCATCAGCATTACAGGAGCTGGCCTGGATGTCGCAGCGTGCCAGGGGCGCGTTCCGATTGGGCAGAGGCGTCGAGGTGGGCGCCGGGTGGCGGGCGGCGGCGAGCGTCCGTGGGCGTCAACGACAGCGAAACGTCCCTCTGATTTGCAGACCTCCTCCGCCACCACGACGGCTCGCACGACTGGTGGCACATCCACCGCGTGCGCGCCCAGGCGCTGCGGCTGGCGGCGGCCGAGGGCGTGCAGGTGCGCTGGGCGGGCGGGCGGCTGCAGTGCTCTGGCAGGCGGTCAGGGTCGCCCTCTGCCTCTCGCCTGAAATTTCCGCCCGCGCTGCTGCACCGTGCGTGGGCAGCGGCCAGAGGATCTGCTGGTTGTGGAGCTGGCGGCCCTGCTCCACGATGCTACCGATCACAAGTACACAGTGTAAGTGCCCCTTGCAGTCCCATGCTTGCTGCCGCTGGGGCTTGCACTGCCGAGAGCCCGTCAGCTCCGACGGCGCCTCGATCTGCTGCCCCCGCTGCCCTGCTGCGCCACCCACAATGCGCCCTCGCCGCCCCGCCGCCGCGCCTAGGGACGCCGAGGCGGAGGAAGCGGCGCTGCGCGCCTTTCTGGGCTCGCTAGGCCTGACAGAGGCACAGCTGCAGGCGGTCCAGCACATCATCGGCAACCTCGGATTCAGCGAGGAGCTTGCTAGGAGGGAAGGGGGGGAAGAGGAGGGACAAGGGCAGCAGCAGCAGCGAGAGACGCAGCAGAGGGAGCGCCAGGTGGAGGATGGGCGGTGGGAGCAGCAGCATTCGGCGGCAGCAGGCGGTGCAGCGGGCAGCACAGCCGCCAACCTGCCGCTGCTGCTAGCTGTGGTGCAAGACGCGGATAGGTTGGATGCGCTGGGCGCCGTCGGCATCGCGCGCTGCTTCACGTTTGGCGGCAGGTGGGGCACAGAGCCTGGCGCGCAAGGGCCCTCGACCGTACTGCTCCACTGGCCTGCTCAACCTGCCCTCCAGCCGCCCCTGGACTTCACATCTCCCTGCCACAGGTTCAACCGGGCACTGCACGACCCGGCAGTGCCACCGAGGCAGCGCCTCAGCAAGGAGGCGTACCAGGACAAGGGTGCGCAGGAGCGAGGCTTGAACGGCGGGCTCCCCCCGGCCGCGCCCGGCGCCACCCCCCTCTGCTAAGCGCCACTCTCACACAAAGGCAGCTGACCACACCTCCCGCCACACCTCTTGCTGCAGGCGCGCAGCAGACGACAATCAACCACTTTTATGAGAAGCTGCTGCTGCTGAAGGTGCGAAGCAGGGCAGCAGGGCAGGCGAGGTGGAAGGAGGAGGAGGATGGTGGCGCTGGGGCGGGGGGCGCGATCAATGGCTGACTGGCGAGCGGCGCCGGGAGGGAGGGAGCGTGGGCCGCGGAGGGCGCAATAGGAAGCGGCCGGCAACTCGCGCCTGCGCTCGAGCTGGCGGCCATCTACCCAAGCTGCTGCTGCGCTGTCGGCACCGGCGCTGCAGGTCCTGATGCGCACGCGGGCGGGCAGGCGTGCGGCGGAGGAGCGGCATGCGTTTATGGAGGCCTTCCTGCGCCAGTTCCTGGCAGAGTGGGAGGGCGCGGCCTGAGCCGGTGGGTGCGGTTGCTGCCCAGCGCGTCCTGGATGCAGAGGCGGCCATGCAGGCAGCTAGACGGACGCACAATGAAAGGCTGACAGCGAACAAACAGCCGACGACGTGAATGGCTTGCGTGCAATAAGCAGTGAATGCGCCGAGCAGCTGAGCACTGTATGCAAAGAGAACAGAACGTTCGCATGCAAGGCTCTGGCACAGCCATGGGCCCAGTGCGCATAGTAAAACGCAGAGGGAGCTCATGCATTATGCTGGAGCACCTGCCGCCGCCGCTTCCTTCCTTCAGCGCCTGCCAGAGCAGCGTCGCCTACCTCAGCCTTGCGCTTGCCCGCCGCCTTGGCCACCTGGCCTGCCGCTGCCTTGCTGGCCGGCCTGCGCTTGCCGCCACTCTGCTTGCCTTCCTCGGTCGAGGCCTCTGCCTTGCGCTTGCCGCCGCCTGCCGTCGCGTCCTGCGCCCTCTTCGGCGCGCCGCCCCGCTTCCCCTGCCCGGCGCGCTCCTGTTGCTGTGCGACGATACAGCCCACGTGCGCCCAGCCGCCCTTAGCTTGTTCCATTGCCCGCTTGGCGATCTTGACCCCTGGGTCAATGGTGCCATCGCAGATACTGCACTTGGAGGTCCCGAACCTGCGGCGGGCGGGGGAGGGACGACAGGCGGCTGCATGGTTTGGGAGCCGAAGCCTGCTCCGGGGAGCCGCGCCCAGCACTCAGCGGCGCCCCAGCCTCTGCGCCAGCCGCGCGCTCCACTGCGCCTAGCCACACGCTCAAGACGCATGTTGCCCAGGCACCTGCTCTTGATCACGCGGTACTCTGGCTCGAGCGCCGCCACCTCCTCTGCAAACGGCGACAGAACGTGGTAGATTGCAAGGCGGGGGAGGTGTCAGGTGCGGCGGAGCGCAACAGTGCCAGAGGAGCGGCGCCCAAGCGCGAGGCTAAGAGGCGCAGGGGCCGGGGAGCCACACCTGCCGACGGCTCGGCGGCGGCCCCCCGCTCCTGCTCCCGCACTTGTGCCAGCAAGGGCAGGTCGCGGCGGCGCTCGGCCGTGCCGGTGGCCTTGATCCGAAAGGCGCCGCCCCCCAGGTGGTCTACGGCACAATCCCCGATGATGCACTCGTAGGGCGAGCCGTAGGCGCTGTACACGACCACGCGCTGCTTGTTGGCGACGTGCTGCTTGAACGCCGCCGCCAGGCGTTTAGCCGCGCTAGCCGATCGCACGCTGCGCCCGCTGCCTGCAGCGGCGGCAGCCTCCCCCTCCACCCGCAGCTCGATGGGGAAGGAGTAGTGCTCAAATTCCTCGACCACTTCGTGCCCCACGCGCGACTGTGCTATTGAAAAGCGAGAGGCGCCGAGCGCCTGGCTCTCGCTCAGGCTGAACGCGCGCCGAAAGTCGGCGGCGGACGGCATGGCGGCGCCGCTACAGGAGCGCTGTGCTGCAGAGCGTTGAGCGCACGCAGCTGTCCAGCGTTCTGCAGGCAGGGTCGGCGGACTTGTTGGCGCCGCGGCGTGCGAAAACGCCAGGCGTGGCACGGCGTCACCTTGCGCCCCTGCCCCTGACACGCACGACATCCGTCTCGGATACCGCCCCCGTTCACAGACCGCGGCACCCAGCTCCAGGAGCGCACAGGAGAGGCCTTTTAATGCCAGCTGGCGAGTATAGGCTATGGCCAGTGTTCGGCAACTCCGGCAGGGGGGCCAGGAACCACCGGGAATGTATGAGAGACGATCGCAGAAACTGTCCAGTGCTGGGAGGAAGGTGGCAATGGAGTATGAATGTGAGCGCTGCGCTGTGCCAGGCGCAGCAATCACACGAGGGGCCTGCGGCAGTGCCAGTCGCTGGAGCCAGGGCGTCGCTGGTCGAACATGCAGCAACAGGCTAGAGTGGGAGGGCTGATGAGCAGCCGCCGCCCGGGCGGCGGCCTGCCCCGCCTCTGCCACCTGCCTGGCGGACGCGTTGTTTCCCTTCCGCACGCTTCTGAACACTTTATACGAGCCGTCTAATGAGTAAAAAACGGTGAGGGGGCTGGGGACAATCCGTGAGCACGCGGCCTGCGCGCAGTTGCGCGCAGCTGCGTCCCTGGCCACGGATCCCGGGCTCTCGCGCCTTCAGGCGCTCCTCAGGGCGGCCGAGAAGCAGTGTGTGTGTGCGAGGTGGCGGGACAGGCAGAGGCCCACAGAAGACAGAAGAGGCACCAAACCGGGTGGTGACTGAGGCTGGTGGGACCGTCGTAGGGTTTAGGCTGGACGAGTGACTCGAGTCGCACGGGCCCCCGGGGCTGGAGCGCAGGTGAGGCCTGCAACTCACAACTCACGCCGGCGAAGATGCTGGGTTTGCTCGCACGCGGCCTGGGCAACATCCAACTCGCAACAATTTTGTCTCCACCTGTCTCCCTTGGTTCTAAGAGTGTGATATTTCGCGCCACGAAGTGCCAGAGTAGTAGAGACGAACCATGTTTGGCCGAGCCTCGGCCCGCCTGTGGGCTGTAGTCTTGCTCATCATGGTCAACCTTTGTGTTGCCAGACAGCTCCCCCCGGCTGCTCCGAACATCACCAAACTGCCTGAAAGGTGCTTCCCACAGAACAGCAATCTGCATGGACTGGTCTGCCCAGCGTGGCACGTGTTGCTTGTCGGTGCATGCCTGGGGTATTTGTGGTTGTGTGACCGTGGCTGACTCGCTCTCCCGGCCCCTGCTGGACGCACTGGCACTGTGGAACGCTTGCAGGTTGTGAGTGATCCCGACAGAATGGGATTCTCTGCGTGGCCTGGTGTGCCCAGTGTGGCCTGTGTTGCATGTCGGGGCATACCTGGGGCATTTGTGGTCGCGTGGCCGTGACTGACTTGCTCTGTTTGGCCCTGCTGGACGCCCTGGCGCCGGGAATGCTTGCAGCTGGTACTACTTACGGTAAGGGTTCCCGACAGAACGACAATCTCTGAACGATAATCACTGCATGCCCAGCGAGGCTCGCACTGTGTGTGTTGCTTGTCGGGGCACCCCCCGTGCACTTGTGCTTGCGTGGCCGCGGTTGACTCGCTCTCCCTCCCCCTGCTGGACACCCTGACGCCGTTGAACGCTTGCAGCGAGTGAGTGCTGCTGACAGAACGACAATCTCTGCTTGGCCTGGTGTGCTCAGCGTGGCTGTGTTGCGTGTCGGGGCATGCCTGGGGCATTTTTGCTTGCGTGGCCGTGACTGAATCGCTCTTCCTCCCCCTGCTGGACGCCCTGACGCCGTGGAACGCTTGCAGCATGTGAGTGATCCCAGCAGAATGGGAATCTCTGTGTGGCATGGTCTGTCCAGCGGAGCACTGTGTGTTGCGTGTCGGTGCATTCCTGGGGCATTTTTGCTTGCGTGGCCGTGGCTGAATCGCTCTCCCTTCCCCTGCTGGACGCACTGGCGCCGTGAAACGCTTGCAGCAAGTGAGTGCTCTGGACAGAATGAGAATCTCTGCGTGGCCTGGGTATGCCTGGTCTGGCCAGCATGGCGTTGGGTGTTGCGTGACGTTGCATGCCCCGCGCACTTTTGCTTGTGTGACCGTGGCCCACTCTCCCTGCCCCTGCTGGGTGCTCTGATGCCGGAGAACACTTGCAGGTGGTGAGTACTCCCTACAGAACGACAATCTTTGCGTGACTGGTCTGCTCAGCGTGGCCCGCGTTGCTTGTCGGTGCATTCCTGGGGCATTTTTTGGTTGCGTGACCGTGGCTGAATCGCTCTCCCTTCCCCTGCTGGACGCACTGGCGCCGTGAAACGCTTGCAGCCTGTGAGTGCTCTGGACTGAATGAAAATCTCTGCGTGGCCCGGATTATGCCAGGGCTGGCCAGCATGGCGTTGGGTGTTGCGTGACGTTGCATGCCCCGCTGCACTTTTGCTTGCGTGACCGGAGCCCACTCTCCCTGCCCCTGCGGGGTGCTCTGGCGCCGGAGAACACTTTCAGATGGTGAGTACTCCCTACAGAACGGCAGTCTTTGTGTGGACTGGTCTGTTCAGCGTGCCCCGTGTTGCTTGTCGGTGCATACCTGGGGCATTTGTGGTTGCGTGGCCGTGGCTGACTAGCTCTGTCTGGCCCTGCGGGGCACACTGGCGCCGTGGAACGCTTGCAGTCCGTGAGTGCTCCCTACAGAACGACAATCTCTGCATGGCCTGGTGTGCCCAGCATGGCCTGTGTTGCGTGTCGGGGTTTGCCTGGGGCATTTTTGCGTGCGTGACCGTGGCTGATTCGCTCTCCCTTCCCCTACTGGACGCACTGGCACTGTGGACCGCTTGCAGCAAGTGAGTGATTCCGACAGAATGATAATCTATCTCTGCATGGCGTGGTTATGCCTGGTCTCAGACCAGGCCATGCTGGCCATGCTGGCCAGAGTCTGGCGAGCATGGCATTGGGTGTTGCGTGACATTGCATGCCATGCTGCACTGTCGCTTTCGTGACGGTGGCTGGCTCGCTCTCCCTGCCCCTGCGTGGCACACTGGCACCGTGGAACGCTTGCAGCCCGTGAGTGCTCTCTACATAACGACAATCTTTGCATGGCCTGGTCTGCCCAGCGTGGCCTGTGTTGCTTGTCGGTGCATGCCTGGGGCATTTGTGGTTGCGAGCCGTGGCCGACTCACTCTCCCTGCCCCTGCGGGGCACGCTGGCGCCGTGGAACGCTTGCAGCTGGTGAGCGCTCTGGGAAGAATGAGAATCTCTGCGTGGCCTGGTCATGCCTGGTCTGGCCAGCATGGCGTTGCGTGTTGCATGATGTTGCATGCCCCGCTGCACTTTTGCTTGTGTGACCGTGGCCCACTCTCCCTGCCCCTGCTGGGTGCTCTGATGCCGGAGAACACTTGCAGGTGGTGAGTAATCCCTACAGAATGACAATCTTTGCATAGACTGGTCTGCCCAGTGTGGCACGTGTTGCTTGTCGGTGCATGCCTGGGGTATTTGTGGTTGTGTGACCGTGGCTGACTCGCTCTCCCGGCCCCTGCTGGACGCACTGGCACTGTGGAACGCTTGCAGCTGGTGAGTGCTCTGGACAGACTGAAGAAAGAAAGAAAGAAAGAAAGAAAGAAAGAAAGAAAGAAAGAAAGAAAACGCCCTTGGGCGGGGGTTAAGGAAGCCGGCTGGGTGCAGGCCCCAGGGGGGGCCCACCCTACCGGCTACCGTAATATCCCTGCATGGCTTGGTTATGCCTGATCTGGCCAGCTTTGCGTTGGTTGTTGCGCGACGTTGCATGCCCCGCTGCACTGTTGCTTTCGTGACGGTGGCTGGCTCGCTCTCACCCCCCTGCTGGACACCCTGACGCCGCGGAACGCTTGCAGCTAGTGAGTGCTCCCGACAGAATGGGAATCTCTGCGTGGCCTAGTCTGCCCATTGTGCATGCCCCCATGCACTTGTGCTTGCGGGACCGTGGTTGACTCCCTCCCCCTGCTGGACGCCCTGATGCCGTGGAACGCTTGCAGCGAGTGAGTGATTCCGACAGAATGGGAATCTCTGTGTGGCATAGTGTGTCCAGTGGGGCACGCCCCGTGCACTTGTGCTTGCGTGGCCGTGGCTGACTCGCTCTCCCTGCCCCTGCTGGACACACTGGCGCCGTGGAACGCTTGCAGCGAGTGAGTGCTGCTGACAGAACGACAATCTCTGCTTGGCCTGGTGTGCACAGCGTGGCTGTGTTGCGTGTTGGGGCATGCCCCAGTGCATTTTTGGCTTTCGTGGCCGTGGCTGAATCGCTCTCCCTTCCCCTGCTGCACGCACTGGCACTGTGGAACGCTTGCAGCGGGTGAGTGTTCTGGACTGAATGAGAATCTCTGCGTGGCCTGGTGTGTCCAGCGGGGCACTGTGTGTTGCTTGTCGGGGCACGCCCCCGTGCACGTAGGCTTGCGTGGCCGTGGTTGAATCGTTCTCCCTCCACCCAACGGGCACGCTGATGCCGTGGAACGCTTGCAGCAATTGAGTTCTGTGCTGCTGCTGCTGACGGTAGGGGGCGGTCGCCGGGCAAAACGACACAGAGATGGAATGAGAGCCTTTGTTTGGAATGGTGTGCCCTGCGTCACGGCGTGGCCTGTGTTGTTTGTCGGTGCACGTCCGGGTACACGCTTGTTTGCATGACTGTTGCTGATTCGATTTTTTTGCGCTTGCTGGACGCCCTGATGCCGTGGAATGCTCGCTTGCAGCCCGTGAGTGCTTCCGACTGAATGGGAATTTCTGATAGACCTGGTCTGTCCAGCGTGTCACTCTGTGTTCCTTTTCGGTGCAAACCCCCTGTGCACTTTTGCTTGCGTTGTGACGTGCTGATTGCCTGCACCCCTGGCTGGAAGACAATGGAATGGAAGAACAAAAGATAGATTACATTAGCGTCTGTTTATAGTCAATCACTGAACTGTCACAGACGGTGAGGGTGGCGTGAGGGTAAAGGGTGGGACAGGGGGGGATGCATGCACTGACCTCTTCTACTAAGAAGCTGGAGGGCCAGATATCCAGACAACACAATCGTTGTTGCCCCTCCCCAGCGCGACGAGGCATGCCCGCCGCCTCCATGGCCCCACACACCAGCGTCTCAAACTGCTCGGCCGCCGCCTCAAGCTCTGCAGCTGAGGCGGCGGCATCCGCAGCCATTCGGATCGCAGGCAGCTCAGCCTGCGCCTCCGCCCCGCCCAGGAACCCTGCCACCGCGGGCAGAAGCCTGGTGTCAACCCTAAACTCAGGCAGGGTTGGCGGCGGGGGGGGAGGAGCAGGGGAGCGCCGGCTCTCGTCGCACGGGAGCGCGGCCAGTGCAATATCCAGGCGCAGAGCGCAATGATCACCCGACGCGGTGGGGGGCACTGGGGAGACATACATGGACTCACAGGCTGCCAGCAGCCGCGGGCAGCACAGGAAATAATCGACCACAGAAGTGCCACTGCGGTCCCATCCAACACTAGTGGGCCGGGCCGGGCGGTCGCCAGCCACCCGGCCGTTCGCGATGCGCAGGCCTGTGGCCTCGCAGAACTCGAGCAGCGCTCGACCATGGCGGTTGACCTTGCGGTCAACCGACTCTCGTGGGGGTGCCGTGTCACCCTCTCCCGTGGGGCCATCGGCCCTATCAGCCGTGCGCGCATTGATGTCGCCGCCAACCAGCACAAGGTCGGCTGCGCGCGCATCCGCACACTCAGCTTCAAGGGTCTGAAACCACTCATTTATCACAAGGGGCCGCTGGTTGGGAGGGAGGTAGCAGACCGCGACCAGAAGATCAGCCGACAGGCCAGGGATACCACTGTAGCGAAGCCACAGTACCCATTCGGCAGGCCTACTCTTCCAGACGTGGACCTGGCATTCCAACTCATACGCAACCAGTTAGGCCACACCACCGCGGTCGCCACCCCGCGGTGCGCTAAACGTCCGGCGCAGGCCGGGCAGCGACGTGGCGTCGCCCCTTAGCCACGTCTCGGGGACCAGCCAAATTTGCGGCCGGCCCCCGACCATCTCCCTCACCCCCGCCACATAATCTGCTCTATCAGACTCCCCGCGCCACAGCGCGCCAGTGCATTTATGGAGGAGGAGGGAGAGGGCTGCCCGGCCCGGTGGGCCCTAGCAGCCGGCCCCGGCAGCCAGCCTGGCGCTGCGGCGGCAGCCAGGCTGGGTGCCAGAGCCAGGGCTGCTGGGGCGTCCGTGCTCGCCCCACCCCTGGTGCCACTGGCCACCCCACCAGTCACAACACCGCCGGCGCCCCTAGAGGGCGCGCTCGTGCCACTGGCCACCCCGCCAGTCACAGCACTGCTGCTGGTCATCGACCCAAACAGCTCCCGCCTAAGGCGGCGAAAAGTAACCCGATCCAGCCCACCGTCGCGCGGGCGAGACAGACGACTGGCCGGCTCCCATGTGTAGGCAGGCTCCAGGCCCACAAGGTGGTATCCGGCCCACTCCACAAGGTACTCCTTGCCGTCCGCAGTTTGGCGCTGCGCACGGAACGCCGCCACAGCGAACTCCGCCTCCTCGGCAGAAGAAGAGGAGGCGCCGTGGGGCTCACCTGCAACAGGGGTGGGGGACGGGGAGAGAGGAGGAGGGGGGAGGGCGTGAGACGAGGGCTGCGCGCCAGTCGCAGACGAGCAGCGACGGCGGCGCGGTGCCGCGACAGCAGGCGATGCAGCTGGCGCGGGAGCATGGCAGGGGCAGCTGGGCGGCGCAGCATCATCAGCGGGCACGGCTGCAAGCACGGGCGAGCGAGGCAGGCCGGCAGCATGCGGGCGCAGCGCAGCAGCAGCGGTGGCGGCGGCGGCAGGCGGCGGCGGGCGGAAGCATGCTGGCGGGGGCGAAGGGGCGGTGGCTGTCGGGATGAACTCTGGCGCAGCCGGACACAGCGTGGTGGGTCGCCAGGTGGGCGCTGCGTCGGCGCGGCCGGGAGCCGGGGGCGCTGCCGCCGCGGGTGAGGGCGATCCAGCGCCGCTCGTCTGCTGAGCGCCAGTGATCGATGGTGACGAAGGGGGCGAAGACATCCAGCCGGGCACGGGCACGCATCACGGCCGCGTAGAGCGGCGCGCAGAGGCGGAGGCGGGCCAGCCCCCGCCCAGCGGCGGACCAGGCAATGGCAGTGACGTCGCCCTCGCACGCCGGCAGTTCGATCATCGCCAAGGTGCCGCCGCGACGCAGGAGGGGCTGGGATATGGCTGCAGCGCGAGGCCGAAGACCGCGATGTCGCAACCTGGCCGGGGCCGGCCCCGTGCGGCATCCCAACGGCTCATGGGGTGGTATATGGCACGAAAGAGGTGTTAGAGGGGTGAAGGTGGGTGTGCGGGTGGGAGTGACCGTTGGTGCCAGATCTCGCAAGATGTTGCAGAGTGTTGCAGAGTGTTGCCAATTGATGTGAGTTGTATGGCTACAGGAGTTGTAAGAGTGTTGCTTTACTCAGTGCTGCACCCGGGCAGCCTAGAGTTGCTGCGCCCGCCGCCTCCTGCAGGTCGGCATGGCTGCCGCCTGGCGCCACCACCCCCTGCGCCCGCCCGCCGGCCTCTGTCTGCCGCCGCCTGCACAGCACGGCAAGTGTTGCCCGTACAAGAGCAAGGAATGCTGCCGTCATGGGCCCGCCCCGCCTCTGTCAAGGGCCCGCCCCGCCTCTGCCGCCTGCCTGGCGGACGCGTTGTTTCCCTTCCGCACGCTTATAAACACATTATACGAGCCTTCCAATGAGTACTAATTGGTGTCCCCGCTCGGCACCGTCGAGGAGCGCCTTCGACAGCAGGGGGTTCAGGCCCAGCCTCGCCGCGCATGGGATTATGCCCACCACGACTCCCTCGCTGATCTCATTCGACGCCTCGCCGACACACCCCGAGCAGGATGTGCTGCCCCCCCAGGGCATCACCGCCCCCTTTATCCGCGTCGCTGCCCAACCCGGTGGCGCTCCGGCACTCGCGCATGTGCATGACTGCCAAGGCCGGTGGCTGGGTACCTGTCCCGTGCCCGACTGGCGCTGCTGCGGGAGCGATTCCTGGGCGCCCAGGCAGCCCGACCGCACCTGTTTGAGGAGCTGGGGGCAAGCTCCTTCGAGACAGAAGTGGCCAGGCTCCTGGACCGCTGGAGGGTGCAGACCCGCAAGCTCACGGAGACGCAGCTCCACCGCCTCCACGGCGGCACCCCCTCTGCACTAGTCCAGGCAATCGCGGCCGGCACGGGGGCGGACACAGATTTGTTTGCCTCCCCCCTCAACGTCGATCCCTGCGTGTCGGCGTTTGTCAGCGCAGAGCCCAGGGACCAGCTTTTTGGGGCAGGCCACGACGCATACGTCCACCGCTGGGTGGGAGCATGCTTTGCTCGCCCGCCAGAGCAGCCCGCCGAGCTGGAGAAGGCGGTACGCTGGGCTTTGGTCAGTGCCAAAGAGGCCGCCCCCGCTAGGGTTTAGGGTGCTCACCGTCATGCCTCATGCTGGACCTTCCGGACTCAGCGCACGTCAAGTGGCTGGATTACCCTGAGGTGGTGGAGCTGGCCCGCTTCCCACCGTATTCCCTGGAGCGTGTGGCAGCTGACAGCTGGCGGGGGGAGCGGGCCGACGAGCCGCGCATACACACGCACGCCTGCCCAGGATAAGAAAGAAAGAAAGAAAGAATACACCCTTGGGCGTGGGTTAAGGAAGCCGGCTGGGTGCAGGCCCCAGGTGGGCCCACCCTGCCGGCTACCGTGAGGGGGGAGTTGGGAGGGCCGCTCAGCCCTCGCCCTTCAAGGCTTTGCCGGGCGGCCCCGCTTCAGCCGCCGCCTCGCGACCAGAATGTCGTGCGCCGCCTGTGTTGCCATGACGTGCAGCTTGGTCAAGAGTTTGCTAGACTGTTGCTTTGTCAGGTCCAGCTTCTCGAGGGCTTGCAGACCGCTGAGGTACACCGCCCCGCAGGCTCCCAACACCACAATGTGTGGGTCGGGGTCCACCCGCCAGCCCGCCTGCGCGAGCGCCTCCAGTACACTATCAATTCTGACCCCCCTTTAATGCTAGCATTACCCTACATTAAGCCGCATTACAGGGGGGGTGGGGCTGGCCGCCGGTGCCGCATTGAACTGCATTGAGCATTGAAATGCGCTCAGTTTCTTAGCATTTCATTGCATTATGCCACACTACAGTAGAGAAAAGTACATTAGTTTGCTGGCGCATTGTCTGATGGCAGGTGCAAAATGCAGCTGGAATGCGGCTCAGCGCATTGCGGCGCATTGCTAGCTGCATTGTTCGAGTGCATTTATGTAAAATGGGGCGCATTTCAGAGCACATTTGCGCCGCATTGCTGCTCATGTCCCCCCCGCCATGCCCCCCTTGCCAGCGGATCTGCTGCTCCATTGGGGAGAAGCGCGTGCTTACACCATGGGCTGCCACAACGCCACAAATAGCAGCATAGCATGCCAATTCTATATGGCAACTGCTTGGGCTCGCGCACTAGCTTGCCGCACGCTGCGCGCCGCGCACAAGCTTGCCGCGTTGGCATGCACATAATGCATGCCAGCACCAGCAACACTTGAATGTCTGCATGTGCACAGGTGTCAGACCAAAGTGCCATCGGTGGGTGGGTGCACAGGGCAAAGGCGCACAAGCTTGCGGCGTTGGCATGCACACAATGCATGCCAGCACCAGCAGCGATTGAACGTCTGCATGTTCACTGCAGGTGCTAGACCAAAGTGCCATCGATCGGTTGGTGGGTGCGGAGGGCAAAGGCAGGTGCACCCGCTCGCTTGCCATGGCCACACACTCACGTGCCCCAGTGCGCATGTTCCCGTGCACCTGGCTAGCCATGGAACAGCGTGGTAAATGGGAACCTGCAGGGTGCACATATGTGGGGGCCGACCGGCAGCTCCCTCTCGACACTCACGACTCCCTCCCTACCTGCAACAGTACTGTGCCAGCTCACCGGAAGTGGAGGGCATAACAGCAACGTACGGGGACAAGTGCAGGTGAGGGGCACACTCATAACCACAGCGCCCTGCTGACTCAGGCGCGAGGATTTGCCGTCCCCCCTTCTGCCCGCTGCTGACTGGGCAAACGCCCTGCTCCTGTGGCTGCGTGCAGGCCGGCGACTAGCAGCTGGGAGAAGTACGACTAGGCCGTTGCCCGGGGGCTGTGGGAAGTCAGCTCCGAGCTTGTGGGGCTGTAAGTGGCTGTGCGCGGCGCCGCCGCCGCGCCGCAGGTTGCACGACCAACGCTCAATCAACGCTCATGGCCAACACATCATTCTTTCTTGAAAATGCGCAATGCCAACAGCGGATGCCAACGGGGAGAGCAGAGACATGCCCGCGCCACAAACATACACCGCCTCTGCTACACCACGGGCACCGGCAGCAGCGCCTCGCCGCGCCCCACCACCTGCAGCACATCGCTGCCGTGGCCGTGGAGGAAGGTCTCCGTGACATGCGAGCAGCCCCAGAGCTCCAACACCGCCAGGTTGGGGCAGGCGTCCACCAGGCGGCCGAGCTGCTGCTCGGGGATCTCTCGGCACCAGCTCACGTCCAGGCGCTCCAGCTGCCCCGCGCAGCACTGCGCCAGCACCTCCAGGCAGGAGCCATCCAGCTGGAACGATGGGGCGACGGGGCCAGGACGAGGCATCACATTGCACGGGGTTGGCCAGGCAGTGTGCCACGACTCTTGAGGCTCCACACAACGCGCGGCCATGCGGATCCCCTCACCTGCCGTATCCCGCTGAGCGACAGGCAGCGCAGCGTGCCCAGCTCTGCCACTTGCGAGAGCGCCGCATCGGTGACCTTGACGCAGCGTCGCAGCGACAGCGTGTGCAGGCCGCGGCAGCCGGCCGCCAGCGCCGCCAGCGCGGGCGGCCCCACCTTGGCGCAGTCGTCCATGCGCAGCTCCAGCAGGCCGGGCAGCGCGGCGGCCAATGCGGCCACGCCGGCGTCGGTCACAGCGCAGTGTGCGAGCGACAGACGCCGCAGCGGCGTGCCCTCGGGCAGCTGGGCGAGCAGCGCGTCGTCCGCCTCCACCACCCCGTCCAGCACCAGCCCCTCCAGCTGCTTCAGCCCCGACAGCGCGGCCAGCAGCGTGGCGCAGCTGAGGCCGGCGCACTCGGTGAGGTCCAGCTCCCTGGGAGTGCAGGAAGGAAGGACTCTGGCAGAAGCAGCGCTGACAGTCAAGAGCACGGGGCCGTGAGTGGCAGCAGCGCCCTCCCCTCCCATGCCAACGCTCCCCCCTCACGCCTGCGGCCGTGCTCCTTGCCTGAGCTGCGGCGCCAGCCGGGGCAGCGCCTCGATGGCCGCCCCCTCGAGCCGCGAGCACTGTGGCAGCGCGAGGCTGGCGAGCGCGGGCGCGCAGGGGAGCAGCGCCGCCAGCGCGCCGTCCGACAGGCGGTAGGCGCCGCCCAGGCGCAGGCTGGTCAGCACGGGGTAGCAGCCCGCGCCCGCGGTCGCCAGCGCGCGGGCGGTGGCGTCACTCATGCCGCGGCCGCACATGCCGAGCTCCAGGCGCTCGAGCCGGGGGGTGGCCGCCTCGACCAGCAGCTCCTCCAGCTCCGCGGGGCCCAGCAGCGCGCAGTCGGGCAGGCACACCTCCTCGGGGGCGTGCGTCACAAAGAGGCGCGCGACGCTGGGCGAGAGGCGGCGCGCGCGGCAGACGGCGGCCGCGACGCGGGTGCGCACCACCTCGGGCAGGCCCCACAGGCTCTCCACATCCTCCGCATACTCCACCACCAAGTCCAGCGCCAGGTCGAACAGCAGCGGCACGTTGCAGCGGGGCCTGGCGTGCGGCGGGGCCGGGGGGAGCGGCGCGTCGGCGCGCGCGCGAGGCGCGCAGAGTCCGCGGCAGGGGCCGGGGCGAGCGGCGCGTTGGCACGCGCATGAGGCGCGCGAAGCCCCCAGTGGGGCGCCAAACTGCCACCAGGCGAGCAGCCCCACCTGGGGCCCAGGCGGACATCGTGGCGTGGGGTCCAAACCACCTGCCGCCGCCGGTCGGCCGCGCCCTGCAGCTTCACTTGCCGAGCGTTGAGCGCCGCCTCGCGCGCGTTTGCCAGCTCCACCTGCGGCAGGGAGGAGCAGCAGCAGGATGTGGGCGCTCAAGCTGCTGTCCCGTATGTGGCTGTGCCGTGGAAGGCAAACAGTGGTCCTGCACACGTGCGTGCGCCCGGCGACGCACCGCCGATGACCAGGGCCCGAGCGTGCGGGCGGTGCTGCCGCCGACGTGGGGCGCGGCGTTGGGGTCGCCGCCCTCCTCCTCCTCTTCGTTCCGGTAGTTGGCAAAGTGGGCGGCGCGCCTGCACGCGGGGGCCACGGGGGTGGGGCAGCCAGGGCATGACGCACCATGGAGATATTGGTCTTGGATGCATGGATCCGCCCCACCCCCGCCCGCCGCCTGCCCGCCCCGCCCCCGCCGCCATGTGATCGTGCTCGCCTGCGCGCGATGTCCGCCATCTGCTGCCGCCTGTCTTGCTTCTCCTCTCTGGCTCCTGCGCCATCTCCCTGGCCGCGCCCTCGCTTGGGAGCTGGCCCACCAGACGGAGCGGCCTCCTCGTCGCGCCCGCGCCTCTGGCGAGACATATTTGGGCGCTGCTGATTGCGACAGGATTGGTTGGGGGGCCTGCACAAGCGCGAGTGACAACGGGTTCGGCCTTCTTTTTCCCTCATCGTTCGTCCTTTGAGCGACCTCTCGCTGCCCATACAGGACAATTGAACGCCTCCGAGGGACCGGCGTGGAGTCAACGACAGAGTATGGCAAACGACAGGCCCTGCACTCTCTGACAGCACCCGCCAGAGGGATGGCGGCATTGGACGCCGAGGCGCTCAAGAACGAGTGGCAGAGCCTGTTCAGGCTGTGGAGCAATGTGCGCCGAGCGGGGCGGCCGCCCGCGGCACGCACGCGCTGGGCGCCCCAGTGGGTCTGGTCTGGTCTGGTCTTTTGGCACCGCAAGACATGCACCGTTCCGCAAGCAAAGTTGCCACAGTGGGGCGCACATGCCGAGCCTCATGTGCGCTGCCCTCCCTGCCGCAGGACAAGGGCATCAAGCTGCGGCTCACCGTGCCCGACACGGTGGTCCTGCAGCATGGGCAGCCCGTGGCCTGGTACTTCAGCTCAAAGGTGCATGGCATGCGTGCAAAAAGGAGTGCCGCGCGTATGCGCGTGCGTGTCAAAAAAAACTGGCGGCTGCTGTAATGTGCTGCTTCACGTTTCAGTACACAGCCGCCGCGCCCGCTCGCGCCTCCCTCGCGTCGCAGGAGGGGTATGTGGTGCAGCAGCCGGCCGTGCGGACGACGCTGGAGGAGGTGCGGGCGCACTTCCTGAGGTCGGCGCTGGCCGGCCGCGGCGACTGCATGGCGATCGCGCGCATGGCGGACGGCCTGCCCAAGCTTCTGTCGCGGCAGGCGTTTGCCGAGCTGTGCGCCCGGCTGGAGGAGCAGCTGGCGGGCGGGGCGGCGGTGCTGCCGGAGGAGACGCCAGTGCTGCTGCAGGCCTGGGTGCCGCCCTGCCTCGACCTCCGGTACGTGACCTCCTACTCCAACGACGGCGCGGACATCTCCTGCCACACATTCCAGCGCCTGTTCAGCCGGAGGTACCTGCCCTGGCGCGCTGCCCCGCGGCTGCTGCCGGACGTGCTGTCTGAGCCGGCCGCCGCTGGTGTGCCGCCGGCGGCGGCCGCCACGGCGGCAGCGGCCACGGCCGCCGACGCGGCACTGCCGCCCGTCGATGCCTCGGCAGCGCTGGATGCGGTGGCCGAGGGCGGCGGCAGCGCCACGACGGCGCTGGGCGAGCGCGAGCTGGCCGACATGGAGCGCAGCCTGGATCGGGCACTGGGGCCCGTGGACCCTGCCCTCAAGATGGCGATGCGCAAGGCGGCGCACGGCCTGGTGCAGTACGTGCAGCGCGCGCACCTGCTGACGATCCGCGGCCTGGTGTGCGAGTTTGTGCGCGACTCCTGGGGCAACATCTACTTCATGGGGCCTCTGCGGGTGGACTGGGCCTCCGTCATCCCCGGTGGGTGGGCGCGCGGGTGGGGAGGGGAGGCGGGGGGACGCCCAGGTGCGGTACGGTGGGACTGGGGAGGCGAGACAAGGGGTGATCTTCCAACTGCTGAGCTGAGAAGTGCTGGGGCGCCGAGCTGTGATGGGCACGCACGCGCTTGCACGCTTGCTGCCGCAGGGCGGGGTGGCGAGCCCTGGGCAAACGCCAACCTCCTGGCCACGGCCAAGGAGGAGGAATCGTGGCCCTCAGTCTCGGGCAGCGAGGCCGCAGAGGCAGAGGCAGCCCAGGAGCAGCAGCCGACGCAGAGCACAGCAGACCTTGTGGCCGCCGCCAGCGCCAGCGCCGACGTGCTCGTTGTTGCAGAGGTGCCAGTGGACCAGGAGCAAATGCAGCGGCACGCAAGCGGCCTGCCACCGGTAGCGGAGGGGGCAGCGGCGCTGGAGGGCAGGCCGAGCGACCGGGATGTGGTCTCCCAGCAGCCGAGCCAGCTGCAGCAGCAGATGCCCGAGCTTGTGCAGCAGCTGCAGGCACCTGGCTCGCCCACCATCGCCGCAGTGCCGTCAGCCGCCTCGCCGGCCCAAGGCCTGCGCAGCCCTCTCAAGGCCGCGCTTGCCAAGGCAGCCAGCACCGCGAGCACGCTGGCGACGGCTGCGCTGCGCCGGGACCGCTTGCCCAGCCAGGGCCGGCCGCTGACCAACGGCCTGGCGGGCGGCACGCCCAAGAGCCCCGCCATGCTGACCTCCCACCTGACCAAGGAGCTGGTGGAGATGAAGGACGAATTGGTGCTAAAGACGGATCTAGCGGGGCAGCTGGCGGCCAAGGTATGCCGAGCAATATCCGCGCATGTGCACCGGCGAGAGTGCGGCATGGGCTGATGGGCCCGCATCTACAGAGGCGGCCGATGCGCTGCTGCCCTGCTGGCTAGTTTGCGCCGACTTCGCCCTCGCTGCTTCCCAGATTGCTCTCCCCCCTTGCGCACTTGCTGCAGGTGGAGGCGCTGGAGCATGACAAGCGCGTGATCACCGATGCCTTTGAGCGAGTGCTCCTGGATATGCAGAGTGACATGAAGGTGGGTGAGGGTGTGTGAGGTGTGTGAGGGATGGCGGGTTGGGACTAAACGAGAGCCACACATCTCAGGGCAAGTCGCCATGGAAAGAGGAAATCAGACGCAGCATTTGGAGGGAGGCTGTGCCTGCCGCCTCACAGGCGGCACACTCTGGCGCTCGAGCTTGCAGGACGTGAAGCAGCGGCTGGAGCTGCTGAAGGCAGAGCGCGATGGCCTCGCGGCGCAGCTGGCCGAGACGCAGGCGGGGCGGACGGCAGCAGAGTCGGAGCGTGAGGAGCTGCGCGCGAGGCTGCAGGAGGAGCGGGGGACGGCGATCAACACTCTGGGCTCGCTGCAGGCGCAGCAGGAGGACGCGGCGACGCGTGCGGCGCGGGCAGAGGAGGAGCTGAAGGCGCTGCAGAGCCGCCACTGCGAGGAGCAGGTGGGGGGCAAGCAACGGCCTCGGGGGCACGGGTGGGCATCGTGGGGCGACCATTGCACCAACTTGCTTGCGCACTGCCAGCCACAGCTCACACTCCCCCCTTCTTGTGTGCCCTGCCTCCTGCTCCAGGTGGTGTCGGATGCCCTCAAGAAGCAGATGATCTTCTATCAGCACGCCATGGTTTCATGTGGCATTGCGCCCCCGCCCGTGGCCAGCGTCGGCGCCGGGGGCGCCGCCGGCACCAGCGGCGGCGCGTCGAGCCGGCCCGGCTCCTCTGGGCTGAGCAGCAGCCCCGCGGGCCTGGCGCTGCTGCGGGGGCTGGAGCGGCCGGAGCTCAGGTATTGGGAGGCCCTCACCTCCGTGGACGACCTCATCCTGCGGGAGGTGAGGCTGGGATGCTGGACCATGGGCAGGGCCAGCCTCCATCCCTCAGTCCGAGAGCCTCGAGGGGCCGCCGCTTGGCCCCGTGCCGCGGCTGACAGCGGCCGCGCGCCTGCGCCAACTGCTGGCTGCCGCCGGCGCAGGCGGACGCCGAGGGCGAGCGCTACTCGCTGGCCAAGGTGCTGCACACCTGCCAGGCCGACCTGCACCCCATCTTCCTGCACTACTGCCTGCTGGACGCGGGGTGGGTGCGGCACTGGCCGCCCCAGCTCACGCTGGTGGGCTGGCTGACATTCATGAAGGAGACGGGCGTGACCAACCTCGTCCCCGGCACGCGCACCCGCTCCGACACCACCATCCACGTGCGTGCCGGGCAGGGGGGGGCCAGGGGCAGTGCACAGCATGTTGGCAGATGCAGACCGCGCAAGGGCAAGCTGGCACTCCTTGGTGCCCTGGCCCGCGCCTCGGCGTCCCCACGCGTGCTCTGCGCTCCCCCTCCCGCAGGTGCAAGAGGCGCAGGAGGTGTTCCGCCGCTACAGCCTGCGCCAAGCGGTCATGGCGGGCGGCAGCCCGACGCGCAACGCGTCGCTCAAGCCCGCCATGTCTTTCAAGGCGCTCGCCGGGGCCGAGGCGCCCGCCCCGCTGGTGCGCCCGCCCTCGGCCGGCAGCGCGGCCAGCGCGCCAGGGCCCCGCCCGCCGTCGTCCATCATCTCTGTCTCTTCCTCTGCTGGCAGCGCCAGCCTGAGCTTCCAGGGGTTCTGCGCCGCGCTCGTGCACGTCGCGGCCAAGACGGCGCGGCAGTCGGCCGACGCGCTCGAGGCCTGCCCCTTCCTCTCTGAGCAGGCGCGTGGCGCGGGGGGTGGGGAGCGCGCGCGCTGCGATGTATGCGGCAGTATCCTCACCCCTGCCGCCGCTCCGCACTGGTTAGTAAACTGTGTGCTGGAATGTTCTCAATGCAGGTGCGGGCCTACGTGGAGTCGATCGTGCCCAAGGCCCAGCGTGTGGCGCCCCTCAACGCTGGAGGAAAGAAGCCCGCAGCCGCAGGGGCTGCGAGCGGCAAGCCTGGCGCCACCGCGGCCGGCGGCGGCGCCACAGGCGCCAAGGAGGCGGCGGCAAAGCAGGCCGCGGCCAGGCTGCCCAAGCTGAAAAAGGGGGCTGGCGGCGACAAGGCGCGCCCCGGCAGCGAGAGCAGCGCGGCCAAGGGCGGGCGCGGCATGGAGGCCATTTCAGAGGCGTCGCAGGAGGCGAGCCTGCGGCAGGGCATCGGCCCCATGCCCAGCGAGTGAGGGCAGCCGAGGGAACTGCAGTGGCTCTGTTGGCATGATGCCTGCCAGATGTAGTTTGTCAACAGTGGCAAGGAAAATAGTGTGGCCATGTTGAGAGTAAGGCTCCTATCACTGTTTCGCTGCGGCCTGCCCTTGCGCCTCCCTCGGCGGCCGCTGCGGCTGCGGCGACTGCCCCTCGGCAGGCTGCTGCTGTGCTGCTGACGCTGGCGCCTGCGCCGAAGGCATGTCCGCGTCCGCTCCTGCACGCAGCTGGCCGCCGCTCGCGTGCTGGCCGCCCACTAGCCGGTACTGCTCTGTCTCCCGCGGCAGCAGCACCAGGAATGTCGGGTACTCCACTATCACCTTGCCTGCACAGGATTGGTGAAAGCAGCAGCCGGCGCAAGTGAGCACGCGCTCCCTACAGGAGCGGGGTGTGAAGCATGCTGCGGGCGGACAGCAAGGGCAGCGCCCGAGGCACACACAGGCGCACCGCCGCAAGCAAGCGCTCGCCTGCCAGCTGCTGCTGCAGCGGTTGGCTGGTATCTATGAGGTGGTACTCAACCGCATTGGCCTGTGCGGGGGCATACCACGGAGGAGATGGGGCATACTTGGAGCACGGCAGAGTGGGTGCGATCGCCGCCAATCCAGTACCCTCCAACTCCCTCGGCCCTCCTGCACCGGGCGCGCCGGGCCGCCCTGGCATCCCTCCTGTCGTCAATGCCGCCTCTGGCCTGCGCGAGCAGACGCCCTCACCGGCGAGCGCTCGCGGCGCAGCACCACCGTCAGAGCATCAGCGCCCGCGTCCATGTGCTCCTGCGGAGGCCAGACCGTGGTGCCATGAGCGCGCATCGCCTGCGCAGCCGTGCGTGCGCACGGAAGCAGAGGCGTGGTCCAAGCGCGCAGCAGGCAGCGCCCCACCTGTAGGCCCTCGTGCACCAGCGCCTCCCCCGGCTGCAGCGTGAGGTGCACCTGCAGCAGCTCGCGCAGCGGGCGCCGCTCGTCCACGCGCGAGTCCGAAACCTGCAAGCAGGGTCGGGGGAGGTCCCCATGTGCCAGGGGAAGCAGAAAGGCTGCGCCACTCGGGCGCTTGCGGGCGGGCACCTGGGCAGCCGCACACGCCCCCACCTTGCAGCCCGCTGCGGGGAAGCTCCACTCCAAGTGCCAGCTGAGCAGCTGCTGGCGGCCATCGTAGCGCATCGTGTTGGCGTGCCGCTTCTCCATGCCCGGCGGCAGGATGTGCAGCTGCGTGCCGCGGCGGCCGGCCTGGGATGGGCGCGGGGCGCGCGGGGCGGCGCCGGCGCGAGTCGGCGCACAAGCGCTGTCTTGCCAGGATGCGTGGTGGGCCGGTTCGTGCAAGCACGCCAGGTTGCCCGGCACTGGTCACCTGATAGACGAGCTGCTGCAGAAAGTGAGGCAGCTCGGGCTTGGGCGCCGGCGGCCGGCTGCGCTTGGCAACGTCATCCGCGAGCTTCACCTCCTGCACAGGGAGAGAGCATTGGGGAGGATTGGCATACGGCCTGCACCACGGCCGGCAAGCTCAACGCGCCGCTGCCACACGCAGCAGCGCCGCGGCGGCGCCAACGGCCTAGCGGCAGGAAAGCGCGCCGACTGAGGGCAAGCAGGAGAAAGCAACTCACCTCCAGGAAACAGTAGTCGGACATGAAGGCGCGCTCGTCAAACTCGCCGCGCCCGACAAATGCGGCGCGGTCGCGCTTGCCGCTGCACCCACTCTCCTCCTTGTGTGCTGCGGCAGCAAGTGGGCAGAGCACGTGAAGGCGGCAAGGCTGGGGCAGCTGTGTGATCGGGGGGCAGAGAAGGAGGTGCGACGAAGCGGTGGTGGCGGCGTCATGCATGCGGCGACGCTCTGCTCACCCTTGACGCACTCCACGCTGCACGACCGACAGCTGCATCGTGGGCATGTATATTTCGCCTGCGCCTTGGCGCAGATGGCGCACTTCCCTGCAACTTGATTCATCAGGCCTGGGTGGGCTCCTTGCGCTTGATAGGCGGCGGAACCGGCTTTGCTGCGCCTCCCAGGATCCTCTTGGAGGTGAAATAGGCCATCGATACACTGAAAATTACCGCCACGCCAAAAACCGCTGCGAAATGACGCGTTGTTGAGCTCTGGGTGTTCGCAAACGGCATGGGGTTGAAAGAGCGAATTAAATCTGAAAGCGGTGTGGCCGCCGCCACCGCCAGCCTCAAGGAGCGGCGGCCGACGGCCGCCACCGCCACCGCCACCACGGGCACACGCAGCCGCCCATCTGCTACGGACCCTGCAACGCACACCCCTAGCAATGCGAGTCAGTTTGCATCCGTGCACATTTATCAGCCAAGCATACAACTTCGCATCAGCTGGTTTCCCGGATGGAGGGTGGCTGGGTGGAGGCGAGTGAGTGTGTGCTGTCAACTCCTCAGGGAGGAGTTGAAATCACAGCCTGCTGGATCACTCGCTGCGACAATCATCAGGAGAGGTCATATCATCACAAACCTCTGGCTGTGCCCTGTGACCGACTGGCCTCACGCCGGGCGCCCAGCGGACCGCCACGCGGGCGCCGGCGCCTTGTGCGTCACGGAAGGAACTTGAGCGCAATGCGCTTCCTGCTCTTCCAACCAAAGTGCATTGCTCCATCCCAGTGCCTCCCGCTCTGTGCGGCTCACCTGTCCAGGTTTTGAATCAATGCATTCAAGCTCCCGAGCCTTCCGCACGTGTCCAGCAACTTGAGCTAGCTACACGGAACGCGCGCGCATGACAGCACATCTCTGAGACAAATATGGAGGGGCGCGAGCCTCTGCGCCCGCTGCAGCCCGGAGAGCAGCTGGGCGATGTTCTTGGATCGCCGCCCCAGCTGCTGGACCAGCATTGGGCGCAGGCGGGCGACGAGGCGGGCAGCTGGCTTCTGAGCGAGGCCAGCGAGCCGGGCTGCGAGCTCACGACGCTCGAGCGCGATGCAGGGGTGAGTGAGCTAGCTGCACTGCATTGAAAACGCTCGTTTGCAGTGCTAACCGCCTGGCGGGCGTGCAGGTGCCACCTGACGCGGCGGCCGCTTCGCCGAGCTCGGACGGCCTGGCGCTAGCAGACACCATGCGGCTGGCAGCGGGAAGCCCAGAGACAGAGGCAGCAGAGCTGCCGCGCACGCTGGATGCAGCCCGGCGGCGCTGCGAGCAGTTGCAGCGCCAGCTGAGCGAGCGCGAGGCGCAGCTGCAGCAGGTGCTGGAGGTGCTCGAGGAGATGCAGCGCGAGCGGGAGGGCGCTGTGCCGGCGATGCCTGGCGCGAGCGGCCCGCTTGTCAGCCAGGAGACGGCGGGCCAGCATCTGGCGCGCTTCCTGAAGGAGCAGCTGCAGTGGCGAGACCAGGAGGCCAGCCGCGCGTGGGACGATGCAGCACAGGCGCAGCACGCGCTGGCGGGTGCGCGCGAGGAGCTGGAGGCCAGCCGCGCGGAGCTCGCCAAGGCGCAGGCAGAGCTGCGCGTGACGCAGGCGGCAGCAGCAGGCGCGAGACACGAGGCCGAGGCCCTGCGCGAGGAGAATGCCGCGCTGAGGTTAGAGGCACAGCGAGCCCGGACAGACGTGCGGCGCGCTCAGGCAGAGGCGGCGTCAGCCGGCGAGGCGTCGCGGCGGGCAGGGGAGGCGGCGGCGCGTGCGCGGCGCGAGGCGAAGGAGCAGGTTGCTGCGCTGCGCCAAGAGCTATGGGAGCTGGAGGCCCGTGCCAGCCTGGCCGCGTACGGCACGCCGCACACCGCTTCGGCGCCAGAGGGTAGCATCAGCTTTGCGCAGCAGCAGCAACAGCGACAGCTGCGGGGCCGGAGCGAGGAGGTCGATGGGCCTTCTGAGGAGTATGTCACCGCCCAGGCCGGGCCGCCGGGGCGGGGACTGGAAGAGTGCAGCCCTGTGTCGGACGTGTTTGGCTCCCCGCAGCTGGCCGCCGCGCAGGCGGAGCAGCAGGCGGCGGGCGCGTGCCACGCCCCCGCGGCCGCGGCCGACCTGGGCTCGAGCGAGGGCCGGCGGGTGCAGACCATCCTGTCCTTTGAGTTCTCCCCCACCGAGGAGGGCGAAGCTCCAGGCAGGCAGCAGCAGCAGCAGGGCCAGCGGAGCCCAAAGCAGCGCGCGTCTTCCGAGGCTGGCTCAGACGATACCGTGGACGAAGCGGCAGAGGTGGCGCGCAGCGCCACCCGCCGCCACACCCCTGCCGCCTACCGGCAGGAGCGTGAGGCGCTGCTGCGCCGGGTCCAGGAGCTGTCGGCCGAGGTGGCGCAGCTGCGCCAACGCCAGGAGCAGGCCGGCGATTGGCAGCACGGACAGGCGGGCGAGGAAGGCGCCCTGGTGGCCCAGGCAAGCCAGCAGCAGCTGCAGGAACAGACGCGCCTGCACGCGGTGGAGGAGCGGCACCTGCGCTCGGAGATTGAGACGCTCAACCGCAAGGTGGGCGGGTGTGAATGGGTGCAGGAAGGGCGGCGGCGTGGGAGAGCAGGCCTGTCGCTTCTCGGCTGCCCCACCGTCAGCAGGTGGCAGAATTGCTCTCTTCACGCTGGCTGCACTCGTGGGCCGCCGCACCCCTGCGCAGTCCGAGCGCGCCAACCAGACGCTGGCCAAAGCCAACCAGGCCATGAAGATCCTGCACTACAAGCTGCAGAAGGAGCGCAAGACGGTGATGCGGCTGCAGGAGGAGAAGTGCGGCCTGCAGGCCCAGCTGCTCAGCGGCGGCAACCCCAGCGCGGCGCAGCAGCTGGAGGGGCTGCTGGGCGAGCTGCAGGCGGGGCGCCAGCGCATCGAGGGGCTTCTCCAGGAGCGCGCCGCGCTCCAGGCGCGGCTCGAGGCGTTGCAGGCAGGGGATGGCAGCGCGCGGGCGCAGGATGCAGCCATTGCTGCCGCCTCGCAGCAGCTGGCGGCGCAGCAGGTCGCGCAAGCCCAGACGGATGCGGCGGCTGCAAGGCACGAGCTGGCAGCCGAGCAGGGGCGGGCGTCTGGCCTGGAGGCACAGCTGCAGGGCGCCTTGGCGCGGTTGGCCTCTGCAGAGCAGGCAGCAGCCGCAGCGGACGGGACCGCCGCGGCTCTGGCGGAGGAGCAGCAGCGGTGCATGGCGCTGGCAGTGCAGCTGGAGCGGGAGCAGGCCGAGGCGGCGCGCCTGTCTGAGCTGGCTCAGTGCAGCACGGCGGAGCTCATGGAGGCGCGAGAGGATGCGCAGGAGGAGCGGCGCCAGGCGGCCCAGCTCTCCCATGACAAGGCAGAGCTGGCTGGCAAGGCAAGTCACAGCGTTTTGCTTGGCGCTGCTGGCCTCTGAGCTGAGCAGGGGCCTGCGCTTGCGACCCTGCCCACTGGGGGACGACGCGCACCTTGCCTGCCTTGCGCTCAGGTGGCCGCTCTCCAGGAGACGCTGCAGCGGCTGGAGCGCGCGGACGACGTGCTGTTGGGCCTCACCGAGGACAAGGCCGCCCTCCAGATGCAGCTGCGAGACACGCAGGCGGCTGCCGCAGCGGCCGCCGACCAGGCACAGCAGCTGAGCGAGGGCCGCGCGGCGCTGGAGGCGCGGCTGCAACAGGCCTCAGCAGAGCTGGCGGCGGTGCGGCAGGAGCTGCAGCGGCGCAGCGAGGCGGCGGGCGCTCTGGAAGAGCGCGGCGCCGACCTGGAGGAGGCGGCCCGGCAGCTGCTGGCCGAGCGCGACGGGCTGGTCGCCCAGGTTGCCCAGTGGCAGCAGACCGCCGTCGCGGCCCGGGAGGCTGTGCGCGGCCTAGAGCGCCAGGCCGCCGATGCGGCTCGGCAACTGCAGGAGGGCCGCGCAGAGCGGCTCGGGCTGGAGGGCGAGCTGGAGGCGGCGCGCGGGGAGGCGACCCGCCTGCGGGAGGGCATGGCTGCGCTGCAGGCCGAGATGGAGGCCGTGCATCACATCAATGCGCAGGTTGACGGCACCAACCAGTCGCTGGTGGACAGCATGTGCGACATGACAGGTGAGCCTCGACCTTGGGGGGGCTTGTGTAGGCCTTTCGAGCGAAAAAGCCAGGCAGCGAGCGGAACGGTGTGACGCCGCAAGCGTCGAGGCGGGAGCGGAAACCCATGTCATGACCCCTGGTTCCCCCACGATGCAGGCCTCATCGACGCCGTACAGGCGCTACAGCACCGCAACCGCCTGCTGCAGCAGGAACTGGAGGGCCTGGCCGCGCGTCACGCAGAGCTGCAGCGCAGCCACGACGACCACACAAAGGCGCGCACCGCGCTCAACCGGGCGCTCGACACCTCGCAGCAGGAGGCGACGGCCGCCTGGCAGGAGCTGCAGGCGGTGCAGGCGGCGGCGCGCGAGGCGCAGGAGGCCGCGGTGCGGCTCGAGTCGGAGCTTGCGGCGGCGCGCGAAGCGCACGCGCTGCTGGAGCGGCAGTGCCAGGCGCTGCAGCAGGAGCAGGCGAGGCTTGCAGAGAAGCTGGGAAAGCACAAGGCAGGCGCGGCTGCCGCGCGCGCCGATGTGGCGCGCCAGCAGCGGGAGCTGGAGGAGGCCGGTGCCGCGGCAGCGGCCGCGCGCGAGGAGGCGGCGTCGCAAGCAGCCGCCGCCCAGCGTGCGGCTGCCAAAGCAGCAGAGGCGCGAGCAGCGCAGGGTTCACTGGCGGTGCAGCTGGCCGAGGTGAAGAGGAGCCTGGCAGAGGCGGAGGGCAAGCTGGTGCTTGCGCAGCAGCGGGACGCGCATCTCAAGGCGAGGCCCGGTTGCTGCCCGTGCCGCACTGGTCGGCTGTTGCATGCACGCTGCAGAGATGCAGGTTGCTCTCGCGCTCGAGCAGGGTGGAGTGCCATTACTGACCAGATGCACGATTTGCTGCCCCTCATGCTAGCAGGACGCTTCGCAGCAGCTACAGGGGCTGCAGACCGAGCTGGAGGCGTACCTGCAGGAGGGCGAAGCCAACAAGGAGAGGCGCAAGGCAGCAGAGGCCAAGTGAGTGGGCTTGGAGAGGAGGGGGGGACAGAGCGTCCGGGTGTGTGCGGCCACGCGAGCGTGTGGGGTTGAGCAGCAGCTGGGCTGTGCCCTGCAGGGTGGCCGACCTCGAGGACCGCTGCCTCGAGCTGGAGCAGCAGGCTCAGGAGCAGGCCGCGCAACTGGCGGCGGGCGAGGAGGAGCGGGCGGCACTGGCCCAGCAGCGAACGGCGCTCGAGGCAGATCTGGGCACCGCGCGCGTGTCGCTGGCGCGCCTGGAGCAGCAGCAGCAGACGGTGGCCTCGCTCCAGGCTCGTCTCAGCGAGCTGGAGTGCGAGCAGACGAGCAGCCGCGAGTGGTTTGACGCTCTTACCGGGGAGCTCAGCGAGAAGGCAGACCGGGTGGCCGCGCTGCAGCTGCAGCTAGCAGCTGCAGAGCAGCAGCGCACCAAGGCAGCCGCAGAGCTTGAAGCGACTCGACAGCAGCTCGTCGAGGCGGGCGCTGCCTGCGACGCGGCCAAGGCGGAGCACGCGGTCACGTGCGCCGCCCTGGCGGCTGCCGAGGAGAGCGCTGCACGGGCACACGCAGCGGCTGAGCAAGCGACAGCTCAGGCACGTGAGGCCACTGAGCAAGCAGCCGCTCAGGCGCAGGAGACTGCTGAGCAAGCGGCAGCTCGGGCACAGGAGGCGCTTGCATCAGCAGAGGTGCGTAACAAGTGCCAGGCACATGGCCCTGACCCAGCTATGACCCTGCGTGATTCTCTCTCTCTTGCAGCTGCTTGTCGCTGCTTCCAACTGTGCAACTGTGTGCAGGAGCGCTATGCTGCGCTGAGCGCTCAGTTGGCGGAGGCTGCCGCCGCACACGAAGCCAGGACGGCCGCCCTAAACCACCGTATCGGCGAGCTGGAGGCGCAGCTGGCGGCCGTGCTGACAGGGCAGGCTGCCGCCGCGGCAGAGCTCGTGCAGCACGCGCACGCGGTGCAGCAGCAGCGGGACGCGGAGGACGCGCAGGCGCACGAGGCGCTGGCGGTGCTGGGCGCACAGCTGGAGGAGGCGGCCGCGGCGCGCGCCACGCTCGAGGCGCGCTGCGCGGCGTTGCAGTGCGAGCTGGGGCGCCAGGCGGAGCGGGCCGAGAGTCTCGAGGCAGAGCTGGTGGACACAGCGCAGCGGCTGTCGGCGGCCGAGCGAGAGCATGCTGCGGCGTGCGAGGCGCACGCGCGGGCCGAGGCAGAGGTGGCCGGCCAGGGCCGGCAGGTGGAGATGGTGGAGAGCCAGTGCGCGGTGTTGCGCCAGCAGCTCGACTACCTACACGCACAGCAGGCGGAGGGCAGCGAGGAGGCGGCGGGCCTGCGGGCCAACCTGGCAGCCGCGGGCGAGGAGCTGGCGGGCTCCCGGGCCGCGCTGGCTGCCGCGCGCGAGGAGGCGGGGCGCCTGCAGGAGCGTCTGGCCGCCGCAGAGGCCGCCGCCGCCGCCGCCGAGCAGCGTGCGCAGGAGCTTTCGGCGGCGCTGGCGGGCAGGGAGCTTGAGCTGGATGCCACCCGGCAGGAGCTGGGCGAGGCCCACCAGCAGCTTGCGGTGGTCGAGTCGATGCAGGCGCAGGCGCAGGCCGAAGTGAGCCGCGCGCAGGAGGACGCCGAGCGGCTGCGCGAGGCGCTGCACGAGCAGGCCGACGCGGCGGTGTCCGAGCGGCAGGAGCTGGCAACGCGGGCACAGGTGGCCAACGTGCTGGAGGGCCTGAGCGGGCGGCTGGAGGAGCAGCTGGCCCTGCTGCGGCGGCTAGACATGGCGGCGTGCGCGCCGGCGGCAGCGCCGCCGGCGGTGGACGCATCTTGTGCCAGCGGTGCTGCAGGCGCCGACCGCCGGGAGCTGCTTGTGCAGGCAGTGGAAAAGCTGGAGGCTCTCAAGGCCGAGAACCAGAGCCTGTGGCGCATGCTGGAGGGCCACCTGGCAGGGGGGGGTGCCAGCGCCAGCGGGGAGGCGCCGGGCGGCCGGCCAAACCGCTACGTGGCGGCGGTCGAGGCGGAGCGCGACGAGCTGGCCGCCCGCCTGGCGGCGGCGCAGCAGGAGCAGGGCGCCACGGCCGCGCGGCTGGCTGCGGCCCAGGCGGCCGGCGGCCGCCTGCACCAGGTGCTCGAGGCGCAGCTGCGTCGCGGGGCCGGCGGTGATGGCGACGCAGCGGCCGGGGCGCCGAGCGGCCAGCCCTGGCCCGGCGGCGACGCGGCGGCCATGCCCGCCGCCGGCACGCCCGGCGCTGTGAGCACCGCCAGTGACTGCAGCGAGGGCTGGCAGGCTGAGAAGAGGGTCCTCAAGGGCATCTGCAAGCTGGCGCTGGGCGTGACCATGGACCAAGTGGGAGGTGGGCGGCGCCGCAGCAGCGCGCTCGCCGTGGCTGACCACCCGCGGGCCTGCTTGCGCTGTTGCTCGAGCAGCTGCGCACGCGTGACGGACGGGCTGCTGCTGCTCCCGCTCGCTGGCGCGCAGGCCGGCAGGAGGCGGCGGGGCTGGCGGCAGAGCTGGAGCCGATGATGCAGGCCAGCGCGGGCACGTTGCAGCAGCTGGGCCTGCACAAGGTCTGGGCGTCGCTGCACCGGCTGGCGCTGTCGGGCGCGGCAGGCAGGAGCGCCAGCCGTGCGGCGTCGGTGGCCACGCCGCCGGCCCCTGCCCTGCTGGGCGCTGCTACCGCCATCTCGCCGCGGGCAGCAGCTGCGTTGGAGGCGCAGCACCAGCAGCAGGCGGAGCACTACAGGGCCAAGTGCAGGGAGCTGGAGGAGCAGCTGGTGGCGGTGGAGGGGACAGCGGGGCGGTGGCAGTCGCAGGTGTGTGGCGGAGTGGCCGTCCCTTGCGGGACGGAGTGGCTCCCTCTGTGGGCCCCAGCCTCCTCGCAACTCACAAGTGCCCGCCCGCGGCATTCTCAATGCCATGCATGCTGCCCCCCTTCCCTCTCCTTGCAGGCCAACGAGGTGGAGCAGGTTCTGGTTCTGCTGCGGTTCCGGCTGAGCGACCTGCTGTCGGAGATCAGCTGGGCGGTCGAGGACTGGGGCAGCGCCAACGACGCCGGCCCCGAGGCCAGCGCCTGCCAGCAGCTGACCGTGGTGGTGGACGCCCTGGCCAAGGCGGTCCGGTGCCTGCTGCGCAAGCACCGCACCGTGCTTGCGGCACGGCTCGGCAGCGGCGGCGGCGGCGGCCCTCTCCACCAGATGCAGCCGCACGAGGGCGACGCTGCCAGCAGCAGCAGCCGCGGCAGCGACGGCGCCGGCGGCAGCTGGGAGATTGGTGCCGCACCGGCCTGCCAGCCGGCCGCCTCTGAGCAGATGGCAGAGGCCAGCCGCAAGGCGGCCAACATCGCGGCCCGCCTGGACCGGTTGCTGACCCCGCAGTCCCGGGCGGCAGCCACGCGCGCCGCCGGCGGTGCGATCAGCAGGTTTGCCCCCGCGGCGGGGCTGCGCTTTGCCGACGAGAACGAGGACATCCCCCTGCGCCAGCGGTATGGCAGCCAGCAGTATTGAGAGGGGCATGGAGAACTGATGACAGCATCCACCCAACCGACCTGCGGTATTGCAACCTTTGAACATGACGGACCGGCCCGCCCTGTGAGCTCTTAGAATCAACCACCACCTGTCAGCAGGGATGGATCAGAAAGCGTGATTGCAGCAATATTGTGCCGCATCGCCCAGTCATTGCCACCTGGCGTGAGGGAAAGCAGGTGGCCGTGCCGGCGTGGCCCCCTCCCATCGCGATCGCCTCTGGGTACCATAGCGACCCTGAAATCACCCAAGCGCAGCAGAGAGCTGTTGGAGGGTCATGGCCTAACAGACCGAGGGATGGCGAGGCCCTTGCGGGAGCAACAGCTACAGAGCAGCGCCTTGTTGGTCGTGCCTCCCTTTGAGTGCGCGTGGCTGTCTGGCGATGAGTGGACGCTGAAGGATGGCCGCGGCTGCCTGAGCTTCGAGAGCAAAGGTGGCGATCAGGGAGCCGTCGGTGCTGGGCGAGGGACCGCTTGTGACCAGGCTGCCGGCCGACGCGGCACTCCCTCCGCCGCCGCCAGCCGCCAGTGCCCCTGCGCGTTTGCCGCGCGCTGCGCCGCAGGCGACAACGACGTCACGGTGCTGCTGAAGCCTCAGTCAGGCTCGCGCCGCTGGCAGCACGCTGCTGCCGACGCGCCGCCACCAGCGCAGCTCCGCGGCCAGCAGCGCGCCGCGCCGCGGCCGCCGGACCGCGCCTCCCCCGTGGAGCGCAACTACACCGTCATCCTGGGCAGCCACCGCAACAGCTGCCTCAAGTTTGAGAGGGACGGCGAGCTGTGCTGCTCGGTGAGGCGGCCATAGGAGGCAGGGGAAGCACCCCCGCAGGGCGCCACGCTCGTGCACACTGCGCGCTCATGCGCATTGCGCACCGTGCGCATTGCGCGCGCTGCGCCGCCTGCCGTGCAGGTGACCGACGTGCCCGCCGCCAAGCTGCGGTCCAATGCCTTCACCAAGTATTGGATCAATTATGACGGAGGCCGCATCACGGTGAGAAAGAATATACAGAGGGCGCTGACTTTGCTGGACTAGATTAGACTAGACTAGTAGCTGCGTGGGTGCTGGGAGGCAAACGCAGCAAAGAGGGCAGAGGCGAGCCTCCGTGGGGGCAGCGGAGTGAGCAGGGGTGCGACGCGGTGGCGACAGGGCAGCGCATGCGACAGGCGGAGCGCAAAGGCTGCAGCGCCGGGCCGGCACGCCGCCGCAGCAGGGAGGTAACCACCGCCGCGCCCCTGCGCAGGTGGGCGTGGGCGAGCCCGGCACCAACATTTGCCACTCCTGGGCCGACCCGGAGCCCATCGACGGCATCCGCCACGTCGGGCTGAGCGCCTGGGACAAGCACGTTGGATATCGATCCATACGCATGCACCCGCCGCTGGCGCTGGACCCCCAAGCCCTCGCCGCCTGCGGCGACGGCGCGGCTGCCGCTGCGGCGGGCGCCGCGGCGGCGGTGGCCGCGGTGCCAAGCCTGGTGGAGCAGTGCTGCCGCGCGCTGCGCGTGGCGCTGGCGCCCGCCGGCGTGTGCGGCGTGCTCGAGGTGGCCGACTGCCTGGCCCCCGTGGTGGACGGCTTGAGGGGACAGGCGATCGACTTTCTAGCCGCCCACTTCCAGGCGCGGGGCGAGCTGTGGGGGGCCGGGGCGGGCGGGGCAGGCAGAGGGGTGGGAGGGGCGCCCGCGTGCGCAGGCGTCTGGGCCGACGGACCCGCAGCTGGGGGCGCGCTCTCTGCTGCAACCGCGGCCGACGCGCTCCTCCCGCCCTGCCGCGCGCTCGCCAGGCTCCGCCACGCAGCGCGGTCACGCCGCCCGCGCCGCGCCCCGCCATCCATGCCCGAACACTGCAGGAGGTGGTGGCCTGCGACCTCCTGGGGTTCTCCAGCCTCTCGGCCGCGACTCTGGCCGAGGTGCTGTGCAGCGGCAGCCTCAACTGCGAGGAGAAGGCGGTGTTTGATGCCGTTGCGCTGTGGGCAGGCTACGGCCAGCCGCTGGCGCACGCGGCGTCGGCCTGCCGCCCGCTGCAGGTGCGGAGCTGACCATCCCTCCGTCCGCGTGGCGTGCGCGTGCCTGGCGCTGCGCCCCGTGCGGTTTTCGTGCCTCCTTGTATTATGTGTTACGGCTCGCGCCCAACTGCCTGCCTGGACCAACACCCACCCACCCCGCCCGCCCCTCCCCCTCGCGCGCCTGGCAGGAGGTGGAGGCGCTGCTGCCCCACACCCGTTTCCCCTTGATGGGCGGCGCCGAGCTGGCGGCCGTGAGCGCCCACCCCCTGGCGGCGCGCTGCCCCCTGCTGCGCGAGCTGGTGGGCGAGGCGCAGGAGGCGCTGGCCGCCGAGGAGGCGGGCGGCGGCGCCGGCCGCGGCGGCCGCGCGGGCCTGCGCGTCGACGCGCCCGGCGCGCTGGGCGCGCCGCGCGGCCGCGCCGCCGCCGCGCTGGCGGTGGAGCACGGGCGCCACGTGCGGGCGCTGACGCCCGCAGAGCTGGCCGCGAGCGCGCGCTTTCAGCGGCGGCACGCGCCCGGCTGCGCCGAGCTGATCTACATGTGAGTGTTGGGGGGGGGGGCAGGGCAGTGCGCCCAGGCCGCAAGAGGCTTCAGCACGAGCCTCGCGCGCGTGTGAGCTCCACCTTCGTGCTCCCCTCTCCCCTTTCACTGCCACGTTTCCACTAACACTGTTCCAGCTCACTTCCCTGCTTCCACTTCCCTGCTTTCGCTTCCCTGCGCCCAGGTACGACGGCGACCACAACGGCGTGTGCTGGTTCCTGGGGACGGCCTACGGCACGCAGCAGTGGGTCAACCCAATGACCGCGGGGCGGCTGCAGGTGCGGGGAGGGGAGGGGAGGGGAGGGGACCCTCCCTCTCCTGCGCAGGGGAGCACGCGTGCAGCGGCGGGAGGGGAAGCCCGTGGCTGGGGCAGACGGCCGTCGCGCCCTCCGCGCACCCGCTCGCTCACCCTCCCTGCCGCCCGCGCCCCTGCTGGCCCCGCCGCCCCGCAGGCCCGCGCCAGCAGCCCGGCCTGCCGCGGCACCGACCCCCGCGCGCTCGTGTCGGGCGCCTTCCTGCGCACCAACTTTGCGGGGCCGCGGCTGGAGGGCGGCCAGCCCTCCTCCTGGTGGCTGCTGGACCTGGGGGGGGACCACTCGCTGATCGCAAACTACTACACGCTGCGACACGACGGCTCCTCCGACTTCCTCCGCTCCTGGATCCTGCAGGTCTGCTTTGGGTGTGGGTGTGGGTGTGGCAGGGCGGGGAGAAGTGCGGAATGTGTGTGCGTGCGTGCATGGCACGGTGGGGAGTGCGAGGGAGGGCAGGAGAGGGGGAGGGCGCACACGGAGCAGAGGCGGCACGTGGCGGGAGCGGCGGCGAGTGCAGGCGCACGCGCCCGCCTCCTTGCCTGACCCGGCCCCGCCCCCCGCCCGCGCATCAGGGCTCCAATGACGGCGCGGCGTGGACCGACCTGCGGCGCCACCTGAACGACGTCACGCTCTCGCTGCCCGGCCAGTACGCGTCCTGGCCCGTCACCTCCCACGCCTCGGCCGTGCCCTACCGCCTCTTCCGCGTGCTGCTGGCGGCGCCCAGCCCCGAGGCCGCCAACCCCCGCCACGTCTCCCTCTCCGGACTGGAGCTGTATGGCTACTTTTACCGGCGGGGGGGCTTCCCAGCTGCCGGCTGACGCGCGCGCACAGCGGCGCGGCCGCCGCCGTCCGCCGCCGAGCGCAGGCTTGGCTGCGGCCGGTTGGTGCCGCGCGCAAGCGCGCCCACTGCCGACTGGCGCCCACGCAAGGCTCCCCCTCTGCCGACGGCGCAGACTAGGACCGAGTGTTGTGCGCTTGTGGTGTTGCTGCACGCGGCTGCATGGGGCACGCCCTGCTGCCGCACGCCCATCTGTTCCGTCGCATTGCTCCTAGCCCGCACCTGCTTGCCACGCGTGTGCAGCGGGCCCTCGCCCGTGGCCCAACTACTCAGCATGCGGTGGCCCCAAAACGCCACGGTCTAAATGAATTTTCAACAGGCGCCAGCCCCTCAGCCCCCAATTGCTCTGGCCCGTTGCTTCGCTCCATTCCTGCTTGCTCTTCCTTCCTCCCTTCGTCGCCCCGCCCTGCCTTTCCTCCCTGCATTCTTGAGGACCCGACTCCCAGAATTTCCATCTGCGTCAGCGCCACATCGGTCTCGTGTAATGCCCACCATATCAATCACCCCCTGCTGGTGTTTGTCAATCCTCTGACGCTTACAAGGACTGGTTTCAACAACACCCACAACAGGCGCAGCTGTCCCCAGGGGCGGGGCAATTGCCGCCGCTCTCTTGGTATCGATTCCGGGTGGACCCATTCACGTCCCTTCTGCTCGTGTCGGGTCCAGGCTTCGCAGCTCTTGGCGCTGCCGCCTCTCATGGCCGGCGCCTCACTGCTTCTGGGCCTGGGGCGAGCTTGGGCTGGGCCGGAACCTGCATCACATCAAAGGGAGGCGAGGACAGACACGCTTTGAAGGGCGGAGCATCAGGAGGCGAAAGCAGAGCCACCGATGCCCCGCCAGCAGCTCTGCGCGCGTAACAGTCCATGCGATGCGGGCGCGGCGCCTCACCAGCCGCCGTATGGGTTGGCCTGACCCGTGCGCCACGTCTGGCCCACGCGCGGCGAGTGCTGCGCAAACAGAGGGACGGGCGGGGTGGATGAGTTGAGGTGGCAAGCGACACGGATGAACCATGTGCCTTCCACGCAGGAGGGGCGCCAATGATGTTGCACATCCTGGGCCGCACCGGGCTCTGGGGAGAGGTGATGGGCGTGTAGGAGTGCCTGTGCAGCGATGGGCTCTTGCGTGCAAGGCCGGCACTGCCGCCCGCCTCCTCAGTTCTAACAGAGAGGAAGCCCGTGCGCTCGGACAGTGCATCCATGGCACTCAGCCGCTCGACGGTGATGCGGGAGCCCTGTGCAAAGGGGAGAAGCGGCGTGTCCTGGGGGTCGGTGGACGCCAACAGGAGCGGCGGCAACAGGCAGCCGGAGCCCGCGGGGAGCTTGCTGCCTTGCCAGGCTGCTCTATCCAAGCGCGTTGTGGCCGGAAGGGGCTAGAGGAGCCCGCGCTTGCCTGCATGATGATGAGATGCAGGCGGGGAAAGGCGTGCCTCCGCTGGTCTGAGAACAGCCGCGCTGTGTTGGGCAAGTTAAAACAGCCAGCGGTTGGGCCTCCGAGAGGAGTTTTTGTGCCGCCGCGCCGGTCGGAAGCGAGGCGAGGGTGAGCTGGCGCCGTGGTAGATGCGCCTGTTGGGCGGCTACCGCTCGACGGTACCTGGCCCACGGGCGGGTCCACACGCTGTGCTCCGTCCCAGAGTCTCCAGCCCTAGCTCTGAGAGCTAGTCAGCCCTATCTCTGATTGCCATGAGCCGCCGTGCCGCCGTGGGAGCGGCCACCTTGCTGGCCCTTTGTGCTGCAGCAGTGGGCGCGGCGGCGTTTTGGGGCCCGCGGTTCAGGTTTCGCAGTGCCAGTGCTTCCCAGCCGCCTGGAGAGCCGCCATTCGTGCCAGAGGACGCCCCAGGCGCACCGCAAGCACTCGAGTGGCTGTCTGCACACCTACGAGGTTTGCGCGGCCGGCGGCCGCGCTGGCCCTCGGCGGTGGCGCTGCCGCATTGCCGGGCGCCCGTGCGCCGCGCCGGATCGACGCGCAGCGCGCAGAAGCGCTACCTCGTTCTCGCGACTGTGGGCGACACCTGGCAGCCGGGCACCAACGGGAGCAGGCGCGGAAGGGCGCTCGTGTTGTTGCGTGCGGGTTGCTGCGCTGGGCTGGCCATGCCTGCATGCTTGCGTTGGCCTGCCCCGGCCGCCTCTCTGCTCACCCAGCCTTCCTTCCGCCTGTGCTGGCTCGTCCAGGTGGCTTGACGACCCAGCGCAGGCCGACTTTGATCTGGTGGTGATCTACTTTGGCGAAAGCTCAAACTACAGCTGCCCCGAGTGCCGGCACGTCTTTGCCGACCATGGCCCCAAGTGAGCCGCGCGTGGAGGTGCAGAGGCAGCGCGCGTCGAGGCGGTGGGGCGCGCGCCAGAGCCCTCCTGAGCAGCCACAACCCCAGCGCAGCTGCTGCGAGCTGCCGCACATGGCCTGTGCATGCGCCTGAGCGCTGGCCGGAGCGCGCCACCGCCGTGCAGGTGGCAGATGGTGCACCGAGCGGTGCTCAGCCCCGAGTGGGAGGCGCTGGTGACGGCCGGGGACTACAGGTGATGCAGCTCTGTCGCCGGTCGGCAGCTGCCGCCCCGCACGCCGCCGTGCAGCGGGCGCCGACAGGGGGCAAGGCGGGCAGCTCCTGCTCTTCCCCGCTCCTGCTCCTCGCGTTCCATCGAGGGCCTGCACCCCTCCGTGGTGCTGCTGCTGTCCCACCCTCTCATCACTCTCCTGTCCCACCCTCTCCCCCCTCCCGGGCAGGTACATCTGGTTGCCGGACGATGACCTGATGGTGGGTGCCTGCAACATCACCCGCTTCTTTCGACTCATGGAGCAGCACAACCTGCTGATTGCTCAGGCGAGGGCGATGCGGCGCCACGCGCCGCGGCAGCCACCAGCAGCGCACCTGCGACCGGGCTGGGAGTGCCTCTGCCCAGGCTGGGAGCGCCGCGCGGGGGCGGCGGTGCCGCTGCGGCCGCCGTGCCGCACCGCAGATGTCGCTGTGCCGCGTGGAGGGCAGTGCGGTGCTGTGGCCGCACCTGTACGAACGGCAGGGCAACGCGCTGCGCTACGTGGCGTTCGTTGAAATCATGGCGAGTTCTTATTGGTGGGAATCGTATCCTGTTGCAGGGAGAGTTACCAGTGCAGAGCTGTGCACCCGCCGCCCGCCCCCCCCCACCCCCCCCACCAAGACGCCCCTGGCTGCTGTGCAAACCGCCGCGCGCACGTCACCCGCCAGCGCAGGCGACCGGCATCCGCCTCGACCTGTTTCAAGCCGTGATCTGGGTCACCATGGACAAGAGCTGGACCGGCTGGGGCTTGGACGTGAGCGGGGGCAGGCGCGAGAGCGGCATGGCCGCCTGGAAGGCAGGCGCCCGGCGCCGGCGCCCGCCCCAGCTCCACACGCATTGCTCCCTCTGCTGTGCTCCTGCCTGCAGTCGCTTTGGCCCTACCTGCTGCGCTTCCCCCGGGACGGCCTGGCCGTGGTGGATGCCGTGTGCATGGCGCACACGCGCAGCGCGGGTGCCGGGCACAGCGGCCAGTCCAACTACGCGGCCGCTGCGTGCTCGCCCTATGCCGTGAGCTCGGGGGCGGCGGATGCCGGCCGCTCTGGCCCCCAGTCGCTGCCATGCCAGTGCATGCGAATGCAGACCGCTGTTGCACGTCCTGGCAGTATCCTACCAGCTTCGCCTCAGCCCTGCATCAGCTCCAGTCCTGCTGCTGGACCTGCTGGTGCAGAACCCCTGGGACGAAGGCTGGTCTGTCGTGCGGCGCTGGCACATCAACGACGACGTAATGCGCGAGCTGCAAGTGCCCACCGACATTGGTGGCAGGTGCTGCAGCTGTTGCACCGCACCTGAATGCGGCGCAGGCGGGGCGGGGTCAACACACCCACCGCATGCTATGCTGGCGGCAACCGGCAGGGTCAGCCGCACCCCGCTGTTGCCGCCGCTCGCGCGACTTGCTGGCATCCGCTTACCCCCGCGGCCCGCGCAGGGGCACCCTCGAGTGGCACACGGCGTCGCTGGCCAATGGCAGCGCCGGGGTGCGGGCGCGCGGCCCGGCGGCCGCACGTGCCGCCACACAACTGCTGGCCGAGGCAGAGCCCAGCGCGCTGCGCCCGGTGGCACTGCCCGTGCTGGCGCTAATTCTGGTGGCAGCGAGCCTGGCTATGGAGTCAACGCTGCAGCGTCTGCGCCAGGCGCAGGCGGCGCGGGCACCGGCAGGGGCGGCGGGGGAGGTGGCGCTGGCGAGTCGGGACGAGGAGGGTGTGTGAGTGGGCAAGCGAGGCGACAGGAGTTGACGCACAGCAGTATTGCTTGACCCAGGACAAGCAGCCTTGCCGAATTTTTCCCAGGCCCTGCATGCCACTGAGGAGCAGGAACCTGCAGGCCACGCTGTTGCCATATTCTGTGTTGCAGCACCATCAATCGTTGATACATTCTGTGTGGCAATCTGGTTCGGCCGCTCACCCGCAACGGAGACGCAGGGCCCCTTCAGCAGGCAGGAACGAATGGCAGAGAAGGGGGGAGGGGATATGTATGAAATACAGCGCGGGGCGATCAAAGAAAGCGGCCGCAGGAGGCAGATGGCGGCAGATCAGTGAGGCTGATTCAATGAAAGGTCGTCGACTAGAATCAGCCGTGCAAGCGTTGGGTGTTGAGCAAGAGTGTAGCGGGCAGCGAGAGAGCAGCGAATAGAGCAACAGAACACGGGGGAGCGCGGCGGACCAGCGCCAGCAGCGGCGGCAACCGCCTTGCCGCTCTCATCATTCACAGGGTGAGGAGGGGCCCGTCGCCGATGGGTGGGCCGCCCCGAAGCGACGCCCTCACACAAACAGCTCGCGCAGCACGCGGGCTGAGAGGCGCGACGCCAGCTTGCGCCCCACTTCGGGCGCCATCTGCGCCGCGACGCCGGGCAGCAGGGGGAGCAGCTCGCGCAGCGCAGCGGGGTCGGCGGTGAGCTGCGGCAGCGGGGAGGGAGGGACGGGGGCGGGGGGAGGGGCGTCGGGGCGGCGGCGCGCGCGGGGCGGGTCCCTCCCTCGCCGCGCTACACAGCGGGCGCTCGGAAACCGGGTTGCGAGCTGACGCAGCTGGCAGTAACCAACACAGCTGGCAGTAACCAACGACAGCAGCCTCACCAGGCGATGCACGCTGCCGCCGGCAAGAAAGTCTGCGATCTTAGCGACGTTGTCCACGACAAGGCGGTCCTCGGGGGACAGCGGCGGCGCGACGGGGACAAACAGCCGCCGCGCGCCGGGCAGCAGCACCGGCAGCACCAGGTTCTGTTTGTTGGAGGGAGGGAGTTTGGGGGGAGATGAAAAGCGGCAACGGGCAGAGGCGCGGCGCTCGCCTGCACGCCTGCCCCGCACGCGCTGCCGAAGCGCCGTGCGCGCGCCGGCCGCCGCGCGGGCGCACCTGGAGGCCGAGCGCGCCGAGCAGCGCGCGCAGCTGGTCGCGCGACATGGCGTCGATCGCCTTGACCACCTCGTCGGTGAGAAAGTCGCGGAAAAAGGCGCCCTGCTCGCTGAACACAAACCTGCAGGGGGAGCGTGCGAAAGAGGAGCGTGAGACAAAAAGTGTGAGCGGAGGAGTGTGGATGTTGTGGGTGGGGGGTGGGTGTTGGGGGGCGCGGGGGAGGGGGCGGGCGTCGGCAGCGCGCCAGGGCCGCAGAGACAGATTTGGGCCAGGGCGGCAGCGGAGAGGCGTGCAGCAAGCGGCGGCGCGCGCCTGAGCGCCTCGCGCGTCCGCGCATCGGTCTGCGGCGCCGGCAGGCCCCCCCCGCCGTCGTCAAAACTGCCAAAGCTGCTGACGGGGCTGAGCGCCACGAGCGAGAGGCCGCTCAGCGCGAGGCCTGCAAGCTGGCCGCCTGGCAGCGGCCAGCCGGGTGCAGGCGTGGGCAGCAGGCCGCCGCCGCCGCTGCTAGAGGGCTCCGGCATGGTCGAGGTGGTGCCCAGCGCGGCTGGCTGCGGCGCCGCCAGGTTCTGCGGCGGCGGCGGCGGCGGCAGGGTTACGGGCGCGAGCCCAGCAGCGAGCGCGCAGCGCCGCCGCTGGGGGCGCTCCCGCCCGCAGGGCCCGCCCCGCTCCAGCTGCCGCAAGCGCAGCCCACCGCCAACCGCACAGCCCGCACCCCATCCCACACCCCCACCTGCAGGTCCATGTCCCCCCGCGCCGAGGAGGCGGCCTCCTGGAACGTCTCGAACGCGCCAAGCAGGTCGATCAGGCGGTCGGCGTCAAACCTGGCGCAGAGGAGCGAGCGATGAGCAGCCTCTGATGAGCGGGGCAGCTCGATCGGCAGGGCAGTTTGATCGGCAGGGCAGTTTGGACACAGAGCAGGGCGGGCTGGACGCAAAGCATGGAGATCAGCTGGGCCGTAGGGCCGCCACCAACGACGGCAGCCGATGCCCGGGAGCTCACGTCGTGTTGCGCCCGTAGACCATGTAGCGCAGGCCCTCGCGCAGCCGGGGGTTGTCGTCGGTCATCAGCATCTGTGTGTGAGTGGGGGTGGGGGGAGGGTGGGTAGGTGGGATGGTGGGGGGTGGGTGAGGTGGGTGGAGTGGGGGGGGGGGGAGAGCCCACAGGCTGCCGAGCAGCCTGAGCAGCAAGAGGCCGAGCGGGAGGCGGGGGCCGGCAGGGAGGGGCGCCACACACACAGACACCCCCCCACCCCCCCACCCCCCCACACCCTGTCACCACGCCACACCACACCCCCAAAGCAACTCCCACCTTGGAGATGAAGGGGAAGGCTTCGTCCACGATCGCAAAGTCGGGGTCCCCCACCAGCGCGATGCCCTCCAGCACGCCTGCGCGCGCGGGGGGGGGGGGGGGGGGGGGACGCGTCAGCCGGCGCCCGGCGCGGCGCGAGGCGCTGCGCCTGTCCGCCCGGCTCTGAACGCCGCCCAGGCACAACAGGCTCTCGCGCCGCCCCCAGCGCAAGAGGCCCTGGCGCCCACCGATGGCGCGGATGATCAGCGCAAAGTAGGGCGGGATGCGAAAGGGGTAGGTGTATGTGATCATCGCCAGGTCGGCGGCCAGCTCCTGTCCGGCGGCGTCGGGGAGGAGGGGGAGGAGGGGAGGGGGAGGGCGTCGAGGACGGGCCCGAGGCGGAGGGCGGGGCGCGGGCCGCGCGGCGGGGGGG
>PCFQ01000078.1:2249031-2261960 GCA_003063905.1 Chlorella sp. A99 | reverse complement strand
CCCCCCCCCCCCCCCCTCCCCCCCCCCCCCCCCCCCCCCCCCCCGCCCCCCCCCCCCCCCCCCCCCCCCCCGGCCCTCTCTCCCTGTCACCGTCACGCCCAGCAGCGAGTGCGCGGAGTAGAGGTTTGGGATGGGGTCGGGGCGCTTGCGGTTGTGCGACTGGAAAGCCGCCACCGCCCCAAACTCGCACAGCACTACTGCCGCAGTCTGCAGCCCAAAGTGCCACATCTTGCACAGCTGCCTGCAGGCAGGGGAGGCGGGGCAGGCGCGAGTAGGCCAGGGAACAGGCAGACGTGTGAGGAACGCCACGGGGAACGAGGAGGGCCACACACGGCGCTGCTTTGGGGGCCGCACGGTGCGGCAGGGGCCGCGTGGGTTGGCGGGCGGCAGGTCGGCGCACTGTGCACCGCACCTGTCGCGGGGGTTGGTGACGGCCAGGGGCGCCCGATATGCCAGCAGAGCCTCCCCCATGAGCACCGGGAACGCCAGCGTCATGAGTCTGCGCCGCGCGGCAACAGACGGACAGCACGGCGGCCCCGTCAGCTCCCTTGCTGCGGGCCAGCTGCGACGGGCGCGGCGGCCCGGCCGGCCCCCCGAATCGGTGGCGGCCTGCCTCCCACGGCGCCGCACGAACACTGCAGCTGCAGCCGAAGCTGAAACGAGTTAGGCCCTCACATAGGATGCCAGTTAAATATGCCGCTGGTGTCGTTGCCGCCTTCGGTGGCCGTGGGGGAGAAGGCCAGCCCTCCAAGGTATCCAAACACCCAGTAAAACATGACTGCACGCGCACGGGGGCAGCCCAGCTCACCCGTCGGCCGCGCTCGCCCAGGGCGTGCACACGCAGGTGCGGCAGCACTGCCTCCCAGGCCCACCTGCCAGCACCGCCGCCTGCAGCGCGCGCGTCAGCCAGGTCGCCGCCCGTGGCGGTGGCGGGCCGATCCACCAGGACGCTGGCTGCACCGCCATCGACTCGGGCTCCATGCGCTGCCAGCGGGGCGCGGGGCGGTGTCAGGTGTCGGGTTCCAGAGACCGCGACGCGAGTCCTCAGCGGCTGGCTGCTGTCTGGCGGTCACCGGCAGCCGTGCTAGGTTGCTCAGCAGCTGCGTGCAAGCCAAGTTGCAAAGGAGGTTGTTTTCTCAGAGATGGGGGCTGCTGGCAGTCTGATTGCGCCGAAAAGGAGCAGGACTGTAGAGATAGCGCAATGGAGCGTGTGCGCACTGCTCTAAGGTTGATCACTTCCTGCCCGTCCGCCGCCCTTCGTCTTTTGCTCTGTGCGTCTCAATTATCTTTCCGTGCATTGCATCATCCTTGTAGATCAACCCCGGCAGTTGCCACACTCGGGAGAATTCGTGTTGTTCGAGAAGCAGGCATCCAGCCCTTCCATTAGCACGACTCAGGACGAGCATCTCACAGTGGGTGCGCACAAGGGTTCAATGTGCAGGTGGAGGCGGGCGTGGCAGCAGTGGCGGCAGCACGTTGGGCGCGCCGCCTCATACCAATGCATGCTCGCTCCATGATGCAGGAACACGCTTCCCGCTCGCCATTCATCGCAGATATAAGCAAGCAGCAGCAGCAGCGTCAGAGCTCTCACCGGTGGCCGGCAGCCGAGAGCACCACCTGCGGCAGAGGCGACGCATGGCACAGGCGTTTGGCCTCTTCTTCGTGGGCCTCACCCCGCCCCTCGCACCGGGCGCGGGCATCGTGCAGACCGACCCCACCCACTGGGTGCTGGACGTCGCATCCCTGGCGGGCGGCTCCTGGGCCGCCGCATATCGGGAGCTCAAAGAAGTGGCCCTGTTCCTCACAGCGCCCAACGCGCTGCCGCCAGACGCGGCGCTCGCGCTGTACGTCAGCACGACGGGTGGGTGCGGCTGCGCCGGGGAAGAGCCGACGCCGGCGGCGGTGGCAGTGGTGGGAGCAGGGTGCATCGCGCATCAGGGGGCAGGTTCCGGGTTGCCTGCGCGCCGAGGCGGCAACCTGCTGCCCGCTGGCGTCGCTCACGGGCACCTCCCCATGCTGCGCTCCGCAGGCGGCAGCTCGTGGGGCTTCCGCGGCTGCATCACCAACGCGCACCCCAGCGAAGTGCTGCCGCTGTCCTTTCCCGCGCCTGAGGAGGGCGCACCTCTGGCGCCGCAGGTGAGAGGGATGGTCCCGGTGCAAAACAATAGGTTTGCATGCGCTACGGGCGGCCTTTGCGCCGCATCCTTTCTGCAGCGCAGGCAGTCGGAGCGGGCCGCTTGAGCGCACCCAGCCAGCTTCCCACATGCGCGCTGCAGCGGCGCCGCCGTGTGGGCGCAGATTGGAATCAGCTTGGAGCCTCTGGCAGAGGCGCAGCAGAAGCAAGGGATGAAGCTTGCGGCCAAGGTGCGCTGGGTTGAGCTGCGGGAGTGCCCAACCACCACCAATGCGACTGGCATGTGCCTGCGAAGCGGCACCTGCAATGCCTGACCGCACACCGTCCACACGCCTGCACTGTCCCACCTACACCCACCTGCGCCTGCCTCTCTGGCGCTGCTGCATGCGCTCGCAGGAGGAGTTTGCAAAGCGTGTTGGACTAGACCTCTTCAACTACATGCAGGCAAGGATGGCTGGCTGGCGGAGACAGCAGACAGCGCCGTGCCAGCTGACCGCGCCTGCAGGGCCCTGGCACCAGCGTAAGGCGCACAGACTGGAAACCGGGACCCTCGCTCGCAGTGCCACCCCTCCGCCCCTGCCCGCCCCCGCGCCGCAGTCATTTGGCGGCGGCGCGCCCGCTGTGGCGGGCCTGCTGGACAGCTGGTTCCAGCGGCTCTCCAACCGGCTGCGCAAGGACCCCGACTTCTTGACCCGGACGCAGCTGGACGTATAGCCTTTCACAGCTGGCAAATGGGCTTCGACATGGGGCGACGCCAAAGCGCGCAGCTGGACGTCCAGGCCAAACAAATTGAGCGCCTCTCCTCGACAGCCTGCAAATGGGGAGGCACACCAGCGCGCTAGGAGCAGGGCCAGCCTGCGTCAGCCCTGCCACCTAGATGTGTAGGGTTTAGGGTTTCTATGGGGTTCTCTAAATCTAGGGTCTAGCAGATTATTTCATTGTGTTAGCGGAGAGGTGCTCTTGAAAACAGAACACTTGGCAGCTTCCTCGCAATGAAACAGGCCGCGCTTCACGTAATTTAAGCAGTGCTGAACAGCTAGCAGATCTCCAGTCAGTGGCTGTGTACATGCGGCTGCTGCCCGTGTGCCAGGAGAGCCAGATTGCGCGGCCAGCCACAGCTACAGGCTGCCCGCCGCCCTGCCGTGCGGCGCAGCGGGGCAGCGGTCAGCTGCCCACGCCGGTGCTGCCGTAGCCGCCCGCGCCGCGCTCGGTGGCATCCAGGCTCTCCACCTCCACCACCTGTGCTGGGATGGGAGGGAGCGAGTAGCGCGGCGCCCTTGCCCTCGAGTGTGCCTTGCTCGCGGGGCGCGGTGCCGGCGGCAGCGGCCGCCACCGCTGCGTCGGCCGGGTCTGAACCCTCCCTTTACGCCATGTGCTTCTACTCATGCTTTCCAGCCCACCTGTGGCGTCAGGATGCGCTCCAGGATGAGCTGTGCCACGCGGTCGCCGCGCTTGACTGCAGGGCCAACGCCAGGGCAGGCGCGATCGGGTCGGCATGAGGGGCGCACAGGCGTGCATGCGAGCGCGGGCAGCGGCAGGCATCCGGAGGCGCGCTGCACCGCTCGCGCCGCTCCCCCTCGTGAAGCTCGCCCTCGCCCCGTCGGGCTCGCTGCTGCGCCTGCGGATCTGCAGATCCACAGCCGCATCTGCAGATTCGCCAGGGCTCACCCACAAAGTCGGCATCGCTGTGGTTGAAGAGCACCACCCCCACCTCCCCGCGATAGTCCTCATCCACCACGCCTGCAGGAGCGAGAGCAGGAGGAGGGACGATGGGAGCGGGAGGAGTTGGCCATGGGAGCAGGCGGGAGGAGGCAGGGCGAGGGCGTGGTGCGGGATGGTGGTGGGGCGGCAGCGGCAGCCGCCACACTCGCACACACGCCTCGTACACATGGACAAACAGCTATTTACAACATCCTATCTCTCCCCTCCCTCACCAGCTCCGGTGTCAATGAAATTCTTCACCGCCAGGCCGGAGCGGGGCGCGACGCGCGCATAAGTGCCATGGGGGATGGCGATGGAGAGGCCGGTCTTTACGACGCCCTTGCCGCGCGCCGGGATTACAGTGTCCTCGGAGCTGCATGGGTGGGGTGGGAGGGGGGGGGGGGAGGGGTGACAGCGGTTGGAAGACGAGGGCGGCGGTTGAGAGGAGGGCGGGGGCAGGCAAACGATGTGCGCGGCTGGAGGCATGCGGCCAGACTGGAATGAGAGCAGGGCACAAGCTGTAGTGCCTGGGCTTGCATGATTCACAGGAGCTAGCACACCCTCCGTGTGCAATCCGCCGTGAGGCGGCCTCACCTCGCCAGGTCGTAGCCGGCGGCACCGGCCGACCCCCGCCGCGGCAGCGTCGCCGCCTCCGTGAGCCGCTTCACTCGCAGCAGCGGCTCGGACTCGGTGCGTTGGAACTTGGCGGGGTGCCCCAGGTTCTCGCGGTGGGAGGTGGCGAGCGCGGCCATGTTCAAGCGTGCGCAGCGGCCGAGACGAGACAGGGGCAGGCGCCGCAGCACTGACAGCATGCAGAGACGAAGATCGGACTGCAGGACGCCTGCTTTCAATTCAATTTGAGGAGCAACTCAACACCCACCAGGCACACAAGTCGATTAACACCCTGCCGTCTGCTCGATGCGATCGCTGCATTAGCAAGATCGCAACTCTATGGACATTCGCAAATTTCTGGGCGGCAAGCCAAGTGCCCCGCCTGCCCGCGGCCCACAGCCTCTGCCAGAGCAGGGTGGCGAACCGCCTGCTGAAGCAGCTCGCGTGGTGCAGTTTTCAAGGAAGCGCGCGAGGTGTGTGGAGGGACCGCGCGCTCGCCGCCCGCCGCTCCTTCGCACCCGGCACGCTCCACCTCACCCCTCTTTCTGCGCAGGAGCACCGAGCCGTCGCCTGCTGTGGGCCAGCCAGCAGAGGCTCTGCCAGAAGCAGCAGCAGCACGAGATGTGGCGACAGCGGCCCCTCCTGCCGCCGCTCCGCAGCAGCACAAGGCAGCGCCCCTGCGACAGCTGCAGCAGGCCGCGCGGATGCCGGTGGTGCCCAAGCGGCCGCGCCAGCTGACGCAGATGTTCCTGGACGCTGGCCAGCGCGATTTCCACGCATCGCGCTGCCCCCAGTGCGGGCTGGTGTATTCCAAAGGAGAGGAGAGCGATGAGCGGCTGCACGCCTCGTTTCACGCCTCGGCGACCAAAGGCCCACGGTATGGCGGTGGCAGCCCACAGGAGCGGGTGGTGCTAACCGACGGCGGCCGCGGCCGCGTCGTCATGCTGGGTGGCGGCGAGGCGGCGCGGTGCAAGAAGGTGGGTGGTGCAGGGGTCGTCCATGCATGCTGTGTGCCAGCTGTCAGTCAGCAGCAGTCAGTACCTGCCGCTGTCGCTCACAAGGCCTTGCCACGCTCGTGTGCCGCCTTGGCGCACGCTGCTGCATTTGCATTGCTGCCTCGACGCACGCTGCTGCCATGCGTGTGGCTGCTTGGTGCAGGTGCAGGAGCTCGGGTCATTCTTGGAGGAGCAGATGGGCCTGATGAAGGGCTGGCTGCTGCAGATGCAGGGTGGGTGTGACGGTGGCTCGGGGAATGTGTAGGGCCAGCATTCTGCACCGCTGCTAGCATGTGCAGCCTGTGCCGACTCCACCTGCGCTGCTCTGTGTGCAAGCTTTGCCGCTCCGCCCTGCCGTGTGCAGGCACCGCATTCCTGTATGTATCTGCCGCCAAGCGCATCCAGGCGTGCGTCGTGGCAGAGCCAGTGCGCTGCGCTTATTCCGCAATCTCGTCTGCTGCACCCGACGACAACGCTGCGGCAGCCAGCGCTGCCTCAGCCGCGCGGCCTGGCAGCAGCGGCGCTGGGGGCGGACGGCCTGGGGTTGGCGGCACTGTGCCACGGGCGGCGGGGCTGGAGTCGCGGCCAACACTGTCGGCCACGCTCAGCAGCGGGACGCCTGGCCAGCTGGATGAGCAGCAGCAGCAGCAATCGCAACAGCGAGATGGAGGCTGCGGCGATGAGGGGCAAGCAGGCTGCACCCAGCAGCCGGCGCCGGCAGGAGCAGCTGCAGGGGAAGTGGCAGTCGGAGGCACGAGCTCTCCCTCTGAGCGCCAAGCCCTAGCGGCAGGAGTGCGCTCCTCACCGCCCACACAACCATCATCGATGCCGCCGCCGCAAGCACAGCTGCGGCAACGGCAGCAAGAGCCTCCACATCGGGCCGTGCTGCTGGACAGGCGGCAGCAGCTACGCGCAGTGTGTGGCGTGCGGCTGGTCTGGGTGTCGCTCGACGCGCGGCGGCAGGGGCTGGCCACTAAGCTGCTCGATTGCATGCGGGGCCAGGTGAGCTGGCATGGATGTTGCCTGCAGTGAGCCTCTGCCCTCGCGCCTGCCGTTCCTGCCGCGTCAAAGCAGACCGCATGCGGCTGCCGCCCGCAGGCTCCAGCGCAGCGCTGTGGCATTCCCATCCCCCTTCCCCTTCACCTGCCCTCCTCATCTTGTGCAGTTCATGCAAGGCTACGTCGTGCCACGAGGCGAGCTCGCATTCAGCGCGCCCACCGAAGAGGGCGCGGCGCTGGCGCGCGCCTACTGCGGCCCCCGGTTCCTGGTCTACGAGTGAGGGCGCAATACCAGCCAGGCACCTGGCACCTCTGCTGCGGCCTGCAACATCCCAATGTAACAGTGGGTGCGGAGGTGGGCGCCGAGTGCCACAAGGAGAGGGGCTGTTCCTCCGATCCACCCTGGTCGGAGTAGATGAGGCAACAGAGGAGGGGAGGCTCTCCCACGGCCAGCGTGCGAGACTCAAGCCAACAGCAAAGCAATGTGGGAGGTGCGCGTGCGTTGCTGTCCAGCGCTCTTCCATCGAGGCCATGTTCCCAGCGGCAGCGGTGCATGCTGGATGCGCTGGTGGCAAAAAAAACGCCAGCGTCACGTGTCCAAGAAGTTTGCAGCCATCTGCGATCGAGCAGGGGGAGCGCCGCCGATGGCCGCTGAGCAGGGGGGTGTGGCACGCAGCCCACCCTGTTGCACCTGCACTGCGCAGCCCTGTTGCCGCTGCCCTACACCCTGCACACCACACCGTGCCCTCCCTCAAAGCCCGCTGCGCCGCTCGCAAGCCCACCCCCGCGAGCCCCTCACCAGCAGCTCCAGCGCCATCTCTGGGTTGACCTTGAACTCGGGGATGTTCTTGCTGGGCCTGCAGACAGCAGAAGCATACCAAGGCTGGGCACAGGCGCACACCAACTGTGGTCCAGGCTAGGGTGGCGAGGGGTGGGGAGGGGAGGGCGAGATGGCGTGGCGCATGCGGCGCAAGCGACCCAGCAGGCAGGGAACAGAACAGCTGCTCCGCTGCTGGCTCATCACTCTGCACGGCATGCCGCCAGCGCCTCGTGCACTCACGTGTTGGCGTATTTGAGCTGCGCATGAGGCAAGGATGCGCAGGCGCAGAGCGCGAGTCAGCAACCGGTCAGGCAGCCACCCCTGCTGCCCTGCTGCTCGCCCTGCTGCGCCTGCCCTGCTCCCCTGCTGCGGGCAGCCCTCTCCGCCTCCCCTTGCTGCGGAGCAGCCCTCTGAATTGTCCTGTCCCTCCAGAGTGCCCCTCGGCACGCAGGAGCATCGCACCTTGTAGTAAAAGTACTTGATCACGTGCTCCAGCGTGGTGGTGCCGATCTCCGGGAACTTGATCTCCCCCTGCTCCGTTTCCATGAAGTTGCCTGGCGGCCGCGTGGGAGCGTCAGGGGGAGCAGGGTGCAGGCAGGGGCGATGGGCAGACGGCAGGGCGCTGACGCGAGAGGCGGCGGAGGCCGGCCACTCCACCCAGCCTGTCGCGCCGTCGGGGGCCTTCTCTGTCATTCCTTCAATTATTTTCTAGTTCAACCTCTTCCTTCTGCAACCCACTCCTTCGCCACGCTGCATTGTGCTCACCCGCTGAGCTAAGCATGTTTTTTATCGTGTTGGAGACGCAGGCAGCATCAAAGTCCACCAGAAACTCAAAGCCCTCCCGGCTGACGAGCTTGACCGCCTTCTTCGACATGACGGACAACCGGCAGCGGGCTCAGGCCGAGGGGTGGCCCTGCGGATGTGCGGGGAGCGGCGGGTGCACTCATTAGCGGGAGGGGGGGCGGGCGGCGGTGAGCGGGCGGGCAAACAGCAGCTGAGCGCCCAGCCCTGCCGCGTTTCCCTCGCGCTCTGCACCTGTCCGCCGACCGTCAGAGGTGGCGTGCCTCCCCTGATGGCCCGATGGCGCGATGCTCTTCGCAATGTTCCCTTTGTACACTCGCTGCAGCTCCTGGGCCTGTTGGAGTCAAGCGGGAGCGTTGCAAAGCTGTCCGCTGCAAGGTGATCCTAGCAAAGTGATCTAAAGGCTAATCTCGCCAAGGCACGATCATACGCCACCACGGTGTGCGGGAGGCGCGGGAACAGTGGCGAATAAACTCCTCAGGAAGAAGGTTCGTTGACCGAGGCGAAACCACGATATTTCTCGCCCATCCAGTCAATTGGAGCTGTCGTGACCACTGGAACGCCACTATGGAGATGGACGCCGCTTCCCTGCGCGCCGTCTGCAAGGAGCGCAAACTCTACCTCACTCCCCGCCTCAACGAGCGCCTCTACGCCAACGCCCGAGGGTTCAAAAACATCGCAGGGCTGGAGGAGTACACCGCGCTCAAAGCGCTGCACTTGGACGGCAACGCCATCGACAGCCTGGCGGGCCTGCCGCCGCTGCCCGACCTCAAATGCTTGTGAGTCAGCACAGGGGTGCTCCTGTGTTCATGCACAGGCAGGGGAGGCTGGCATGCAGTGCAGCATGGTACATAGCGCCGCCAGACCTCGTCGCGCCCGCCGTCTGCACCCACCTCTCAACCCCCGCATCCCCCACGCCAGCACCCGCGTCCCAACCACCCCTCGCGCGCCTCACGCAGGTTCCTGCAGAACAATCAGCTGGAGTCCCTCGACGCCGGAGTGCTCTCCACCCTGCCCAGCCTGGACACCCTCAATATCAGCAGCAACAGCCTGACCGACCTGGCCGGCCTGCACGCTGCGCCCAAGCTGCGCTCGCTGCTGGCGGCGGGCAACGAGCTGCGCGACGCGGCGGCGCTGGCGCCGCTCGCACGCCTGCCACTCCTCGAGGCCCTGGACCTGCAAGGAAACCAGCTGCACGACCCAGAGGGCCTGATTCAGGTGCTGCAGGCCATCCCCTCGCTCAAGTGCCTCTACCTCAAGGGCTGCCCCTTTGTGTCAAGCATGCACAACTACCGCAAGCGCCTGGTCGCCGCGCTGCCGGCGCTGACCTACCTGGACGAGCGGCCGGTGTTCGAGGCGGAGCGGCGCTGCGCCGAGGCGTGGTGCGTGCGGACGGGGGACGGGGGTGGGCGCGCTGAGTGCCCTACGCTGCCGCCATGCATGCATATCTAGGGCAGGCTCAGGCGAGCGCGACTGCAGGCCTGGAGCCGCCTCCTATGAACCCACGCCCCTGCGCCCCTGCTCCGCAGGGCGCGAGGCGGCCTGGAGGCGGAGCGCACCGAGCGCGCGGCCTGCATGCGCGAGAAGGAGGCGCGCGAGCATGCCGCCTTTGAGGCGCTGCAGCGGATGCGCGAGGAGGGGTTCAGGAAGCAGCGCGAGGCGCTGGGCCTGCCCCCGGGGACGACCGACCCCTTCTTTGACACCCTGGAGCTGCCTGCTGACGGCAGGGAGGAGAAGGCGCAGCTCGATGAGGAGGAGCCGCCGGAGCTGCAGGCGGCCCGCCGGCGCCTGGCAGCCGGCCGCGCCGCCGCCGACGCAGGCAGCAAGCCGCAGGACCCGCTGCTGGGGGCCGCGGCGCCGGCGACAGAAGCGGCCGCAGGGGCGGGCGAGGAGGAGCTGCCGCCGCTGAGCGAGGCCGACCTGGCGGCGGTGCTCGAGGAGAGCCAGGCGCGGCGGGCCGAGCTGGTAGCTGAGGCAGCCCCGCAGCATGGGCAGAGTGGCGGGGCGGAGTCGTCGCCGCGGGTCGAAAATGGCAACCCAAATGCAGCTGGGGCGGGGGCCAACGCGGCTCCTGCTGCGGCCCCCACCCCTGTCGTGCCACCCGCCCGGCGGACCGTCACGATCAAGGCCGGCTGTGGCGGGCCTGATGCTGATGACTGCGGCGCGCAGGCCCCACGCTCGGCATGCAGCAAGAAAGCAGCAGAGGGGGCGCAGTGCCAGGCCGCCTTGGGGCCGCCCCCTGCCACCCCGCCCCTTCTTGAGCTTGACGAGCTGAACGAGCTGGACTAGATGCCACGATCGTGGCACGTAATTATTTGGAGCATCAAAGGTGAATGCAATACAGCGAGCGTAGCGAGCGTGAAGCAGAAGCAGAGCGTACAGAGCGAGAGCAGTATGAGAGGTGGAGCGGAGCATATCAAAGTCATGAGGTCGCAAGGTGCACCGACACGGCGGCGCAGGAAACCAAGGGGCCCGCGGCGGGCCAAGCGGGCTGGGCGGGGAATGCGTCTCAGGCTACGGCGGTGGCCCCTGATGCAGCGGTCGGAGCCGCCTCCTCCTCGCCGGTGTCGCAGTACTGGAAGCCTCCGCTCAGCTCAAACTCGAGCATGTCGAGCGCGACCTCGCAGCTGTCGGCCACAATGGGCTCCTCGTCATGTACGTACTGCAGGCGGGGGAAGGGCAGTGGGTGGCAGGGGGGCCAGGAGGGGTTGGTGAGGCCGACACCAGGAGGCAGGGCGCGAGGCGGCAGCAGCGTGCTGCGGCGGCCTCAGTATTAAAAAGCTCGTTTTGTGACTCCACTTGTTGGGATTCGGCGTTGGATTTAGGTGTTGTCGTCCCTGGCCGGGCGCGGGTGCAGCGCATGCGGCGCGCGCGTACGCGGCGCAAGCAGGCATGCACCAATGGACACGTGCACATGCGTGTGCGCGTGCAGACGCGCGCGCCCGCGCCGCGGACCTGCTTGAGTAGCACGACGCACTCGGGCGCCGCGATCGAGCCCAGAGCCTCTGCCGCCTCGTGGCGCACCATCGGGTTCTGGCTCGGGTCCTCCAGCACCTGAAGGGGGACAGAGGGGCAGGCGAGGCGGGGGAGACGTCAAACGCGCGGCGCCTCGGCGCGGCCTGCCTGCCGCCCCCTGCTGCACGCGGCGCCGCCGCCCGCCTCCGCCGCGCCGCCCTGCGGCCTGGGCAACGTGCGTTCCCCTCCCCACCTGGCGCAGCGTGTCGACCGCGGCCGCGTCCTGCATCTGGCCCAGCACGTAGGCCACCTCGTGCTTGAGCAGCGCCGAGGACGCGGCAAACGCGGCGGCGAGCGCCGCCACCGCCTCGGGCCCGCCCTTGTTGCGCAGCGCAAACATCGCGCGGTACCGCTCGAAGATCGGCGCGTCCTCGTCCAGCAGCGCCGCCGCGAGCGCCGGCGTGGGCGTGGACGCGGGCGCGGCGGGCGTGGGATCGACCGACAGATAGGGCGACTCGGCGGCGTTGGGGTCGACGGCCGCCGCCGCCCGCGCCTCTGCCGCCGCCGCCTCGAAGAACTCTATCCGCTGCAGCGCCAGCTGGCAGGTGTGCGCCACCTCCTGCGAGGTGGGGCAAGGCGCGGTGGCGCGACGCGGTGAGGCGCGCGTGCAGGAGGTGGCGGGGGCACCGTAATCACCGACGTGGATGCCTGGCTGGTGCACCTCATGCACTCCACACGTGCTGGGCTCGGCCCACCACAGCCCCCACCTGCACAGGGTCGTCCAAGTGGTGCCGCAGTGGCTCCAGGCAGCGCGGTGTGCCGATGGCGCCCAGCGCCTCGCCTGCCTCGTGCCGCACCATCGGGTGTTCGCGCTCGTCGTCGAGGATGGCCAGCAGCGTGTCCACGGCCGCCGGGTCCTGTCGCTGGCCCAGGCAGTAGGCCACCTCGTGGCGGAAGAGGGCCGAGGGGTCATTGAGGCCTGGAGTAGGGGCAGCAGGGGGAGGGGACGTGGGGCAAGAGGTGCGGCGGCGGGCGGGAGGGCAGGCGCACGCGCTGCCCCCTAATGAGGGCAAGGCTGGGAGCGCGCCCATCGAGCTTGGCGGCTGTGCGCGCCCTGCCAGGGACCTGGGCGGCGCCATGCACGCACCCTCCAGCATGGCGGCGTGGGCTTCGGGCCCCGCGATGTTTCGCAGCGAGAACAGCACTCTATACTTCTGCTCCAGCCGCGTGGAGGGGTCCGCCAGCTTCCTGCGCAGCGCCTCCACCACGTCCGAGGGCACGGCCTGCCCCGAGTGCAGCGTGACGTGCACCATGGGCACTGTGAGTGATATGGATTGCAAGGAGGTGGCAAGAGCGCGCGATCAATGGCAGCAGCGGCAGAGGTCATCAGGACCACGGAAAACACCACTCTGCGCTCCCCATTCTCTTTGGAATCCGCGCAAGCAATCATTCCATCGATCCAGTGCACTGCAGAGGTGTAGCAAGCACCCACCAGCTCTCCACAGGTGGCCATGCTCGCCAAGGCTTTGCATTGCGGTCAGGGAGCTTTCCAGGAGGCTGGCAGGGCTGGATTGAGACCAGGAAGCAAGCAGTTGCTTGCGATCACCGTGCCGCGGCGGCGGGCCGGCGGCACGACCCTCCGACACCAGCGCCCAACCACAGCGTCCTTCGCAGACGGCATGTTGGCCTCACTCAAGCGCGCCTTTGGGCAGAGTGTGAGTGCGAGTGGAGTCGCAGGCCCTGCTTTGCCACAATTGATGCGACGCCTAAGGTGGCCGCTGAACCGCCAGCACCGCTTAGCGGAGCGGAGCGAGCGGGTCTGTCGCCGCCAGCCCCCCCCCCCCCCCCCCCCCCCCCCCCCCCCCCCACCCCCCCCCCCCCCCCCCCCCCCCCCCCCCCCACCCCCCCCGCCC